>JAYGXS010000001.1:60078026-60127329 GCA_036362985.1 Ligula intestinalis
CACATACCGAGCCCAGAATTTTAGTCTGTGGTGTTGGAAAACCAGCGACTCCAGCCGCTGCAGGACCGCCTCGGCTTTGAGTCCATTAATTGGGGCTCCCCTTCACCTGCTCGTAGATCGTTCCGTCAAACGTGAAGTATGCCCTGAGAAAGAACTTCAGGAGCTGTAGGATTTCAGCGTGTCCCAGGCGATTCTTCGTCTCATCGTATTTGTTTCGTAGGAGTGGTTTGACGGTCGCCATTGCCAGATCCTGAGGGATAGAATTAAAAAGAGACGTGACATCGAAGGAAACCATGATATCACTTGGCAAGAGACTTACCCTTTAAGTTTCTCCAAGAACTGTGTTGACGAGCGGACCGTGGTCTCCGAATCAGCGGTCAGAAATTTGAGACGCCGAAATAGCCACTGTGCTAGTCCGTACGTTGGAGTGCCTTTTAGTGATACGATGGGTCGGAGAGGAGCGCCTTTCTTGTGCACTTTGAGGAGGCCATAGAAACGGGCCAAGGCCGTTTCTTGTGCCCTCGCTATGCGTCGGTCAGACGACGTTATTGCACCCGAGTTCTCTAGTGCCAACAGGGTCGAATTGATTTTTCGCGTCAGCTTTTTGATGGGATTGTTTTCACAAGGAACATAAAACTGACGATCCTCAAGTAAGTTTTTTGCCTTCTGAAGGTAGTCGGCTCTGTCCAATATGACCGTAGAACTTCCCTTGTCGGCTGGCACGCTGACTATGTACCCGTCGGCCTTGAGTGCTCTTAATGCAACGCGTTCGGCCTCGAGGAGCACTCATCGCGGTCGATGAGCTATCAGGAGGGATGATACCTGGTGTCGGATAAGGTTTTTCGTCTCCTCCGTTGCTTCTGTCTGATTGATGACTGATTCCACAGCTGCAATCATGTTAGCAGGTTTAGCATCAGCCGTGTTGAATGAGGCAAAGGTTCGCATCCCCGGTACATGTAGAGATTGAGAGGAAGAAGCTGTGTCGAACACCGGGATCATCGTTTTATTAGTCTGAGCTTTCGAACTCCTACAGGAGCCCATCGTCAGAGGTATGGAAACAGCAACAAATGGTGCTAGTTGTGGCGTGTTGTTGTTGTTGCTGCTGTTTTCATATCTCTGACAGTGGACTCCTTTAAGAGTTCGAAAGCTCAAACGAATAAAATTATTATCCCGTTGTTCGACACAGCTTCTTCCTCTCAATCAAAGGTACTTTATTAGGCTTGAGAAACGTCGGTGAGCTTTATCGCTTCCGACACGATTTCATCCTTACTCTGTTTTTTCGGCAAGAACCTCCTTACGGGTTATGTGAGACAGTCTGTTTATTTAAATTAATAGCCTTCTCTTGAGCAGAGATAGAGCATGAGAACACTTTTGTCTTCCTAGCGTTAATGGACAAACCCACTAATTTACCGACCTCGGTTACCCGTGACATAGTAGACTGTAGATGACCAAGGCTTGAAACTAGTAAAACGTTGCCCTCGGCATAGTCGAGATGATTCAGCCCACGTTTGGATGCAAACTCAACACTGTCCTGCGATTTTTATCAAGGATCAGTGTTCTACCGACCATCCTTATATATGAAAGCCTTGATTTTTTTTCTTTTTAGGCTCTAACGGCAAGGAACATGTCTCAGCGTGTTTTTGGCAATACAGTTTTGGGTCTCACTCAAGCGTCTGTAAGCGATTTACTCTCAAAAGTCCGGCCGTGGAATCAGCTAACTGTGCGGGGTCGGGAGTCCTACGTACGCATGCGGTTGTGGTTGGACTCCTTAAAGAAAACGAGCGACCAAGCCTGCTTGACTCCTGATCTGAGTAATTTTCATATTAATAGGCTAAATATTTTTGACATTCACTTTTCATCACATTCTTTTATCATGTGTTCATTTGTATTAGCAAGACACAGATTTAAGAAATCGCCTATTTCGGGCCTTGTGTTAATTTCCATTAGGATGCGTTTTAAGGTTAGGCCTCCGATTAAGTTTTATGGTTAGGCTTACAGTTAGATTTAGGGTTAGTCATGGGAATATTTGCCTTGTTGGAATTTTGGCCTAGACCACCTTTATTACGGGCGTTGGAGTTCCTATTCTCGTGTCTTACCGTTGCAGTTATATATTTATCATGACCATTCGCAGTATTTATTCCACTACTTCTGTCCTCATTGCCAAACCTGTGTTATGCTTACAACCTTCTTATCTTCTAGTTTGCGTTCTTTTTATGACAAGCTGGATTTATTTGTAACCTTTTGTTTTGATTATTTATCGAACATGTTTCCCAACCAATCCTCTTTTTCTAGGATTCTTACTTATTTGCAAATCAAGAGATTAAAATTCCTTCACCAATACGAATCTTAGTAAAACCATCAGTTGTGACTGTTTATATAAGAGGTGGTACGCTACGTTTTGCAAGCAGACTAGTTTTCATGATATCAGAAGACAAGGCGATACTTATCATCAGGCATGATGCCTTTTGTCTTCCTGCTCAGGTGAAAATCTCTTTACCAATGACAAACCACGTGAAATTCTTTTTGCTGTATGGTAATGTCATCTACTTACGACATACAGTAATTCGTTCTCCCCCAAAATTTCACAAAACTCTCGCCACTGAAAGCCTCTGGTTTTCAGAATCTGTTATCAAGGAGACCGTATGTGAACTTGCAAAGAAGTATCTGAATTTGATACGAAGTCACAAATACTACACTTAAGTTGTCCTTTATCAGGCACTGCAACGTACATTCGACTTGATGTCGTTCCTGTACGCGTACTTCTTTTACTGACGTCTGGGGCGTTCAGTCGATTCGTGTAGTGTATCTTCTACCGTAGTGTTTTCGCTTTTGCACAAGTGGAAGAAATTCTTCTGTATCTCGATTACTGGCTGTTGCCGTTCCTTTCATCATGCTTTTTTACCGCACTCGCCTAAACTAGTTGTGCGGATCGAGACTTCTTCTATTGCCTGTTGACACATCTATCGTCCTTTCTTTCGTTGTCAACATGTTTTTTTTCAGCGCAAGCATTTTTCGTAAGCTGTTTGCATAATGATTCTATCTGGATCTCCTTCCAACTTTAAATATAATAAGGCTAAATATAAAGGTGTTTAAGGAAGGGAGGCGCATTAAAAAACGAAAGTAGTGAAAAAAGGATTAATATATGCAAAAGATTAGTACTTTGCAAACTATCCGTGTACATTTGAAACGTCATAGTCTGTCGGACATAAAAATATCCAGATTGTCTATAGTGGTTTGCGCAATTTGATTATTTAGCGCAAAATCAAATTGTTCTTGCATTGGAAGATTATTTTGTTTTGTAACGCCCTCTTTTAATAATTGCAGAGGTTTTCGATAGGTTTCAGACCCGGGCTGTTAGTAGGAATAAGATTAGATCGTAGGCCGAGTGCGGAGAGGCTGGCTGTTGTCTAAAAGGTTTAATTATAATTGCAGGCGTTGTCAAGTTTGAAGCTCTATAGAGGGATAAACAGGAGCATTGTCGTGTAAATTTATGGTATCTGTTGTGCGTCTATGGATGCCATTATAACTGAAGGCGTCAAGGAACACATTTAACGGCCATCCAAACCATAAATCGTTGAAAGTTCTCGCATGTTGCCATCGAAGTAGTGTTCGCTTTTGCAAGTTTGTTTCCACATATAGGTCGACTTTTCAGGCTTTTCTAAAAATACGACCTCATTACAGAAGTAGATGCTCTTCCAAAATGGGGGCCTGCCATCAGTGTACTCCTTAGTAAATAAAAACTTCCTCTTATAAGCCTCCTACCTAAAAAGGGCCTGATCACTGCATTTGCGCGCTCCAGTTAAAATTCCTGCATCATTTCTCTAATAATCTTCGAAAGACTGGCAGATATTCCCTGTGAATGTTCTCAGTAAGCATCGACTGATACTTTTTAGTGTGCGATAAATAAAATCCCTGCCTTTCTTTCTCGTGAACCTCTTTGTTTCGTTCTGATTATTTCTGGACATGCTTCGATTATTAATGTGTCACAGTGTGATCTTTCTCATCTTGAAAATATTTACTGACGACCTACGCGGCAGTCCGTCCGTACTCGTTCATAGTCAACTGCAGATTTAAACATCTTACCTGAATAAATTTTGCATACGGTGTGACAGAAAAGTTACAGCATGCCGTGGGTTCATCATATATATTTGTTTACTGTCCCAAATATCAGTGTAATAAAATAAGTTAGTCACACAAGTTTATTACCTAGCTTTATCGCACATTCATTAAGGCCTATATTTCCTAATCATTCCATTTGTTCTCGCCCTTCTGGGTGAAACTTTTACAGATGGAAGCGCCAGTGGTGGAACCAGAGCGCTCCCCGATGCCTACCCTGACAAACAGCCCGCAGCCAAACGCGCTCGCCGTCCAGCGCCGACCTCTGTGGCCGGGACAATTTCTGTCTCGCGATCTTCGAGTGGCATTTCGTCCTTACATTCTGAGGCTGCGCCCTTGACCGCTACCGTCCTCTCCCCGTCTTTACAACTAGCGCCAGTTGCAATTCGTCGACTTCCCCAGCCTGATCCACCTACGGTTACATGTCTACCTACCTCCGCTGCTGTCGTCCCTTTAACCCCCCTTCACGCCGATGAAGCTTCTAATGCAGTGGCTGACTCATTGACGCCTGCAGCCGTCTACAGTGTTCCTCTCCAAGCTGTGACTTGCCTTCCTACGCTTGAACGGGGTGGTGACAGTGAAATGGTCGATACGCTGGCAGTCAAAACGAAAGCCGAAGAGGTCACCTCATTTTGTTTTAACACCAGTGCTGCATCAGTTTGTTTAGTCGCTCCAAGTCGTGTGAGGTCTGCTTTTTCCTCGTCTGTCCTAACTCATGCTTTTTAACGGGTTGTCTGTGAGGCGTTAGCGGAAGCAGGCCGTCCAGCCGAAATTGTATTTGCCATCCTCACCGATAAGTAGAAACAGGGCATTCTGATCAATTTTCAGACTGCGTGTCATCTTAGCGTCCCGGAGAAGTAGCGGTTGCTGTGACAATGAGCTGAAGTGTAGATCGTGGAATTCGAATATTGTTTGGTATTTCGACACTTAAGGGATAAAGTAGACTAGCTGAATTCATCATATATGTAGTCAGCCAGCTGCAAAAGTATACGATTCGAATTCTGTTTCAAGGTGGGTCGCAATTTTATTTTACCAAGTCAATATTATGGATTCATGATTACCCAATATAATATATGATATTTATAAGTTCGTGTTGTTGCTTTTATCCATTTTGCGGCATGGCTTAGCCTTTTTCCGCCAGATGGTGAACTATCACATAGCAGAGCAATTTGGATGTAAACATACCATTCGTTTGATTAACAGCTTCCATTATGTGTTGCACCAAAGCCGGCAAACAGTTTCGCGTCATGGAATAGGATATTGGGTGCAAGTGAGCACTATGTTTTGGGTACGATGTTGGAAGGAACAAATTCCTTGTCTTTAACTAAAAACAGTTCACCACCTTCAGTTTACAGCCGCTCGTGTGTGGTCAGTGTTCGATTTATTGAGCACTGGTAACGATGTCATATTTTTAATTGATTTAGTTACTTCTGGCGTGGTTTCAGCTTATATTTACTGGAGGTGTGAAGGCCATTGTTACATCTTTTTCTAAGTTTTTGCGCTAACCCTCTTCGGTTGTCATCGCAATTAATTTTAGGTAACTCAACCTCGTCCGTTTTTTACACTGTTGGTGGTTGTGTTTTCTGATCTAATGAAAGTGTATGTTTACTTACGTGGGGTCCATAGATAATTGCTGCCTGTAAGAAACTCTTCACGAGTAGCCGCTCATGGACTTCAAACTAATCGTACTCTGTCCTTAGAGCAGATTACACTTCTTGCCTTTTCTGTGTACTCTCAGGTGAAAGCCATGATGTAAAAAGCCGTGCTATACATTATTACGCAAACCGTTCCCGAAACACAAAGGATTAATTGTCAGATGGTATAGAGGCTGTGACAATAATCGCCCACCCTTTATGTGTCACTGGAATACTATTACCCTTAGAGATAAGGGCAAACAGATCTTATGCAGGTGTGCTTTTCGATGGTTGACTAGGTCGCTTAGTTGGACACGCTTTTTCGATCCTCTTCTGACTGTCTGTTTGACATTTTTTCCCGGATTGTAACTGTCGTCTCTTACCATTCTAGACTGCGTCTGACGTACCAACTAATGGAGTAGAAGTTCCCCTGATCAAGCCGTTTACCTCCCCTACCAATACAGCATCTTCTCTCCCGGATCAGACTTCTACACAAAACGTCAGCTTCTTGGAATCTTCAACTACTCTTACAGCTGGTCAGCATGGTCGGCGTAAAAGAAGCAACCCCACTCGTTTTGTGCCCGTAATCTCAATTAGTCCCTGCAATGACGCTTTGGGCGCTTTGCCACCCACCTAACCCCCGTGTTTCTTATGGCTGTGTGTTTACAAGTGTGTGAATTTGAATTGTCTCGACCTATATTCAGCATATTAAGCTCGAGTTTAGTCCTTTTTTCTCAATGAGCTTTTTCAAACGACTGAGGTGACGATTGCTCTAAAAATGCTACCTGTGACTGACGTTCAATTCTCAGGTTCTGGTAACTCGCAGTCTTTTGTGCGGCCTTGAGCAACAGTTTGCATTTTATTTTTACGTTTCCTATTTGTGATTTGAGGTAATGTTGCTTTTTGTCTGTATATTTACTCTAAGACAGCATTTAAGGGAGGCTGCGTGACTTCCTCTGAACCCTGAAGCAACTCATTTTTCTGTCCATAGCAGCTTTCAATCTGAATGTTCAAAGTCCTGGCTACCTTAGCGCTTTATTCGTCGGACTGATGTTCTTCGGAGGAATTCGTTGCATATTTTGTAGTTTTATCTCCCCTCTCCCTCGTTGGCACGTTTTTTTCTCAGCGGCTGCTGTTGCCCGACTCCACCTGTTATTTACTTTGTATTCAGCCATAAATTTTCTGGCCATTTTCATGTGCCATTAATAAAACTATTCTGACTTTCCTATGTCCTCTGTCAACCGGTGTACGTGACGGACTTTGAGCCCGTTCATCTTGTCAATTGAGTTGCTGTCCTTGAAATCAGGAGTAGTGTCCGTGCAAAAGCTAGTTGTTCAGGAAAATGTACGACAGCTAAATTGAGCCGCCGTACCTGTGATTGTTATACGCCCTATGATTACGTCACCTTTCAGTTAAATGGGGACCTGTTTTTCGACGTTTTGGGTCTTTGGTTCGTTTTCTGATATGAAATCACGGATGCAGGTCTGATCGCACTTATTTGATGGGTATGTCGCCGACATTCTCTGTTTAATTCAAGCAACTTTAGGTGGATTGGGTTCGCTTTTTCACAAATTCCTCCGGTCACCTAACTTAGGCTATTTTCCATAAGAACCTAGCTTCTACAAATATCCATGCCGAATATCCTTCTTCCTGTATTACGTATTTGGCCTCTGTCGTGTGGTGATCTAGTCGTCCAGATTCCAAGTAACTTGACGAGCGAGACATGACTAGATATATTTATGCTAGTAGGTGTCGTCACACAGTTAGGACTACAGCACAGAAAGATCTATTTTCCTTCGTGCTGAGTCGCAGCCTGTTTTATTGGCTGATTTGTCTTTATCCAGCGTTGTAAAGCCGTCCATATCTGTTTTCTTTGCAGGTTGTGTAGGTGTTGATTGTAACAGCCATCAGGATTGACCCTCTTAGCTAAAACCTGATAGTTCGCGCTATGCCACTTCGGCCGTGACCTATCTTGAAGTGACTTAGTGATTCTATCTGAGATCTTGTTTGGAGTAGTGCAATTATAATCTTGCGTGATGCCCACCGTTGCATTTGTCACCGTTCAATCCTTTTCCAGGCCTCATACTAGTCATTTATTTGTTCAACTCCCATCTGCCTGGCGGCTAATGATGCGACGCACATGGAAGAGTCAACCGCCACCCCTTACCTTCCGTAGAAGAGAACACCACTGACCAGCTGTTGCAGTTCATCTCCCCTAGTGAGTTTTCGGGCCTGTCATGCGGCTGACCGTGTTTATCAGATGGAGGGACATGACGCTGTCCGGCTAACAATGACTCATGTCCAACCCACCTTAAATACTGCTACTCCTGCGGTCAGCAGAACCAACAGTCCTCGCGTGAAATTATTCCTACGGACATCAGGTGACGAGGATGACAGCCAACTAGAAGTGATGACTCACAGCCTGCCTGATTAATGAAGTTAGGCGATTCACGTGGACACGAAATGCAGCTCTGTTGTCCGTGAAGTAGTTTTTTGGTCAAAATCTTTGTCTGTGCTCCACTAATCTATGGGTTTGTGCGCACGGCTCTTACTCCATTCTTGTAAGCAGGCTGCCTCATGATATTTTAACCGAAATTCGCTTTCGCTTAGGGTGTATTGCTTATGCGGAATTGTAATATTGATTGCAGTGTTATATTGATTATTGCGCACTCTAATCCGAACATATTTCAGTCGCAGAAAAATTCCCGTGTTGAATAAGTGTTTTAGGTCTGCAAAATGTATACGAAAATACTGACTTCAGAGATGGTACGCTGTTTTCGTATTGACTTTTGCCCCCCCCCCCCCCCCCTTATAAATGCAATTTTGGCTACAGAAAACATGGGGAATTTTTGTATTCTTTCGTTGGTGAAGCATATCTCGATTAAAATGGTATTAGAAAGAGAGTTAGCTTCCAGGTTTACACTTTTCCCTTCCTGGATAATTTTGAACTGGAACTGCAGTTGCATATGCACCTTGGGTTCTGTGCGTTATTAAGATGTCGTTTAGTACTAATGAGACTTTACCATGACTGTGGCCTATTTTGTCGAATTTATAGGCAACATTACTAAATGGATAGGCGCAGACGGGAATTTAAATCTGCGCCTGTCGACTCTTGAATATGTTGGGCTACACCGAGGTTGAAACTAATTTAAGAAATCAAAGAGTATGCAACTCCAAAACTGGAGTATCTACCTGAAAGCGAACGAAGAATGCTGTGGGAACCAATAATGAATCGAACCCAGTGATAGAAAGGTCGAACACATAATATTTCACGCTCTTACCAAATCTCATGATTACACAGTTTTCCTTAACACAGTGATTTCATATCTCCAAGTTGAAGATCAATTTGTTACCAGGTGAATGCAAGAAAGAATGATTTCCACTTGTGTTCTGTTCAAAATATACTTGAATTTATAGTAGCATCGAAAATCACTGGAAAAAAGCATCCAATTAACGTAGTTCTTTTACCTGTACGTTTTTTGCAGGCGGCATGAGAAGAAGTAATTCAAAGGGCCGCAGCCTGTCACGAATAAGGGATGTTGGACTGGTGCTGTATGAGAATCAGTGTCTTAATGCCGCTTTAAGATTCCTTTGCAGTCGGAAACGCATTTCGCAATTTCGATCGAGATTTCGAAAGGTTGGCCGGCTGTTTAATTTGCCTATTTAATATTCTGCATGCGATTTGACGGAATTTTCGTGCATGTCCCTAGGCCCACTTATCGCGTCCTGATAAATAGCTGGCTGGAATAATCAATTACAAGCCCCAACTTAATCCGGAATTAGCGACCTCCATGTACCTCGGTTCAACGGGGACGGGTGAGGTATAGTTTGAGTAGAATATGTGGAAATCCGTTTTAGCCCAGCGTACGGTTCCGGTTATCCGTCAACAGGGTTGTCTCCTTGACCTGGAACAACGTTTACACTAATGCACGGAGAAGACAAATGGCAGCTTACCATTTTTTTATGTACGATGTCTGAAAAAACACCAAACCTTGTGTTCTTCTTAAACTGACTTGACTTGAACGGAAATTTTTACAAACTAGAGGCTACCCAGAGGTCCTTCCATGTGGGAATGCGTTGGTTTCTCAGGTACAGAATCGTAGAAATTTCATTTTGAGCCGTTTGCCTCAACCACAGGCAAGTAAGCTTTTCAATATAGGCCTTTTGTCTCTTTTCTAGTTGGTAGCCAATGCCCGAAAGTTGAATCACTAAACTGAACGAAAACGCCACCCCTTTTTTCTTGTAAGTGAATCCTCGATAAAGTTGCCTGCTTTCTAAAACTCATTATTTTATTCTCTGTTCCTTTTGCAAATTTAGTTAAGGTACAAATTTTATTGTGAAAACTATTGAAAGTCTGCTAGCTAGTGCTGATATTGATGGGATTGATTTTCGGAGTGGCGTATGGCATTCCAGCATGACGTGTCTAAATTGTGATAAAAGTGTTTAAAATTCCACCAAAATATTTCTGGCTTCCTTCCTCCATCCTTGATTTCGAGCTTGGGTGGCCCTCAGTTATCGCCAGTTAGAACAACTGCGTCAGTCGTTTTATTGCGACTAGACACTGCCTGCTAATTTCGAAGACCGAGGACCTCTGAACTAGTGCTGTTTGTGTTTAAATCCGTGCGTGCATTCACCAGGCGTCATTTGACCTTTTGAATAAACACAGGCGCGTTTTATGACCTCCGCAAAGGCGGTGTCAGCGCATATTCGCCGGGTGTTTAAAGCACCTGGCGGCATGAGGGACGTGATTTTGAAAATCGCGGGGGCGACTATTACTCAGCTTCCCTTCTTAATATGTATGGGCTAGTCGGTAGAAAGTTGACTGCACAATGATCGCATACCTCTTAATCTAAAATAGCGCTATTCTCAAAAAGAGCGTTTCGGGCAAAGTAAAGTTCGTGTGTAACTGCGCTAACTCTCTCTGAGTTTATAGCCGATAAGGACTGCTATCGTCCTAAATTGAAACTAAGGGCTTCGCATGCTGACTGACAAAGACAAAATTCCCTTATTCAGCAGATGCTTTGATATAAGCGAACATCCGTGTCCCAGGAAGCAATTGAGAAGAAGATGCTCCGATCTTATTCACCGCTGTCTTCATCAGGGAAAGTGTTGAGGTCTGGTTTCCTTCTGCCTTGGCCAAAATAGAGGCCTCAGATGTTATTTAAGGACCATGCAATTCAGTTGCGGTTGGAGAGTACTCTAGCTGTTTAATGGGCTTCCAGATAAGTGTGTTTGAAAAAGCATTAAGCGCGAACATAACCGTTTATTTCCTATTTTATATGCCTTTACATGAAGCGGTCTGGCACGTAGTTCCATTTCGGCTGTGAAAAGTGTAGCTTTTACACTCCACGCCGTGCTGGTGTAAATAAGTCACACTATTTGCAATTCAATACTGACAAGCATTTACAGTGTTAACACTGTTCCGGCTGCCTATTGCATCAGTGTGTATAAGGACGGGTAAAACCATAACTTTAAATACAAAGTTAAAGTCAAAATTCTAATAGGTTGGAAAATGTAAATACTTCTGCTGAATGATGTTATGGTCCTTGCTAAACTGTACATGCACGGACGAAACTCGTCTTGCCTATTAGGGACATGATATCCAACTTTTGTGTCACAATGCGTTTCCAATGCGTCAATAAGTATTCGTAACTTACAACGAGCGTCTGGTTCAACATGGTAAGTATAAACCGAAGGATGGTAAGTACAGGAGGAAGATAAAAATTATTCAAACTGGGAAATATTTGATCTTCCGAATTCTTGAAGGAGTCCATCAGCAGAGGTAAAAGCGTAAACGAAAAACAAACAACATTTCTAGGAAGCAGGAGCCAATCAAGTATTATAGGCGGGGGAAAGGCAGGGACTAATAAACTACCCAGATGAAGGCGGGTCACCCGGGAAGGGAGGGTTACCCGTTAGCCAAGCTGCAGGCTACCTGGCGCGTCCACGGCTGGCGGATAGTGGCGCGGCCTTCAGTGAAGGTTAGTTCCGAAATAAGCAGGCTCCCGGGTCTGGCGAATAAGCAGTCGCAGACGCAGCAGCGACAGTGTTACCAGGGCGCGGTGGGCTGAGGTCTGGCGCACCGACTGCCTTATAAAATACCGCAAGGCTCAATGACGACATTGTGACATGGCGAGCGTGAACCGCCATTAAATAGGTTTGCTTGCCACCAACACCACTGCCTTGTGGTTAGGTTCTTGAGCCAAAGTGCTAGAGGAGACAACCTCGAACAAAGAATCCGAGCGGCCGTTGGGGACCCGCCTGTATTCAAAATTCTCAAGAAACCTTATGATGTCTCCTTACCTTACTACGACCACTGCTACGGCGTCCGCGGGAACCGACGCGCTCCGCAACCCTTGTCCGGTGGTGTGGCCGAATAATGTGCAAGCTGGACTGGTAAACAAAATACGGACTCCTGGGATTGGATGCTGGAATGTGCGAACATTTCTGGAACCTGGTACTCAAAGTCTGACAGCGCACAGTCTCCATGAATATCACGTGGTATTTGTTGCTTGTCAGAGGTCCGACTACCCTACTCAGGCGCCCGAGCAATCAAAATCCCGGGGGTCGATTCTTATTTCACCTTGTATCACAGCGGTCCGAGTGACTCATTTGGTAGACACGGTGTGGCTATTGCCCTCTCTGAAGAAGCTAACCGTGTACTACTAGCATGGGAACCAGTCAACGACCGAATGGCCTATGTTCGACTAAAAGGCCATTTTACGAACATCTCGGTCGTATCTGTGTATGCACCTACGTCGGCGGCTGAACAGCAAGAGAAAGATAATTTCTACTCGCAGCTGCAGGAGCTAGCTGAACGACTCCCTCGTCGAGATCTGCTAATTGTTGCCGGGGACTGGAATGGCCGGACTGGGCCCGGTGACCCGACAAACAGCCACCTTCTTGGTCGTTTTGGGCTTTGCTCTCGAACGGACAATGGTGAGAGGATGCTGCAGTTTGCCGAACAGAACTGACTGTTTGTTAACAACACATGCTTTCAGCATCGTCACAAACATCTACTGACTTGGTATTCGAACGATGGCCGTACCGCCAGTCAGATCGATTACATTCTAGTTGGTTCACGGTTTCGCAGCTGGGTCCACGATAGCAGGTCGATGCGAGGTGCCGAAACTGGTAACGTCCACGAGTCTGACCATGTTCTCGTTCGCACGCGCCTGAAGGTTCATCTCTCATCTGTGCCCAAACTGCCACGTGCGAGACGCCTTGATGTCGCCAAGCTCCGGCAAACCAACACTACCGAGGCTTTAAGCACAGAAATACAGTCCCGTCTTATGACCCAGGCTGACAACGAGGGCAGTAGCAGATAGCCATCACTGAAGACATCCATCTATGGGGCAGCTGAGAAGATTCTCGGATTCACTCAGCGGCTCCGCAGTGACTGGATCAGCGGAAGAACCCCGCAGCTATCGGCTGAGATGACTCGAGCCAGGTCCCGGAACGATGCCTCCTTCCGCCAACTTCGAAAGCTGACAGCAAAGTCGGCCAGAGATGATCGGCAGAAGTATTGGTCCGAAACGGCAACTTCTATGGAGCAGGCTTCTAATGTTGGCGACACCTGAAAATTGTACCAAATCATACGCCAGGTTAGTGGTAAGCCCCCGACACTGTGATTCTGTTCGCGATGTGAATTAAGGATTTATTGCTGACAACTCGGCCAAGGTCGATCGCTGGCGTGAACACTTTGAGCACCTACTCAACTTTGACGAACAACCCATCACACCCTCCCTCTCCTCCACAGCGGAGTTTAAATCCTCTCCTGCCTACGCAGTGTCGTGTGAAATCCCTTCCGAAAAAGAAGTTACCGATGCAATGCAGACGCTACGCAACAACAAGGCGTGCGGAGAGGACGGTATTCCTGCAGAAATCTACAAGTTCTGTGTCGACACCCTGGCTCCTCGGCTCCATAAGGTGATTGTTCAGCCGTGGCGAGAAGAGACCGTTCCCGATGACTGGGGCTCAGGTATCCTTGTACCTGTCCACAAGAAGGGAGATAAGACAAGATGCGAGAACTACCGTGGCATAAGTCCTATCGATGTTGCTGCAAAGATATTCGCTGTTGTTCTTCTCAGGCGCTTCCAGTCTGTACGTGACTCCAGGACACGACCCAACCAAGCCGGATTCCGAGCTAGGCGTGGATATGTGGATCAAATATTCACACTGAGCCGCACTCAAGAATTCCGCCATAACTACCAGCAACCGACGGCCGTTTGCTTCGTCGACTTTGCCGCCGCATTCGATTCCATCCATCGTGAGTCCCTGTGGCGAATAATGGAACTGGACGGAGTGCCGACCAAACTCATTGCGATGATTGAGGGCTGCTATCGGTCTACCACCGCACGAGTCCTGGTCACAACAATCTCTTTCAGTCGTTCGATATCCGGTCTGGTGTCCGACAGGGCTGCGTCCTTTCGCCCATTCTGTTTAACTGCGTCATTGACTGGATTCTCGGCAAAGCCCTACATGAAGAGGACGGTGTTGAACTTGCACCCGGACGCCGACTAACTAATCTTTACTACGCCAATGATATTGCGCTGTTAGCCTCAAACTTTGATGGTCTACATTCAGTAGTGTCGCGACTAAATGAGATCGCTATGTCAGTAGGCATGTCCATAAATTCCGGAAAGACGAAGTTGTTCTCGAGCTGCATCCCTGACCAGGAAAAGGCACTCCTGGAGATTAATGGCCATCAACTTGAAGAAGTAGACAGCTTTAAATACCTCGGGGCGAGGCTGCTACCGAATGGGCAGAGCAAGGACGACATTGTCTCCCGTATCGATGCTGCTCGCTGGGTTTTCTCAATCCTTCGAAAGCGCCTATGGATCCGACGTGACATCTCCATCGCCACGAAGATTCGTGTATACCGTGCATCCATCCGGTCAGTCCTCCTCTGTGGATGTGAATGCTGGGCTGTGCGCGCTGAAGATAAGCGAAGACTGGAGGTCTTTGACGACCAGTGCCTGAGGACGATCCTTCGAGTTAAGTATAGCGACTTCATCTCAAATGAGACAGTCCGCATCCGCTGCGATCGTATCACGAGGATATCTCAAGCCATCCAAGAAACGCGACTGAGGTGGTTTGGACACGTTCTCCGTCGTCCGCCCCACGAGCTTACCTATGCTGCCCTCGACCCGGCACCACAGCCCACCTGGAAACGTCGAAGAGGTGGGCAACAAGAGACTTGGCTCAACACCGTCCGTCAAGACATGGAAGCAGTTCTTGGACCTTCTATCTTCGGCCTCCGTCGCTGGCGAAGGGACTGGGTGGAACTTTCGAGATTCGCTGCCGCCAATCGCCACGCATGGAGAAGTACCGTTCGGGACATCATTGAGGCCGGCTAGATCAGGTATGATCACAGCCATTACAAGTACCAGTGTCGTTAGTCCGGAGATGCCTGTGCATAAGCTGGCCGTACAACGGGTTGACGTATTATCGCAAGTGGCCACCCACACTTATGACACGGCTCACTAATTTAACTTCGCAGATGTGAGGATAATTGTCCGCGCCGGCAAAAAGACAGGCCGAGAACTGATTGAAGCCTGGTCCTCAGGTGACAACTAAGTCAACCGATGTATCGAGCTGACCCGCGCATACATTGCCCTACGCAGGCATCTCCGGACTGACAGCGCTGGTGGTTTATTAGTCCCTGCCTTCTCGCCGCCTATAACGGTTGATCGGTCTCTGCGCCCTTTAAATGTTGCTTGTTTTTCGTTCACGCCTTTATCTCTGACGTTGGACTCTCGCAAGAGTGAATTCGGTTATCAATACGCCTTCTTCTTTTCCACTATCTACGCACATACCTGGGATGCAAAAATTTGCCTCAATTCCCGGGAAGCCTTTTCTTGAAGCAATTTTCTCTGACAGAAGGTGAGTGGTTCCGAAACGAATCATGACAGACTCAAAATTAGGCATGTCTTTATTGTATTTTTTACCAAGAAAAAACGAGCATAGCATGTGATGCTTTGCGAGACAGGGATGCTGTAGACCATTTTCAAATACGGAGGTGTCGTTTCTCGGCAAGTTAGCTCCAAAGAGAATTCCCGAAATAATTCTTTTAGAATTAGTGCCCACAATTTGTACATTCTAGAGTTATTTTGCCCGTGAAATTATGAAGTCTAGTATAAAAAGCAACCTTATAAAGCTTGGTCTGTGGGTACGCCAAAACGATTTGGAAAACACAAAAAGTACCAGGGAGAACACAAATTACCTGATTTATCAATACTTCAGTAAAAAGCGACAATAAGCGAATCTACTTAGATCTTGAATGACAAGAAGCACAATCCAAAAATTGTTTATGATTAATGGTTTATTGGAAACTGCAGCAATTTTTCCTTATATTAGGATTCGAGAACTTGAGAAACGACTTAGCTTGTACAACTGTTCCTTATGCACTGGCATGGGTCCTGTGCCATGATTAACATAGTTGCGTTTGTAGGAAATTAAAATATGCAATACTACTATTTGTAGTTGACTTATGAAAAAGGTGTTGAGTGATTGTTTACTTTGGAATGAGATCCGCTTTATGCTTTAACTGTATAATTGGTTTCCAACACTCAAAAGGCAGGCGTCAGTCATGACAAAGTAAGCATCTCACCGCAATAATTAATTTATCTTTATTTTGTTCTGAATGTGGCTTATTAAATATCGCAATCTCTGCTGAAAGGTCGAACAGATGCAGCAACTTGTGAAATTAACTTACAATATTTTCATTTGACCATTAATTCTCGTTGCGTTCTTCCATTTAATGACAGTATAATACGCCTAAGCAAGCAAACTACAACAAGTACTTTTACCGAAGTTTATTGCGGATAATTAAGCCCAGATTACGAAAATTACAACCGACTTCCTACTACCAAATTAGCACGCTATTAACTGCCAGCATTTCTGACAAAACCCATAAGCCACGTTTTTCGGGGGCACTGCACGCCACACACATTTACCGCCTTCGTCTATCTTCCTCACCTATTTTGTCTCCGATTGGCTACCAGCGTGCAAACAGCCGACATGTGATTCGCAGAGAATCTGTTTCTGATGGGGACGCTGAATCCACAGGACAAACTCACGTTAACAAAGTTTTCCATCCCTCATGTGCGCGAATGCACACAACCAGGAATGCCGCGTAGATAGGCCATAGCGCTGACAGTTTAAAACTCCGTCTAAATTTCATTTACCAGGTGATGTTCCGACACACCATATGCTACTCATTCGCTAAGAACAACTATGCCTCGGATCGTGATTAGCGTTCTGTCTCTCGTGTGGATGACACTGTCTGGTTCATCATTGCTTATCGTCGTGGCCAGCATCTTTAGTACTGGTTGGCTACGCCGCTTAGAAAGTGACAGCTCCCGTTGGCAACTGGAGTGTGATTCCATCTTGTACGATCCCCTGTCCTCCGGCAGTGAAGCCAAACAGTTGGCATACCGGGAGTTACGCGAGGCCTTCAGTGATGTCGACATTTATCAACCACCGTCTATAGGACCCTTCTTCCGCTGTTACACTCCCTGTCAGGATGAAAAACCAGCATGGTCCTTTCGGTGGCCTTCGATCGGACGGATACGTGTTTTCTGTCAAATTGCCCTCTGGGGTGGAGGCCAGAATCCAGCAAATTCCAATGCCATCACCTGGAGTGCAACAATGGTTATCCTAGGTGGAGTTGTTACCCTTCTTCTGGCCACCTCTCTTCTCTTTGCCTCACTTTGTCGACGGGAAATTCTAGGGCGGAGCACCTTTCAACTGACAGGAGTCTTCCAGTGTGTCGCAGGTACGTTCTGGAGTCTCCTATGTAGCAGTGTTTGTGTATTCTGCGTGGCAGTTGATCGGAACTATTTTTGGTTTTCCTGAAAAAGACCTTATCTGACTAATTCTTTTTGCGTTCTGTTCAGTGTAGCGCATTATCAGCGTCTTCATAAAAATCGGGGAAATCTGATTCAAAGAATTTGCGTCAGCTGTGGACATGCGTTAAATATTTGCATGATATCAAACCCGAATGAGGTTGAAGTTACTTCTGTGTCAGTTAGGAACTACACACGCTCTGAGAAAAATCTAATCGGTTGCCATCTAAGATGTCTATTTTTGGGCAGCTAAATTCTCAGCTTCACCTAACCCTCAGACGCTTGCATGGGGTATTTAAATGGGTTTGCTTTAAATACTTTTGTCGCGTGAAAACCTCCGTTAATTATTTGCTTAAATATTTGGTCTTCTGAATGTATTTCGCACATAAAAAGGTTTTTTAAAGGACGTCGGCTTACAAAGGATTTTCGATACAAATCATTCCGAAATCGATGAGTAGGTTGTGACACTGGTATGAAATTCATTACCCACGCGGAAGCAAGCCCTTGCCTTACACTTACTAAGCATCTTAAATGCCAATTCCTTTTCATTTAAAAAGTTTATTTGGAGAAAATCCTTCTCCTTTCACGTTTTCTCTTTCTTAATAAAGAGCCTAAATAAAGGAGGAAAATATTCAAAATCTGGCATTTGACATTCCTGCCTCGAGAATCTTAAAGGTCATCCGAATGTAACGATATTTCCTGGTAATGTGGCCCCTGAAATTCCCCCCTCGCATGCATTCAAGTACGTAAAGAGAGCAGGTATTACTCCATGAAATTAAACTTTCTTAGTTCTGCGAAAATGCCCGTGTTACTATTGAAAAGTCAGGTTGACAAACCTACGTTTTCAGACAGGCTGCTACAACGACACAGAAAATGAATAAATGAGTTGTGTTCAGTGTTTTACGGTCCTCTGGGGGGAGCTAGTAGATCCTACTGTTCGCACGCCGCCTGCATGACGGATTCGATGTGTTGAGCACGTTGGAGCTGAGAGTGGAAGGGTTCAGATAAGGTTGTGAGCGATATCTGTACATAAACACGCGGAGATCGTGCGACTGTTATCAGGGGGTTTGAGCGGCGTGCGGTTTCCATCTGCAGTCGGTTAGGGTAAACAAGCTGCTTGTAACAACCTCTTCTGGCAGATTTGAATAATTCAGTTGACCCAATTAAGAAAAATTCGGCGGTCTCAATGATATACGAATCTACACCAGCAAGGGAAAAATTGAGTACAACCAATACTCTAGTCACCTGAGATACGAGGCACAACGGGACCTGTGTATGTAGTCGCGCTTGGGTCGACTTACACGCTCAGCCTTCTACTGGAACCTAACTATCCTGATACAGTTAGCTGACTGCCCAAGCAGGATTTCCTAGGTAATCAATCTTGAGTTCATGTGATGACTACTAGGCACACTTACTTATCAGATGGGGGTTGGCAGGTTTTAATAATTCATTTGACCTAAGTGTGATTAAATTCACGGCTGCGGTGGGGCCTCCATAGCTAAGTTAACTAAAACGTTGACTGTACTCAAGCATTCCCCTGCTGGCATCGATTTGAGTCCCATTAAAGGCACCAAATGATGCACCAATTGGTCAATTGAGCTGTTTAGGCTGCTGCTAGCAGCTGTTTGAGTAGGCCCTTGTCGTAGTGTCCTTCAGCCCGACAGATAACTTGGGCGGCTTCTTTAGCGTCAACCTGGTGGCTTTTATCGAGTAGATGTGCGAGAATTGAACTGGCCATCGAGTAGTTTTTGCCATTTACCTAGCCAGGCAGGTTTGTGTTTGCGTATTCTCTTCCCCAGACGCCTCATTGTTTGGCTAATTTATCCCATTCCACAGAAGCACGTGAATCCATAAATACACGTCAACGTAGCCTGCAATTAAAGCCAGTCTTTACTCCACAATCGCAGTAGGGGAGCGTTTGTAAAGAATACATTCAATTTTGCCGGGGAAATCACTCGCTATAACCGTCATTAGACATCATTTTACTAAATCACTCATCGAATATCCTAGAAAAGACAATCATATAAACTGATCTTTCTTTCTTAGCGAGTACCCATCACCACCTCATATATTTTGCTGCGTTGAGAAACTAGACATTTGGTATGCATCGCGTGATAAGTTCTGCTTTTGAGGTGGCCGCTCTTTGAATTTCAAATTCATCGCCAGTTTCCCCGGTATGAATTACAAGCTGTGAGTTTGGGTCCAGCTTCTGAGGTATCAGTTTGCATTCAGGTAGACGGGTCCGCGATTTTCGTCCAGTTTTCACGACGTGTTTGCAGTCCCCACTAGTGCAAAACATTTGGAGGATAAGTGCCGAAGTCTCAGTAGAGGGGGATAAGTCTGTCCTTATTTTTTATAACACACGACGAAGTTTTCCCTTGGGTCGGTAGGTTACGCCTATTCAGGTGCGATGCAGCAGCCGGAAGACTACCATGGAGACTCCTCCTCAGAAAAGGATAACCCACCGAACGTCGGGTTGTCGAGCTATTGGCTGTCATCTGCACACTTGGCGTTTGCTTCACTTTATAAAATAGCTTGGGTATCATTTAGCCTGGAAGACACCATGCGGATACTGTATTTCAGCTCTGTTCTCGGCAAGCAGTCTCTCGACTGTTGCAGCACCCCGGAGTAGGCATAACCCAATGACCCCAAGCAACAATTCGTCGCCGTATGATGCAACATAAGAAAAAGCTATTTAACTTTATCAGCCACTACAACCGCACTCCTCTCTTATTATGTCGGAAGTCAGCAAGGTGTGGGATGGAGCAGAGCACATCAACGTAGAGTCAATTAGTGGTCATGTTAAACGACCAGATATTTTACCTTGCTCATTAACCGACTTGGTACTCATTCTCTCTTACCTTTTGGTGAACACATCCGAGACCCTTTGGACTGAAAATGGCTGCTCGACCGTTGATTCCAACGATAGCTATCGTGTGCTCGACGGCAGGTTGGGTGCAATGACGGTAACTTGTACGTGAATTAGTTTATAGTAATAACAGACGTGCGTGGCACCGGTCAAACCCTCTCCTGACGCATCCTCTTGGGTCCAGTGTGATGACTGGGTCAGGACCGGAAGCGGTGTTTGGCGCAGGTGACTGGCGCTGTGTGAGTCTGTACCTCAGAATGATAACACAACCCTCCGAACAGAGAGAAATATTTCCTGAACTTTGCATCTCCAATAACGTATTCCTTGGGCAGATCTAGACCCTGTGTTGGTCAGTGCATTTACCACCTGGTAGGTTCTAGGGACAAGATCTGAACAGAATATTTTGGGAAAAAAGCGCAACGCTACTGCCCAGAGCGCGCTCGTCAGCCTTAGGTGGTTTTCTTGGTGCATTGTTGTCAAACGAAATGTTAGTCTTGCGATGCCTTCAGATGATAATTTGTGCTCCCTTGAAGGCATGCATGCTTAGACATGCTTGATAAGAAAGTGAAGAAACCCCGAAGTTACGGTTTATTTTCGAAAGACTTTTCATCTGTTTAAGGGACTAAGTTTGATTGCCAATATAATTAAATATGCAAGTTCCAGAAAGCAGTTCAGAAGAAGAAGTGACCGCTGGAGCAAGACTTCTATTGCCCTGACATTTAGGATTCCGTCGGCAATCCTTACTCATAGGTAATCGTACAAAAGTCTGCGACATGCGCAGATAAGGGGTAAGGGTTTTATCTTTTCCTTAAATTCGACGCAATTCATAAAACTTCAAAATGGTTATTTTTCGTTTACAGCTAAATCCAGTCTGGCCAAAATTCGGAGGAAGGTTGTTCGCTTCCCCTCTGCCATGGCCCGTTGGTTCCAGTCTTCGGACTGGACCACATTTTGTAATAACACGCTAGATAACGTAAATCAACGCCTTTGTCATACCAGAATTGGCCTTAAATGCATTTAAAATTCAGAACTTGTTGGCAACAAGTGGAACTACACCAGTTGCCTTTCGTGTGGGCTCTCTTTAGGCCCCGGTTGAACTGGACAGAATCAAATTGGTATGTACAGTTATTTTACTGGATTCAATTCCTCGGTTTTTAGGCATGTTTTCACGGGCGAATCCCGAATATCAGCCAAATTCACATATTTTGCAGAAAATCAAATCGCTGTTAGCTTCTTTTTCTTCTTCTGAGTTGGTTTAACCGAAAAACATCTGAACATTATGACCAATAGAAACAAAGAAGCTCGTTCCAGGAAGATGTTCAAATTTATGAACTGCGATGGATAAAGCGACACGTTGATTCACATGACATTGTTAATTATCACTTAAATTCATTATCAGAGACAATTGCAGACAAGGGTTATGGACGCACTTCTTCTGAATGGCTGACCGAGAAAAGGAGAAGCAGGCCGAACTCGGTCACGTTCTGATAGCAGAGGGCATGGCAACATTGATGCGATTCGATTGAAACCAAAATGTTTCGGACTCCGTCTGCCCCATTCCGCTAATCATGTGCGCGACAGCAAAAACACAAGCACATTGAAAATAGGCGGGACGCTGTTTGTTCTCTGATACAATGTCTCACTAGAAAAAAACTTTAAAACTAGAAGTTTTAAACATTTTTAACACCAATTTTTATCCTCATGGACTCTGACCTATAGTTTAGGCACTAAACTGTATCAAATGGGTTATTAATTTGAAACGAATAAATCAACATGCACGTTTGTCAAGCCCTCTTGTGCAATTTCCCTAAACTATGCCTATTTTGTCAGTTTAGTCTGTAAATCATCTCTGTGCTCTGTGTGGACTGTTTGCCGTTTCGGTCCCAACTCATTGGCAGGGTTACTGTTGGCCTAATACGAGCATAAAAAGCTTGGAACAGTTCTTTATACATATATACACATCTCTGCCGTCTTGCTCTCGCGCTGTTACAAATTGGCAAAGATAAGCCTATCTGACCTTCGTCTCCGCCACACATGCAGAGGTTGCTTGTTTGGGAAATCTAGTGGATCGGCGTACACTCATTCCTCTGGGGAATTTCACTAAATTTACGTTCAAGTGCACTTGTCACCGGCTGCATACTGCGAATTAGTCAGGAGGCCCAACCTACTAGGGTGCCTAGCATTTAGCTGAAGATGACATTTAGAGCTTCTGCTAACATTTCAAGTGCACCTAAACTTAATGATTTGGGTTTTAAATATCAGCACTGTCGTATCTCTCGGTATGTCGTCCCGTTTCAAAACCTGAATATTTCTACGAAAATTTTATACCGTACTTCAATGACATCTTGTTTCCTTTTACGGCTACTTACCGTTTTATTCAAACAAACATGAGAAGCATACTAGCCTCGCATTTAGATGCGCACGCTGTCATTTAAATTCAAACGTCTTAAAATTCTTTTCTTGCAAAATAATCGTAAGCTACGCTGGACAACGTAACCAATAGCCATTGCACAGGTAAATAAACTCCCTTAATTTGCACGTTAACACGTAGGGTGTTTTCTGTACGAGATGCAATATTTATTACACTGTGTTTTTTGAAACAAAATAAAAATTGTAACGTTGAAGCAGCAAATTGTAAGCAATCAGTAAATGCCTTGCAGAGTAAATCATTCCTGCGAGTTTATGTATTAGGTAAGAGCCTAGCAATTTAGGGAAAAAACTATGCGTTTAGTCCGTAAGTCACGCGGTAATTTCTTGGACTAAGCATCCTAGACTGGTTAATCTCTTTGCTCCTAATGCGTCCTAATGTGTAGGTATTTTTCGTTCCATCCCGCTCGAACCTTGTCGTGTGGCAAATACCTGACAATCGCACAAGTGTTGCACCGTAATTGTCTTTTTCACGCAGCATTGCGCAATTTTGTTTTAAACTGTCCAATTTGCAGTTAGTTCGCTTACTGCGTGACAAACGTTTTCATGTCTTGAATGAAGTGAGATTAGAAGTGCAAGCTAGTGCAACTTGCAGTTGTTAATGTCAACTGCTTTTCACCTTCTCCACATGATACTCCTGGTTCGAGCCATGTTTTTCCTCCTTGGAGTCTGCCTTGATATAGTTTTCTTCTCATTGGGAGCCATTCCTTTTCTAGAAGTATTAAAATAAGCAATATGTCACTCTCGAAGTAGTAATTTATGTGATCCAAAAGAAAAATGGTAATAATCATGGAAAGAAAAGGATTTTTTTTCCTGCCGTGGACTATAATCTAAATGGATGATATGCTAAGGTTTTCCCAGGCAGTATGAATACTCAACACTGCTACAATTTATAAAAATGCAGAGGTTGCTTCCTAGGACAGTTATTTAGGGTCATGAAACCGAAGTGGATGCATGTACCAGATGTTAACGTCAAGGTGTTGAATTCGGCCTATCTCCCCACTCCTCCAACTCTAGGTCAACGCGTTGGTATGCTTATTGCCTTTTTCCTGCATGTCGTTTCGCCTTCCTGTTTTGAAATTTATTTGTCTCTTTTGCCGTTTTACCCCTTGTTCATTTTGTGTTCAAAGGACCTCTTCTATCAATGCACGTAATCATACAGCCCAGGCAAAAGCTTTAATCGCTGGGAGTGTTGTTAATTGGTTGTAAATGTTCACGTGCAATCCAAAACCTAATCGGTTCGGACTGCATGGTTTTTATGAAAGATTTCATGACAAAGTATGCGAACATTACACACCTCCGTAATGCAGGTGTGTTTGCGCTAAATGTTTGGGAGTTACGCGTTAGGTTTCAGGTTATGATCTTGAGTTAAAGTTACGGTGAAGAGTTCGGCTATCCTTTATGTAAGGCTCGATTTTAGGATAAGTGATAGAACACTTTCATAGGCAGCCCTCGTGGAATATAGCGCATGCTTAGCTATTTAACTGTAGGAGGCTCCATTCACGTGTCTGACCGACTTGAATTTCTTCATTTCAGAAATATAGGCAAATCTGAGAGAGATGGTTTTTGTTAAAGCGAAGCCGCAAAGCCAAATAATATAAGAGTATTTTTCGCTGCCGAGGCGCTAAGGATTGTATATAGACTCATATTTGGACAACGAAAACACAGTAAAAGCGGTATAGCCTTAGGCCGTTTCTCCCTCCTCGACGGGAGTGCGACAGTATAAGCCGAAAATGGGCATCCATCGCATGACAGGCTAGGTGAAAGACGATTTTAACTTGATGACTTTACTCTTTGATGTCTACGCTCGGGCTACTTAGTGCATGGCCTCAGGGTTAAGGTAACTGTTTCCGAATATGACAGTGACCAAAGACAATACTCAAATCCTTCGAATAAGTAGTATGTATCTTCATAAGTTTAGCCTTATGGTGGTCTGATCTGCATAATTTATGGAAGAGTTTTGGCATGGAGATTAATAGCTTGCACTATCGTATACCTCCGCGGCCACTGCCCTCTTGACCCACAAGTACGATATATCCCACGGTACTTGCCCCACTAAGTTCGTACACTCTGTCATATATACGGTGGAGGTCGCCAACTTATCGGTGCTTCTCCCTTGTTTGCATTTGGTGAATGCGTTCGACAGTAGCGTCTGATGAACGAATGCGGGTGATCCTTCGTTACAAAATGTTCGCACAGATGTCGGAGTGTCGGTGTTTCTTAGTTTTGCAGATTCGATGCACTACTGCCCTGGAGGAGGGCATTAGCGGAACTGCAAGTAACGCCGTGGTAATAGCTCAGGTTTTTTGTTAGTTTAGTAGCTTTTCAGCTAAACAAGATACAAAGGTCATCATCTGACATCCATGTGATAATGAAATCAAGGAGGTACAGCTGTCTCTTGCCAATTGCATACCTACTTAAATAAATGTCGTGTAAGATGTTATGAAGCAGTTCTTGGGGGTCAATACATCGCTGTGCTATGGTATAAAATTTTTATTGCCTTATTGGTGCCATAAAACAGCGGGAAAATAATATGTAAGGACCCCCTCCTGTTCTCATAGACCATTCCTACAATTTGAATGGAAATAAATCTTATGTACTATGTATGAGTGCATGCGCTAACTCACTCGTATTCTACAAAATCGTTGTTGAGTCGATGGGACTTGCCGAACAACAGCATGACGATCGCCGATATTTATAGTTAGAATGTCAAAATGCAGTTGCTTTAACTGTATTGGCAAATACGTTTGAAGAGATGGAGGTTAGCATGTTTAAACCTAATGACACGTGTTCATCATCTCACCTATGTGAATTTCTTTAGATTGTGGACCTTATGTACAGCAAGTTTATGCACTGTTACGTCATACCACTAATGGGGCATCAGCAATAGATTCTGGCAACAAAAGTTGGCATTCAACATTTTTTCAAGGAAAGGCGTTCTTTGAAAATTAAGTTTTTGGCAAACATGTTTTTGGCAAGCATGTTGTCGGCAAATCTTCATCATGCCAGTAACTTGGCAAAGCAATTAAAGCTTAAACGCGTAGAAAAATCAACAATTGACTGATTTGAGGAATAAGATAACTTTATTCAGTAATTTTCGACGCTGGATCCCCAGGTCATCGTCAGACTTCAGAAGGTATGCAGCGATCAATTTAAAGTTCAAAATTGTTGGTACAATTTTCTATTATCTTGCGTGAGCGCTAATTGGCAGCTGGAATTTGCGTCAGTCCATGGTGGACAAAATTAGTAGTTATAATAACGTTAGTGCTAATTAGAAACTGTAATTCGCGTCAGTTCGAGGTAGAAAATGAATAGTCATCCAATGTGGGCGCTAATTAGCAGTTGTGGTTCACGTTAGCCCGTAATGATCGGCTGCCGTGTCTTCCATCTTTCTTTGAGACTTTTGCACACACCATCCAACTCGATATGCCGGTTGATGCATAAACCATCGGAATATACGACCTAAAGAAATTCTCCGCCTTTTATGGAAGGGCAAACCCCAACAATGTGTGTTTTTTCCCGTTGCAAATCTTCTCAGGTCCGACGACGACCAAGGGATCAAGCGTCAAAAAATTACTGAATAAACTTACCTTATTTCCCAAAGAACGTCCTTAATTTCAATTACATTTCTTGGGATGCTTGCCTTCCAATTCAAGACTTTTCCGTCAATAGAGAGTGAAGCTCATCGTTTGTTACTGATTAAATTGACCGCCTACTTGATTATTCCGCAGGTTTTAACTTCTGAAAATTTTTGACAACGGCAAAATGGGGGCACCTATCCTATCCGCAGAATTCCCCTTTTAATTATTTCTGACTTTGTAATATGTCAAGGATTGCTTCGTAGTCCAATTAGCCTTCCCGTGAGGGGATATCTGTCAGGATTGCAGGATGAAAATATGTATTTGCGCTTGAACTCGTAATTAAGGGCTTTCTCGCCATAGACAGTAGTAACCTGAAACACAGTAATTTAAAAACCAAGACTGCAGCAGTTAAACGCTCACTCTTGAGTTACTTGTTATTCTTAGATGATATAGACCAGTTTCATCGGAGCGATTTGTCAGTAGCCCTGTGAGAAAACTGCTTGCTGTCCTTTCAGTTCCGATGCAAAGTGTTGGACCAGTTTCTCACCTGCACTTAGAATTTCTTACTGGATATGACTAAAACGGGGCTCTGAATATATGCAGTATCTTCGAACAGGACCTTGACCCCCTTCTCAAATTGGAGAGCGTTTGAAGTTTAAGTCTATTATGACAAAAGACCGGGATTTACCTATTAAAGCCTCATCCTGAGTTAAGCTATCCTTAAATAATAAGAACATATAACTTGGCCATGACCAGTCCAGGGTCTCATCTTACCAATAAACCTAAAGTGATATTATTGGACCTTGATAATACGCTGTTTCCAGTGCCATTATGTTCTCAGGCATTTTCAGCATGCTCATATTGAATAATATGCATATTATTGTTCGCATGGGCCACGCGTGTCTTCTCCTTTCGTTGTCTGGCACCCGTAAATAAAAATGTTAAGCAAATCAATTTGAGGGCCTTCCTTGGTACAACAAGATGAGTATTTAAGGGCAGTCTCCCAAGGATCTGCTGGATTCAGTGGGTGGTCCCTTCTCATAGGACAAGTGAAGGATCAGTGACAGTAGTACGATGTTCCTCGAAGGTTTTGCAACACTTAGTCACTCCAGATGGAAATGCACGAAATTCATGGTAATAAATACTTTTTCTTCAATATACTGCGTGTGCCGCTATGCTGCATCCTACAAATATTCCGAGACTAAATGTGTTTGGCTCGAATTTGTTTGGGGAAGAATCTTATTTTGCGCACAGTAGGGAACGAACTGTAAAGTTAAAAAAATTTAATTCGTCATTATTTATAAGCAGGCGGAGCACCTGGATTTATCCAGCAAAACAAGGAACAGCAAAGACAGAAGAATGGCAGTTGTGCATCGGAAGTTTAGGATTGCATTTGAATGCCTGAATTGATTACCAATTTAAAAGCAATTATTCACCAGTACTATGTCAAGTTCAGAACAGATAATGCAGCAAATAGTCTGAGAACCTATTTTTACATGGAAAGGAGGCTGACGAAGATACCTGTGTCTATGTCTACATCAGTAAATTCCAAAATTGTATAGGGTATTCCGGACCCATTTCACTTTTCACCTAAATTTTACTTATTAAATCATACGAGGAGGAGGAGGAAGTTGGGAACACTGCCTCAATGTTCGAGGTATAAACCTCATGTAGTATTTTTTACATACTATGGGTTCATTCGTATAAACTGGAAAAAATTACCACCCTTTATTATCTCAGGGATAAAACGCCAGATCGATTTCAAACTTTATACTTGGATTACCCGTGCCAAAGGCCACGTTAGCATCGACTTCGCAAGGTCTCATTGTCGCAGCTAGGACTTATCATGGAAAGAGAAGGGAATACTATTGCAAGTTCAACTATTCAGTCAAAAGGCCGCAACCTTAAATAAGAGCTTCTTGCCCGTTTGTCACGTTAATAAGCTGCATCTGTTCCAAAATCATTCCTAAAGGATGCCTTTCCATGAAATTACATTTCTTGGGATGCCTGCCTTTCAGTTTATGCAAAATCATTCCCGTAAATCAGGACTAGGCACTTAAGAGGGCAAGTAAATCAGAGACCTAACTTGAAAGCATGCAATATCGAATCAAGGTACATGCGCCGTAAACCGCTAAATGGCTTGCTATGCAAACTACGCTATAAAATACGATACTGAGGCTGCCTTTTTATGAACGCATGGGGATTTTACATCTTCTGTCCACAAAAGTGCGTTCACTAAGTTTTGCAATGATACAAATTCGGGAAGTACCCCCTCTTCAATTGGCAAGGCATATACACAGTTAAGTCATTTATTCAGTGATATCTCCATGCTCTCCGTTGCTACCTTGTCTTTTTAAAGAGCCTAGGGTTAACAGCATTGGACATTTGCAATCTGGAGATTTCAAGGGAGAAATATAGAAGGACCAACGTACGCTTTCATCATTAAATTGGGAAAGTGACTTCAATTTCAAAAGTAGCTAAATTTAGATAACGGAGTAGACTCTTAGGTTACATAAATGTGCACATTTCTGACGGCGTTTTATAAACCTTTCTCAAATTACACGAAGAACCTTTCCTTTCGTGATGATATTATCGTATGTGGCCCCGCCTGGTCGTCGTTCTAGAACTTGCCTTTTTATTTTATTAAGATAGATATGTGTTGTTAAAAGTACTACTAGTTTATAGTTAGTGATCACTGAAAGAGTGGTAGGTCCCGTATTAGTTAATAATTCTTATTAACCATATAGATCTCATGCTTCTCGCTGGACTTTTGCTTTGGCCCGCTGGGTGGGATTCGGTGCCGATACACGAGGTTTGTGGGGCTTCAACTGCACCCTACAGGAAAGGAAGTTGCGAATTCAGTAAGTCACATAAGTATTCGAAATATAATCTCAAAAATGTCCTAAATTTTCGCTTCATGGTATCGAATTGTGCACAATATACCTATAAAATGACAAAATAGTCTTACTGCTCTGCAAAAAAAGCTACCTTCATTAAACCTTGCGACTTATAATATCTTAAAATAGCTATGAATGCTTAGTTTATATCTCTTATTATCCTGCTGTGCCAGAGGTCACTTCTAATTATTTGATTCTTAGCGCTCAGCACAAAGTGTGGATTCTCACGTCAGCAAATAGGAGTTCCTGCAGATTTGGGGAAAATGACAGATAGCATGCATTTTAAAAAGCTTATAATATTGTATTTGACCCTTACAGTAGTCGAGCCCGGTAAAACGGCGCTGTGGGTAAGTACACCACTTATCCCAAATGCATAAATTTATTCACAATTCGAACAAGTTACTTAATTTGTGCCTTAGTATTGGTTATCGTGCAGCTTTATCTCAAGATACTTCAGTCATGTCGGAATGCCGGCTTTAAACGGATGTCCTTCTGACCGGTTACTAAAAGTATACTCTGTAAAAGATGGTCACTTATGTAATAGGTATTTTTCTCACTAATTTTCGATGTTCTTATAAATCCAAGCATACTTTTTAGCAAACCTGCACAATCAACTTCTTTGATGTATTCGTTTGAAAGCAGACTGCGTCTTCTTCAGATTTTACGCTTTAATGAATGGTATCTTGCAGGCTGCTGAAATATTACTTAAGCAATTACTTTTCTTTTAGTAGCATCGACTTTTGTTGAACATGCCGAACAATTATTTGGCCTCGTATTCCGAATCGCATGATGTAGGGTCTTCGATGTTTTATCATTCCTGCGTGTCCTTGGGCACGTCAACGGCTGTTTTGGGTTACAGCGGCATTTGGTGCGATTCGGACATGCGTTTATTAAGAGTCTAGTTTAACTCCCTGCACCTCTACTAACCCAGGCCCGAGTATATTTGCTACTGTCCAGCTACAGTGAAATAAATTTCAAGGTGCAAACTACGAAGTTGGCATATGAGGGATCCTTATGAATATTCCAACCTTCTTGTGTGTGAGACGAAACTGATTTATGTTATGCATGCACAGTTGTTCTGGAGCCACTTTCACATAAGCCCGAAAACGTTCATCTTTATCAATACATGGTTTTTTTTAGAAAGCATATATGTAACACGTTATTTGTCCACTCAGCTAACGTCATATCTGTCCGTTCATTAAAGTTCAATAGTCCACATCCACTTAAACTTTTAAGAACCCTACATGGTACCTTTTTAATGATATAGAGGGTTGTACGATTTTATTTATATGCAATGTAAACAGCCTGTATGCTCTAGACAGTAGCCAAAATGCGTCGGCAAAGAGTAGTTCAAAGCTTTTCAGAAACTTAAAAACATGTAAAATCTAAATACATCCACTCTTCGAGTTTAAAATTTGAAAATGACGTGATTTATCCAGAAAATTAACGCTAAGCTCTATTTGTAGCGCGTTTTTATCTTATTTAACTTCCAGCTGATGGCCCCGTTCTCGCACTCCTTGGTATATGCCTCCTTTTCGTCAGCGCTGCTTTGTCTACATTAGCTGACCGTTCAATTGCGAGGCACCCCGTCAACCGTCAGATGCTGATTGATGGCAAGAACTTCATGTTTGTCTAAATTCCCTCTACCTATTTCGTCAAAGAATCTTCTCCAGCCTTGGCAGCCTGCTAAGTCTCTCTCTTCTCCACCATTGACAGTCATAATTTCAGTCAAACTTAGAAAACTTGCTCAGAACTATCCGGTTCCCTGTATTATTGCTTTTCTTACTATAAAATGAATGCATACTTCTTTTCAATTCTGTACTCACTGCATCCTGTTTTGTATTCAGTGGTTTTACATTATCATGCTCTTAGTTTGGCTTTCGGTAAATTGAGATAAAAACGTATCTTCAGTAACAGTGGCAATGATGTGGATAGATGACAATGTGGTATAAAATATTCTTGGGAAAACGTAAATGAACTTTATTGTAAATTTTTGACGCTGGCACACCAGATCGTCGTCGGACGTTAGGGAAATTTCTTTGGATATCCATTTTCAAATTCATACAGATAACAATGTCTTAATTTGATATCAAGATTTGTTTTCTGATGCATAAAGCTACCTTTTTATATGTTGATCACTTACCTACTCCTGTTACTATTCCCGATCGAAATGAGCAAGCCAACGAGCCCGTGGCGCAGAGCGTTGAACGTCTAGCCAAAAGGTCACGGGTTCGAGTCTCCGGTGCCACACCACCCAGGCTTGGTTATGGTTGGCTGACGACAGTAAAAGCCGTTCTAGTCACCCTAGTCTTTGTCAGTAATGTCATTCTATCTATATCATTAGCTGCTGTAGGACTGCTGACTGAGTTCAAGTATGAGCCCCAAGACAGGGTGGGACAAATAAATCTGGTAAATAATCAATGAGCGCCTATTTACTACGGATTTATATGCGCGCTCTTTATATTTGTACTTTCAATCATTCTCAATCATTATGTCGTCACTGGATACGGAAAAGGAATAACGAATTTTTATATAACTCTAGAATTATTGTATTAACGTTTGATCGTCTTTTGCCAAGCTCTTTAAAAACTTCCTCGACATCAAGGCATCGGCTATCCTCAAGTTGAAGTTCAAGAAAACACATTCGTGTCCTCTCTTATCGTTCATTGGAAACGTGAGATAACGTGTAGTTTGGAGAACTTATGTAGATGACAGTTGCTGCGCGGTTTTCAGAGATGTATCGAAGGGAAATTTCAGCATGCGTTTTGGTAATTTCAAACGTCGGTCACGTGCGTTTATGAGAATTTGTATGGTCAAAACCAGCGACTGGCACTATCCCTGCGCCAATAAATTATATCAATGAAATAGGCATTTCGGATTTTCTGGACAGAGTACATTAAGTTGCCTATCGCTAACGGTGAGACTCGCTGCTGTTTGGAGATAACCTTTTGAAGACTTTGCGTTATTTAGCTGTATAATAAGGGAGTCTTACGCAACATTAACAGCACCCATTTCTGTCTAAGGTTCACCGTATTCCACTGCCGAATCAACATGAAGATGATCTGACATTCCAGCCGACTCAGTAACTGACGCGGCGTCCATTAATGTTACGACGGAGATTCTTCATTGGCGGATTATGAAAAGCGCCTAAATGAAAGCATTTTGAAGACTACACAAAATCGACGTGCGAGTTTCGTTCTCTTTCCGGATGAGAGTTTAATTTTCCTTTTTAATTGCAAGTTTTCGAGTCGCAACTGTTGACGTGTAACCATATCCTAGCTGCGATGGGGGAAGGGAAACCTCTCGCTCTCAACCTTTTTCCGTGTTAATGGCAGACTCGGCCTGAAAGCTTCCGTCCATAGGTCCTCCATGCACTGGTTTCTCAAAATGAAGTAGACTCTACCAAGACACAGGTTTTACATATAGGAGTGACACATGCGCTAAAATGCAATACTCCGATCGTATTTTCGAAGTCGTCAAACGGCACCTAATAGTTGTCACACATTATACGTGGCTCTTGACCAATCTTTTAGAGGTAATTTCGTAAGAGTGACATGGAATACGAATTTTTAAATGTGCTGCTATAACATGGTTTTGGACTGTCATATTCCAGTTACCATCGTTATGTACGTGCCTTTATCTGAATACGCCAAACCAAGACTAATTTTGCTCAGACAACGTGAACATATACGATCGACATTAAATTATTAACTTGTGTACAAGGCGCGGAATTTGCGGTCGCACTTCACTGTGTTCGCGGGTAAATGAGCGGAATGAAACAGGTTTTGAAAAAGTCATTGGAATAATGATAAATTGAAACGTTGCTTCCATTACTAAAACCTGCTCTTTTTTCTTGACGGCTTTCTCGTTACAAAAGGGTAAACTCCAAGGAACACGGTTGTGGCATGCTGTAAAAAGGATATTTTTAGTGGTGGCTGTGGTATTCCGGCTAACAGCCTACGCTTAGGTCAATAGTGATGACACAGTATTGGATCCGACAAAGTCAATATCGAACTGACCCCTCGTTGGCAGAACTAACCTCTTGGCATTGACAAAGCTGGTTAGCAGTTTCGCTGTAGTACGTTCGTAGCGCTTCATAGTGATCTATTATATGATTGGCATGATGGCTTCACTTTGTATGCAGTGCATGAAGCCTGTTAATCTTGCACAGGAACCATCAAAGACTTTTTGTTTGTTTTTTGTTTCAGTAACTTTGTCAGGACGCTTTTATATCCGCTTTATACTCTTTGTTTCATAGCAGCCGTAGCAATTGCACCTTCGAAAAATCGTCCCAACCAACGCTCGCTAGTCATTCTCAACAGTTGGCCGCTCGATAGAAGGAAAGTAAGGATGACCTGAAAATTCGCCTAAACAAGACAGGAAAAGAGGAACGCTCCGTCCTCTTCGAATAGGATGCCTTATGGCAATTTCGAGGTTCAGTAAAAATACGCGCGTCTCGACTAGAGCATTAACCCTAACATAAAACTAAACATCAGCTGTTATATTAACTATAGCCCTACCCTAAATTCTACGGTTTACGCGAACCCAAACTTTAACCTTAAACAAAACCCTGGCCCCAGACCCAAATCTGATCTTAACCCCCAACCTTTACCTTCACCCAAAAAATAATTTATCCAGAATTTGCTGACGGCTCACATGTATTGCAGGCAATTCCTATTCAATGATCCTATTAAGGAGGCCATACAAGTCATCTTTACCGAAAGCTGAATCTGTTTCACCAGTGCACAGATGCTCGGCCCTTTAGTTGTCTCCAATATGTGTTTGTTTTTTCCTTATACTTCTCCCTTTTAACCTTTGAGTAAAAAGTTAGTGAAATTGCCTCACTTTTTTGGTCTGACTTGCCATTCCACTGCCCTGTAAAGGGGCGTAGTCTAAGCGCGTAACATTCATCATCCCAGCTTCCGGTTAACCAAAATAAAAAGCAGTTCTAAACTGATAAATGGAAGTTGTGAGATCCGGACTGCCTTCAAAGTTTTGGACTGCAGTATCTTCGTACAGTTGGATAACCGGTTAAGTGGTTTTACGTGCATGCCTAGATTAATCGGTTTTGTAAGGCAAGTGTTTTTTTCCAGTTATTGCGTTTTTTAGCGTGTTTATTAGTTGGGTTCGATCGATACCCGGTCACTGGTTTCTACACCCTAATAGTTAGTCTGAGATTTGAGTAACTAGAGTCTGCTTTTTCCATATTCCGCAACATACAGTCAGTACTTTTAGGCAATTAGAAGATAGGCAATCCTAGACGTAAGCAATTTCAAATTATCCAGCATACAAGAAATGTCCAGCAGTTTCCCATAGGTTTGCAAGATGGCGTCGAGCTTGAGCCAGCAGAGTGATGCAAAACACACAGCTGAAGATGCTCAATGTGTTTGAGTGACATAGGGCTACGCCTTGAAACTCCAAGTTCGTCACGTAAACATCCCAAGAAGTAGAAAGAATTTATAGAACTTATAGCTCCAAATGAAGGTAAACATATATTCAGACATTAGACTGTTAATTTAAGGTCAAATAGTCATACTATCAAGCTTAACCTTTGCTGTTCCTTTATTGTACAAATGTTTGCTAACTCAAATGTACCCTTTGAAGTTTCGGGTTCACTGAATTCTGTCTTTGATTTCGGTTCACTTTTATCTGCTCCGTCTAAAATTTGCTTTTTATATCTGACTAAACTTTATTCATAATTTGTGCACATCCTAAAAAATATAGTGTCTTATCCTATATATGCCGAATGATTCAGTGTCCACATTCATCATCTTCCGAAATAGAGGAGGGAGAAAAGGAAGCGAGTTCGAGGGCAAAATTATATTTTTACTGATGTTTTGGAATCCTTCTCGGCTCCACCATCACAGTGTTGCAGTTGCTGCGTCTGGTGGTCTAGATATACTGTTAGGGTGCAACAATTCAAATGCACACAGTGCACAGTGATACACCGGGCCTTCATAGCGGCAGAAGCAAGAAGTTGGTTCAGCCTATGGAATAGTAGGAGCTGGTGTGGACCTTAAATTAACCCGGACTGGTAGCCTTATAACAATAGATAGATTGATTTCCAACAGAGCTGCTGTGTACCTGCGCAAGTAAAATGCCCTAGTTAACGTATGCCCAGAAGTGCGACGCGGCTGGCTTCTACTGCTGGATGTGCAAAGGTAAAAATACCTTATGAATAAATTCACCTTTCTTCAACAGTCGGTTGAGTTTGGCGAAGGTGGTCAGTCTGTATTTTTTCCTCCTATCGGGAAAGTCCGCATCTTTATTCTACCTAGGGCACCAGGCAACCGTTTCATGGTAAGCCTTCTGTCGCAACGTTTGCTCCCACGCCCTTTTAAAGGAGGAGGGTACAGTTGGCGTATCAGGCATCGAATAATTAGTGGACGAAACACTTATAGCCCGGTCTAATTACAACCGTGACTGACACGGCTGCCAGGAGTGGGTATTGGGCATGTCAGACACATCTCGAAGGAAGATCGTATTCGAGCAGGTGAGCAACCACACCTGAGGACCTTGGAGCGAAGTGTCTTGAAGACGGATAGCCCCCGAAATCCCCATCGTAACGAACGCATGGAAGGACTACACCCACACTCACTCGCTAGGTGACAAACAATATACAACCAATAAAAAGCCAAATCAAGTCAAAATCAATAAACAAATGACTGGCTCCACTACAGGCAGGCACGCTAATGCGATCACAGGATACTGGAGCCGACTAAGGCGTGGACTGGTCCGATTTGGGTCATTGTCAAACCAAGCCGCTTGAGCTCACATCCACGATGTTCAGTACCAACCATGATTTGACTGTCGATTAAATGCCACACTGCAGGCCTGTCATACTGTGGCATACGATGTGGTCCAAACAGATAATAATCGAGCGTAAACAAATCGTCCGCATCTCAGGCACTGGTCTAACCTTGAAACGTGGTTGGCTAGTGAGACTAGACTGCCTTAAGAAAGCCAGAAAGGAGTGTCCTTGAACGGAGGCCTTGACTATAGTTTCTTGCGGACGCGTGGTGGTCAGGCCAGACATGACCTTGTCCACGCGGCGTCCGAGGAAAGCATGACTAAGAAAGGGGGTCGCTACAATACTCCCGCTCCCAGGAGAACGGAGGTCAACAATGTTAATGGGAGGAAAATGTGGGTATGTAAATTGTAGAGTACAGCTTGTTAACTGTCTCAAAAATTCGTACCAAATAGGATCAGTGTAGAAAAATTGATTATAATTAGTAATATAGGTAAGTTGTGGATATATAAGTGAATAAGAAGGGTTAACCACATAAGGAAAGGATGTTCATCAACCATGTTATGTCGACAATATATGCCAGTGAATTGGCAAGTTGATAGGAGGAGAGTTTAGCTCGTCAACGAAAGCCAGTATGTCAGTGCTTTGTTGGGAGAAAAGAATGTCCTAGAATAATCCCGTCACCCTTCCCAGTGAGTCGGCAAGTAGGTATGAGGGAAGGACATCCTGTTAACATATTCCAGTGAGTCGGAACAATGGAAGGAGTAAGTGAGTGTTGGAATTGTCAGCAGTTAAACGGAGTTGAAGGCGTGATAAAGCTAATCGTGTCACCATTGAGATAGAGTGTATAACAGTGTATAACAGAAGAACTCTGAAGATGGCATTAGTAAGCAGCCGCACCGTTTGTGGCAGTAGGCGCTGCCAGGTGGAAACGACAGATGCGCTAAGAAAAGGCGAAGGAAGGAAACAGCGTGCAACTTTTATTAAATCCATGCACAAATTTGCTGGTTACATGCCAGCGTTCATTTTTTTCTGGTTTTCGGTCGCGATGGTGGATAGGAAGGGGGGAAGAAAATTCGGCAGGTGGGATTTCGTGCGTCGAATATCCAATTCGCGTACTCTACCGACCGCGCCGCCTGGTGATCTGTGCGAGCCTTGCTAGTGATGTGCCAGTGAAACATAGAAGAGGATCATAAAGAAAATGTAAGCCGAAAGCAATCTCAATTAACCCTGCGGATGGTTGAGTGGTATAAGTATAACGGAAAGAAAGGGTCAATGGCCCAAATGTCATTTGAGGGATCTTATGCCTGGGAAGAGTAGCACAGGACACATGTGCATGTTAGCCGACTGAGAGGTGGATGATAAGGGACTGAGGATAGCCGCGAACTACATTGTGTCAAATAAATGGCAACGGAACTTGGTCCGACGGAGGTCTCAGTTTAGTAGCGATTCTTTCGTATAAGCGGCGAGTGGAAATGTGCTAGGTGTTGCTGCCTGTAGAGCACTGCGCGTTAGGTTAAATGAACCGAGGGTGGCAAAAGCTATGCTAGCCAAGCAACCAATGTGGATCAGTTGGAGGACCAGCCGAACGGTAGTCATGAGAAAGAAGTGGGTATGCCATCTGGAATCAATCCAACACCTAAAAACTAATGCTAGGAAAGTGAAGTCACCGTTTGTGGACGAGGCTGAGTAACCTGAATGCGTGAGCGAACGGAAGGTGGGTGGAGGGTGAATATGCCGGATTACTAGAGCCGTTCTTCATTGGGATGAACTTGAGCAAGACTCTTGGGTTAATCATGAAGCTCTCATCAAGCCGGCGGGAGGTGAACTCCAGCAGCCGACAGTAAGCCTTGTGAATGAAGGCCACCTGTAAAATGGAGAGTATGAAATCCGTAGGACATAACTCCGCAGGAAAAACCAGACAGGAGAAAAACCGTCTGCCGCTCATAGAAAATGACGGAGTGAAGGTGATCTTAAACACCGTAGAGGATAGAAGCAGCGGCTAGTGCGGAGAAGGAGTGCGATTGAAGTCAAACGCGGGCTCACTGAATAAAGCTAGCCATGCTTTGTTAAGGTGATTAGAGAAAGCGAACAAACGATAGGCCGGTAAGAATTGGAGGGTCTGGGTTTCAAAGAAAGCGGCTGAGCAATAGGAAGATGCTGGATAACTAGACAAATGCAGCTGTATAAAGGGAAGGTAGGTATTAATGCATAATTTTTGCTGCGGACCTCAGTGATTTCGATACCTCTTCATTAAATCGATCAAAATAATACAAACATGCACGTTATAAACCATTCTCGTTTTGTTTTACGCTTACTATTATTAGAATTGTATTCGTTGACTGAGATTTTAGACCTCAGGTGCTTTGACTTGCACTAGCGCTCACGCGCAAATCAGCATTTAATACTCAACATCTGGACTAATATTATAGTATTAATAAACTGCCCTCATCTCGCAAAACAGAAATCTAATCTGTAGACTTTTTTGAATGTGTGAGTTTGCTAATCTGTGCTCTCACATTCGTCGTAGGAGTTTCTTCATATGTTGCTTCTTAGTTCAGAGTTATTTTCTAAGGACTGTTAACTAATGTCTTAAAACGACAAATCTCCTGTGGATGTGAAATAGCTGTCACTGTATTAATTTTTGGCGGTTTTATAACCGTTCACTTAGAACAGCAATTTTCACACTTTCCTTATTTTTCCTCAGGACTACGTTTGTTTTGGAAGTGCTCTCTGCGTACTTTATTTATTTGCACAAATTTACTGCGTTGGTGGAAGTCGAATGTTGGAAACATGTAGGATTCCATCTTCCCAGGGTTCCGAAATAAACGGAGTAATCTACTTTATCCGTTTCCGGTGGCGATTTCTTATGAATTGCAATGGGGAACGAAGTTATCGCTCATAGTGTACTTGAAGTAAACAATATCCGTCTTCACTTCTAAGTTGGTCAGCGTAAAGCGTGCAAAATATCTGATATACTATCATCGTTTTTCGTCGGGGCGTTTATTCGAGTAGAGGGGGGTGGTAGACTTATAATGAGCATTGACGGCCACGAACTAAATGTCCCAGGATATATCAAGGGTTTGGGCATATCCTACTCTAATGGTCTCAATTTTTCAGAGCACTGTGCCCTGATAGTCTCGAAAGCACGCCGAACCACCGGATTTATCCTTAGAAATTTTAAGACCATCAAGGTTAGAACTAGCATTTATAATATGTACGTGAGACCTAGTCTTGAATACTGCTCGCCACTATTCAGTCTTCTGCGCACTAGTGAACGGAAGAAAATAGAATCGGTGCAGCACTTCTTCACTAGAAGAGTTTTCACTACAGAACACCGTAACTTAACCTACCAACAAAGGTGCGAACTTATAAAGCTGGATCCCCTATGGCTTTGGCGATTGCATAAGGGTCTATTTTTACTGTTTAAACTTTTGAATGGTCAAACCTTTAATCCTCTAAGTACAATAAGGCAGCTTGAGCACTCTCGACGCGCCAGTCATCGAGACGTATTTTTATTTCTTCCTATGGCACGTACAGTTAAGTACCGGCAATTCTTTTCAGTAAATGCCATATCAATCTGGAATAAGCTGCCCAAAAGTATTGAAACCCAGCAAAACTACCCTATGTTTAAGAGAGCAATTACTATTTTTCTAGATTCAGGACAACTTTTACGAATTTTGGGTGCTGACTCGGTGGAATCTCTCTTTCACTCTGACGGCGTTCGTGGACTTTGAACCCCGCCAAGCTTCATGCTGAAGATAATGCTGCTGAAGCAGCAGCCCGCAGTCTGCTTACCCTTCAGCCGATAGCGCGCAACTTTTGCCCACAACCATTGAAGGAAGCCTGAGAACACTGTGTTCTTGTGCCAACCCTCTCCGTCTGGAACTAATGTCCTTAAACGATATGAAACATTTCTCCTGCTGATGAGTCAACTCAGCTTGCAACTGTACATTTCTGTTTGTATCATACCTTTGAAGGCAGGTTTTTTTCACTTGAAACAAACTCCCTATCTGGCCCAGTATTGACAAAACAAAAAACCTGAAACAAAACCAATACTGGCTGCAACATGGGGAGTTGGTTTTAGGTTTTTTTCGGTCTTCAAGGTGTTGGAAGGCGCCCAAGAGGTGCGTTACCAACTCTTTACAATTGCCTGTAAACTGGCATAATAAACATATTATTATTATTATTAAAAGGACAGTAGGTAGTTTGGTCCATTCCCCAATCATCCTGTGGGAAGTTGGGTTGGCTCACACTTCAAGTTTGGTGTGGTACTTCTCGCGGAACTACTATCATTTGAGTAGAACAACATAACCATACAAATATTTTTAGTAAGTGATCGGTATATTTAGAATTTAGTGGATTCCAGACTCAGTCCTCTACAATATTGAATTTATTATCAAGTTTTAGTTGGCTAAATTTTAGCCTCCGATTTGAAAAGTGGCTTGGCCATTCTTGAGCCAACTGGTACTTAGATGCTATTTAACTGTTTTGGCGGGTATTAAAAACGTTTTACTCATACTTCATCGCCCATAAGCTATATTTGCATTATATTGTAAGTAGTTCAATTTTCAAACGGATTTTATATCATATTGCGCTCGAGTTCGTAAGTATATACTTGCGAACTCTCGCGCACCAAAACTTACAATCCAACTGTACATCAAAGCCCTTGTGCACGTATAGAACCAAGGTTTGTGGGTTCCAACCTCGGGTGATCGACATCTTGGATTGGCTATGCCTGGTTGGTGACAGCTAATGTGTCGTAAATGACCATTCCGGTCTCTCTTACTTTTGTCGGACTTATATTTTGCCAATTAACTGCCCTTATTATATCAGAACCAATTTTTGTGTTAGACATGTGCGAATAGGATTGTGATTTAGAAGACCGTTTTACTTCAGCGGAAGTCGTCCCCTTTAAATATAAATAGTGTTAAAGAATTGACAGTATGCAGGGTAGAATTGCATAGGTGCCGAAGTCCGTTTTATATGCGCCTAATCTAGTTTAGTCACCCTCTTTTTTGCCCTCAGAATGGTTTTTTAACAGATTCAGTAGACACCGTTGCCTTCCAAATTCAAATTCGTACGGGTATGAGTGCCAAGTGCCTTCATGAATCGGCCGGAGACAGCAAATTCTGTGAATTTATTTGACGGGTTTTAGTGGCTCAGTCCGTAATTGCAAGTTGGCGTGATCGCCTAAAACGAACATCACGTTTAATGAATTCGAAGTTGAGCTAGTCGTAGTCGTACTCTCTTGCCTTGATTGAGAGTTGCTTTTTAGTTAGAAACCTGCCCGTCGCAGAGGAATTTCGTGGTTAAGGAGTATTGGTAACTTTAATCTGCTATGGTGTTAGCTTTCTGACCCAACGAACATTTCAAACAAATATACATACTACTGTCTCATTACATCGAACCTATTAGATTTAATCCCGTTTCGGTGTTTTTCATTTACCTCAATTGCTTACCAGAGGTAGTTCTAAATGACTGCTTTTCCGCGAACGTTGAAATCTTAGGCTGGAAGAGGAATGGATCTTTGGAAAACAGACCGGCTTCGGAGACAAGGTCTTCCTGTGTGTTGTTATGGCCGGTACTCAAGAATCATGAATTTTTCCTTCAATCTTTCTATTTACCCATTGCTTCTAGGTAGCTGTCATTGCTCGAGAACAAAATGTTCATTTAGAGCTTCGTCTAACTCCCTTTAGAATATAACCTTTTGCAAACAATATTTGGTCCGTCGTATAGCTATTATTTATTGCTGTCCCTGTGCCCGTATTCGTCCACACCATTGAAAATTGTAAGTAGTGCGATTACAAGCAACTGAAACTGTTGGGCCACTTCGACCTTTGCTAGCAACAAAAAGTCTCAAAGTGCTTAGACTCCCCCCCATTTGTTAGGATTTGCTAATTTTGGATATCACCGATGCTTGCCAACTAGATAACGAGAAGTTCGAATTGGATCCCAACTTTTAGTAAAAGCACGGACAACATTTGCTTCTTCGCATGTATGATATTGCGTATTCGCTGGGATTAAGTCAGCACATTCATGTCGCAGGTCATCAATTAATGTAATCGATGACTTGAGAGATAAGAGTCGCCTCTATGTGTTTTTTTGTGTGGCGGATCTCTTACTATGCAAGTATGTCCACTGCTCAAATGCACCGGCCGCCTTCTTTGCCTTTATTTGGAACAAAATTAGGCACCATGAGGTAAAGCTGAACGAAAATTAATTAAAAGTTTTTCAGTATATTAAAACAGTAAATTTTGCGCCATTTAACGCCCAATATGGTTCTTCTAACAAGAAATATAATTATTCGACAGCATTGGTATGCAACGACTCATGTAATAGTATGGAACGGGAATTTGTGACATTTTAGCGTTCTTTAAGACTGACCCACGCCGCCGATGGGATCCCACAGGCTAACAAGATTAGAAGGATTTTTCTGTCGATGGTTTGTTTGATATAACGGTGGTTTAATCTCACATTTGGGGTGGTAGCATTAAAGGTATGGACGAGGTTTAACTTTACAAAGACAATCCCACCACCACAAATGACGACTTCTGCAGTGTGTCCCATGGAGTGCGTGGAGGATGGTGATTTGCATGCGAAGTAGTTTGTAGTTAGTCAGAATTTTGTAGCATTTGCCGCACTCTCTACTCCCGACCCACTCTGCTCGGGCACTAAGACACTGTCAAGCCAATCAGATCCCCATTTTGATTCAACGCGCCTGTAGCGCAATCCGCTGTGGGAGGTACTTTAGAAGGACAACTGGCATTACATAATTGTCGGCAAGAAATGTTGGCTGTCATGTGGTTTCATTTTTTAAGTCTTTGATTTTTTGTAATTGCTTGTGGTAAAATCGGCGCTTCTTGTAATAATACTATTTTGCCAATTTTCCGTCTCTCACTTTATGTACTCGTCTGTGTACAATAGACGCGTGTGCATCTATTGTTAAGTATTGGCTATTTTGCCATTCACCGAAGAACGACATTCGTTTATCCTGGGTTTGCATATATCGACGTATTTTGTTTGTTTGTGGAATGTACTAAAATAAATGTGTTCATGCTTTTGCCATGTTAATATGTGTGCAGCTGTGTGCTCTTATAAGCCTAGGCAAAATACAAATTGCACTATAATTCTACTGATGGTTTCGTTTGCCACTTTTCAAACGATTGGGACCTACCTATTGCACCTGACTCAGCCTCCTTCTGTTTTTTTATTTTCTTTCTAATATCAACCGCGTTTTTGCTGTCTTGCGTGTCTGGCTATGCCTAGTATACATTCCTTTAATAGATAGCAGGAGAGCATTTCCCAGTTCTTGTTTGGCAATCCATTACTGCGTACGTACATGCATGAAAACACGAAATTATTTGAGAAAACCTGATAGTTTGTTTCCATACTCATTTGCACAGCACGAAGTAACTGATGTCTTGTGTCCAGTGCGCGAAGAGTTTCAGTAGACTTTCCCCAGAAGTGAGTCTTTTGGTCTTCTTTTTAATCTACTATTTTCAGTTAAGCTGCGCAGGTTGCCATCTTTCTTTTTGCAAAAAATGCCTTTCGCACAGTGTCAATTTCCCTGGCAAGGAAGGTAAACCAGCCAAGGTTTGTTATACCTGCTTCGATCGGATCGTAAAGTAAGCTGGTTAGGTGAATGAACATTTTAAAGTCACAAACCGCTTCAGGATACGAGTGATTGGGAGCCTCCTGCCAACTTCTTGAAGTAAGTTTTATATTTCTAGCGAATTGCATAGGCGCATGGAAGCCCTTGAAAAACGTAATGCTGCTCCCATTACCTCAAGACCCCAAACCAATACCCGGCGCGCGCAAGGTAAGGTATTTCGCATTTAACATGTTCTGTTTATCGATCTTTCCATGTGAATTAAGTGAGATTTATGCTTATGACTAGTAGGGTATCACCTTTTACTATCAGTCTTAAAGCAGAAAGCTACGATGACCTAGAAAATAAAGTATGCATATGGTCTGTACGAATCGTAACCTTTTGACTAGGGGCTTCTCACGGGTCTTTGATTAAAGAACTCTCCTTTAAAGCAGTTTGGATTCGGGGTTTCTCGAATTTGGAATGCACTGCGATGATTCTACCTCGATTGGGGTAGTAGTGATTCTATTTATGCTATTTCACGGATAGCCATCTACGTACTTTTCAAAAATTCTGCTTAAGTTTTATTATGCTGCCTCGGGTTTCAACGGACAATAAAGTACATACAAGAGCGGTCCGCAGAAACGCTTGGATGTTTTTGGATGTAATGGGTTTCATTTAGTCAGTTGATAGGCTTGTTTTGTCACCAATCATATTAGACTGTCAGCTCCTGTCGCCAGTCTGCGTAGCTAACCTTTTATAAATTTGTGTTGTTTTAGTTGACAGCCTTGCAGCGCGTGCTGACGCTCTTCTTGATGCCGGCAAAGTAAGTACTTTACTACTTTTCGCTGCCATCTCTATATTCTTTAATTTGATGCTCGCTCTTCTTCTTTGGCGAAGGGACCTCTCCCATCAGATGACGAATTACAGGCACGCTTGAACGCCTTGAAGGAATTTTCTTCCCACAGACTCTCTCGCCAGAGCCCATTGCCTAAACTACCGGATACCGAAGAAGAGCAAGTAAATAACCTTGTTTCGCGGGTAAATTACAGGTTTGGTCTTATTTTTTGAATTCACGTCACTGGTACTCACGTTGCGCATTTCGTGTCAGCTATGTATTATCAAACAGTTATCGTTACCTTTCAATATGACCATCTTATGTATGCATGAGCCAGGAGCCAACGTTCGTGTTTTGGGACTTTGTTAGGATGTTTTTTGGCGTTCGCGCACGCTTAGTCCTTGATTTTCGCGCCCCGGGTTTCAACGACTTAGTTTATCTAAATCCTTTCATCGCACTTGCGAAACCTATTAGAGCGTTGCCTCGCGTTTGGATCTTCCTTATGCTTTATTGTTTGCGGTCTTGTTAAGGAAACGTGCAACGGTTGATTATATTGTAGTAAGGCCTTGCAAAACCGGCTTGTTCCGTTAGCTCGTCGGTTAAAGATCCTCTCATAGTAGTTAATATTCCAGATCGCAACCGTCCGAAAAAAGATCCACGGCTTGAGGGTAGAGCGTGACTTATAAACTTTTAATAATTAAAGAACCCTGGGGTTAGGTATGGCTGACTGAATGCGGATACAAGGCCAGAAATAGCCATCTCAGTCCTCCTTGTCTTCATCCCTACTCCTGCATCCCGCTCACACCGCCTCTCGGGTAGTATAACGCCCAGTACTTGTACACAAGCATGTGGATGTATCTGAAATTGCAATCTCTTTCTCAGACATGATTAAGCACCTTCATCATCAGTACATCGTTCTTTACGCCATAAATCCCTCTTGGTGTCTTACTTCTTGTCCAATTAACTGAGGGTTGTGGCGTTCCAATTTCGACTCAAGCCGCAACAAACTCACCAGACGGACGCAGTGGAAACATTTTTTTATCTGAAAGATTTTTTCATTTTTGAATGGTAAGTTTACTGCCAACGTCTGATTCTACTGTCTCCTTGTTTTCTTGTTTTCTCATCTAGCTCTTGCACCGTTTTTTTAAATCAATCACAGCTGGGCCTGCGTTGGTGCTATAATAAGCCATCCTAAGTTTTTTGAGTAAGGCAGCGAACTATCTCGTTTCAGTTTGAGGTTGTTATGACTCAATATTATTCTTCAGTTTATAGATGAAGCCAGAATAGCGAAGACCTACAACTCCCAGGTTGATCCAGAAAAACCTGAAGCGGACGTAGTCTTTTGTTGCCTCTGTGAAGAAGATGCCTCAGTGATATGTCACGATTGCGATGACGATGAGTTTTGCAAACAATGTTTCAAGTAAGTTTTTACATTTCAGGTTCGCGTTTCTTTTTTCTTGCAACCTGGCACCCTGATCATTTGTCTTTAATGGTATGAAAATTGCTTAACCATCTAAACGATGCTTCCTTACAGCGAATGACACTCCGACCTTTGAGAAATCACTTTAAAGGTGTGGGCAGTATTCACGCGACCTGTGTTAGCTACATGTGTCACGTGAAACCTTTTGTAGAGGTGCTGAAGTCTGAACTTGTAACTACGCGCACTTGAGATTCCATCAATATCAATGCAGGCAAATAAATTGGGAGACACTCATAGATGAGCTGAAAATATTCCGACCTGAGAAATTAATTCACAAAAAGCTTTATCATGGCCGCCATGCTGTTAAACTCTTTCTCCTAGCGAGTGAACTCAAGTAAATTCTTCCTAAAGGCTAATAGTAATAATTGCTATGAATTGTACCTTATACGTCGAGACTAATAATGTGCTCTTGTTTCTGACTGTATTTCTAACCGGAATAACTGATTATTCATATTGGAGGTACATCTCTCAACCGACGAAGTGTACGGCAGTAGATTAACCTTTAAAATTTCAGGCACCTGATTCAAACTCTTAATTCATTCCGCTGAATTCCCATCCAATGCCCAGGATTCAATCAGTTTGAACCTCGTGTGGCTTCTGGCGTGGACAATCATCTTGATCGCTTCGAATTTGAACTTATGATCCGTCTCGTAGGTGTGGACTGTCCGTTGTCTCGCACCACAGTCACTTGATGTGTACGTCTGACACAGGCATATAAAGCCACTGACAGCTCCCTGCAGCCTCTCTTTATTGATTGCGAGCTGGTCTTTACCTCCTATAAGTGCAGATTTTTTCTTTGGTTGCTGCTAACTCTCAAGATGGACTCTTGCACGATCCTGAAAGTTAAAAACAATAAGCAATTTTTTCTGGCGCTCGACCTATCTTCTTTACTCATACAGAAGCCTGCAAGTCATTATCTTTGGAAGCCTCTGGTTGAAGCTTTTCACTAACAGAACTAGTCTGTTTTAGTTAAGTCTATGCTTCTTGGACATCATAGTCCCTACGGGTTGTGTCACTTCTGTCAGCATACCAACTTCTGATGACCACGAATCTAGTTTTCGGGTCGCTGTGAGGCCTTGTTAGAATAAGAAACTGCGTCGTGTGCTTGTTTTTCCGGTTTACTGCTTTGTGACTTGCCCATCAGCACGTATTGAACTTCAACCCGACAGTGTCTACGCTGCTGTTAAATTTCGTAAGAATTGGTTTTGCAATTTGCTAAAGATTAGTCATATTCCTCCACATTGGTCTTCATTTTCTCTGCATAAACGGCTATTTTCCCCCGGAGGGACTTTTTTATTTTTAGTTGTTTCGGAAGGTATGTTTCCAGGGGTATGATTGAGAAATATTTTCCAAGGGTATGGTCGTAAATGTCCCAGATGCAGTGTAAAATGGCAAATCAACACAGGCTAGTTAGTCTCGCCACACATCCAGGTAGTATTTGTTTGGTGAGATACTGACCATCTGGAGCGCAGTCCGTAGGTGCTGATTTAAGGATTCTGCTAGTCTCTAGTTCACATGAATTGCATCTCATTTTTTATTCATTTATCCACAGGAAAAGCCACAAGTCCTTGCTTTTGAAGAAGCACCGAACGTCTCCGATCCCAATAGCCAAATGACACGCCTGCTAAGCCTCTATGATACTCCATGCTTCCTTCTCTTTCTCTGAGTTAAAACTCCACCCCGCCTGTCATTCCGTCCCACTCTTCCTTTAATATTTTGTTTCCAATGCCTTTCTTTGTGCACTTAATACATATTTTGAAATCTTACTTTGCGCGCTTTAAGGTTCATAGCATTTCATCAGTACGGATCCTTTGGAAGAGTACTAAATGTTTCATGGTGCATAGAAAGAGCTTTGTCGCCTGTGATAACTTTCTTTAACTCATTTTGTGATTATAGCTCAAACTGGTAATTCCAGTAAATAAGACAACCTAGGCTATTAATACGAACGAAGATTGATACGATGAAAGTTTTCTTATTTTTATAAACGGACAATCAATTGTGTCGACTCGCTGCATCAGTCAACACACTGAGAGGTCCCTTTTCGTTGTTTAGCAGTCCGTTTAGTCCACATGACTCTCTTAACATCTTTATCAGATCCTTGTTCGGTCGTGCTGCCTCTTTTGGTCAGACCTCGTTTGGGAAGACAAGACTTAATCCTGCAGTCGAACCTTGGACGCATGTGGTATTCTTTTTTATGTTACAGGTACTAAACTTGGCTCGAAAGGTGGCTAACTGACTACTAAACTCAGACCTCTTAGTGAACCTAATGCGTGGCTGCCTGGTTCACTAAAAATCAGACTGCATTAGCTCCTTTATTGTAGCCTCCGTAGCACTCACACATGTGACATCTGAACCGCTCACCCCCTTTAGAGTGAATGTTTGATGTTGTGTTTGGAGAACGATAAATCGTGTGTGTAGAACTCGCAGGCGAAGCCACTAGTTATGTCAGAAACTGCGCCCATTCCTCGCACCAGACAGTTGGTGCATTATCACTGTAAAACAAATCACTCAAAAACCACCGTTCCCACACCAGCCTACTGTGGGAAACACGGTAGACCTCACGGAAATCGGCGGTGACCATTCGTTAACAGGCTCGACTGTTTTGGTGATTGCGCAAAGAGCAGTTTGTAGTTCACTTCGGACAATTCTAGTCTTCAAGGTTTTTAACTTACTAATCTGCTTTGGAAGCGTTTACGGACAAACGAGCATACCGGAAATGAAATTTCTGTCTTCGCCATTCGATGGGCATTCACCAACTGCTAACGGAACTCACATATCCTGCTTTGTTTTAGGCATCATTTTTCAGGCCCTGACAGTAGCTGTAGTAGCTAGTAGTATAGATAAATAGTATTGCCGGCAAAGACAAAGGAAACTGGAATGGCCATTTCTGACTGATCAAAAAAGTCACGAGTTCGAGGCCCGGGTGTTGCACCACCTGGAGCTAGATATGACTGACTGAAGACGGCTAATAAACCAGAAATGGCCATTCCAGTGTCTTTCCGGCGTCGGTAGTTAGATGCTCTGACATCTGAGCCGCGAATCTTGGCGTCGTATACTTTGTCACTGACAAGCAGACGAAAGTGAGCTGGGTGAATGATTTTCGGCCGCAGTTACCCCTGTGATCGTTAAAGAGAATTATGTTGTGGTAAGGAGTTTTTCTTAGCACTGTTATGAAGCTATTCAGAATGAGATCATCTCTATTACTGCTAGCAGTAGTAATAATACAGGAGGACTTATGTGTCCAATCGATTGTTTCAGTATCCTTTGTCTGCA
>JAYGXS010000001.1:60127729-60272927 GCA_036362985.1 Ligula intestinalis
AGGAAATACGACATGGGTAACAAATAGTCCACCATGGTCAATGTGTAGTCCGCATTTTTCCCTTCTCGCACACCAGGTAAGGCTCGAATTACTTCACTCTTATCCAGGACGCCGGTCTCCTTGTATTCGCCGGTCCACCGCAAAATCGGGGTCTTGCGAGATCGTTGGAAAGACATGCAGATTGAGTCAGGAAGGCCCCCAAGATCTACGCGCGTGACAAAGTCGAGACGCGCTGCAGAGCCAAACCCATTTATAGCAACTGAAGTCTTCTGACCGTTGTTTTCACTGGAAACAAGTCGTAGTTGATTTTCTATTGCAACAGCAACCCTCGTTCTTAACAGTGATTTTCCGCTCTGTGTCCACATGCTTGACTGAAGTGCAGCTGAAACCTCCAGAGCCGTTGCTCCGAGAATGTCGTTACGAAGCAGCCATCCAGAGGAGAGGGGTACATAGCGACGTACCGCCAAGGGCAGACGAAGACTCCGGAAGAACGGTGTGGGTTCAGCAGGCGCAGTGTAGAGCAAACTCATTATGTCCATGAGACCACCTGAGAAGATCTGTTGTGGGGGTACGGCGCCTCTGAGGAAAGAGAAGCCGGCAGAGAGCCAGGGTTTTGAGGTGGAACTCGCTGTTTCCTCTGACTTTCCCATCAGACTGGCCAGACCATCGGCGTAAATCTGAAACCCTATCAACTTTGTTTCGCTCTCAGCTCCTATCAGGTTGATTGCTAGGTTGGATGCACGAAATTCACCTGCCGGACCCGTAATCCACTGAATCCAATAATCCGAGAGAAAGAGCGGTCGGTGGTCAACCAAGTTGCTGGAAATAATGTGGACTGCGCCCGAAGAGTTGGTACCCGCGAGACCCGACCAACCGGCCGAGAGACCAGGTCGACAGGTTACCACGGACTGGTCGCCGTCGCCCGCTGGCTGCCATGTGCCACCATACTGGATGCAGAAACAGGCTGCACCGGAAAGTAAGTCCTGCTGACACCAACTGTCTACCAAAGATCTGGCACTTGCCATCAGCGACCACTGCTTGCGTCGACCGAATTCCGCCAAAACCTCAGAAAGACTAGAGCTCGGAGTCTCCAAGTTGAGAAGGGTCACGAAAGCACCAAACTTTAATGCTAATTGTTCCGTGACGGCAGATGAGTCCTTTGAGTACAGCAGTTCAACCATCCTAGTGGTAATTTCTGCAATAACCGCACGGTCGGTGGGCAGCTTGAACTTCAGTGAAGAAAGGGTTTTTAAGGCCACAAAACGTAAAATTTGAGGCAACTTGGGATTCAAAATGTTACGAAGGAGGGCTCGGGTCAGGTCAGGAGAGCCCAGGCGTTCAGCCGCTGTCAGGCCGGCTACAAGTTTTTGCCGCGTCAAATCGGGCTTCATTTTGGGGTCTCCAGCAGAATCCAAGAGACTTTCAACGACTTCAATTATTTTTGTCTTGACTGCGGTCTCTAGTTTGGTATCAGCAGTAGCCCCTGGATGCGTTCTAAGGGAGGAGGCCATACTGGTAAGTGCCAGCAGACAGTTATAGGGGTTCTCCGTGTCAAGGTCACCAACTTCAACAGCCTTCAATGCGGCCGGTAGGGTATTGATGCAGATTGTGGTAAACTCGTTGAAAACTTTTGCTGATGGGTTCGCCACATGTGACAGTGAGGGCCACAATGTGCGGAGTAAATACACACGTACATCGTGCATATCGCTAGAGGCTGAACTTCCCAGGCGCTCGAGGCTTGCTAGCTCTGTGACCTTGACTAGTCGCTGACGCAACAATTCAAGGCAGAGTTCAGTGCCGCAATTAATGACAACGTCAACCAGGTGCTCTTGCCAACCGCCCAGCTGCCGGTGAAGTTCTTTGCGCGAGGTGGGAACGAAACCGAGGGTCGAGGATAGGAGGCCTACTGTTTCTGTAGTGAAAGGCAGACAGCGGAAGTAATGGGTCAACTGGAGAGCCGCAAGAGTTGAGTTGACACGGGCAAACATGTTCGGGCTCAGAGCCGTTTGCATGGCCTCGACCTGTTGGTTAAGAATAGCCGCGGTCAGGGTCACATGTTCGGAGAGGAAAACGTTGCCCTGCAGAGGACAGGCCTCGAAAACAGAGAGACGGGGCACCGCGAGGGCCAGGTGCTGCTCACTGAACCGGTCTCCGAGAAAGTCCTTGGCAACCTGCAGGTAGAAGAACAGGGCATTAGTGCTGTTCACGTGAATTAGACTGCTTTATATCCTCACCCATCCGCTTATAGCGCATGGACAGTGGGGAGTTTCTTCGAACTTTTGTTATGGGCTCTGGTTCCTTGAAGGTAGTAAAAAAGGGCACCAATAAGTTGCGATCATGAAAATGTTGTGCAAGCATTGTGAATTCGTTCAATCGCACCATTGCTCCCTTCAACTGATGACTTCCGTATGCACCGAATCGATGAGAACGTTAACGTGCACTTGCTCGCAGTGGGTGAACATCCTTGTTTTCTAAATTGAAATCGACGCCCAACTTGATGAGTACACCACTAGAATATCTGTAATTCGAATCCTAAAATAGTATCAATTACTTTTTTAAGGTAGCAAGTCGGGGATTCCATACACCGGGGAGAGAGACGAATAGAGTCAGACTTACTGCACAAATAGAAGACACCTCCGGGTAAATTTCAAGATTTACTAATCAAAGGAAGATCATCACTTGTCATTTGGATAATGAAGCTATCTGGAAGGCATCTTCCCTGTAAAGCTTGCGGTACTCTCATCGAATAAATCGCTGTGAAATTGTAATAAAAGAGCAAGATCTTGGTATGATTACGGAGGAGGTGGTTTTGACTGTCGATATTTTCTGTATCAATTGCATGTCTTCCATGGAAAACAAGCGTCCTCTCCATCATTCGCACCGATCCCCTATTCCTGTAGTCCAATGCTGTACGGCCGGTTATTAGCGAGTATTCAAAATTGTCTGCCAATGGTAACCTTAGATAAACGGAACCGATGTAGAAAGCTGCACAAACATGCACACGAGGTTTGCTATCAGCTTGGCAAATAGCCAGAATGTGAAATAACCTAAACAAAAGCCCTTGCAGCCGGCAGCTGTAAACAGACGCTCGTACCCACATGTATGATGCGGTGATTCATGATGTTTCTAGCATGCAGCATTAGCACTGAAGCCGGACATAGCAGATAAGCCTGTCAGATAGTTGTTTCGCTCTAGCTGGTAACATACATAAAGTTGTCATGATGACCGCTTAACGCTGAACATTAGCACTTTAAATGTTGAATTAGAAGGGGCCACTTTCTAGCATAGTAAACAAATCGGGTTTAGTAGTTGCAACCTCGAATCAATGGAAAAGTAAAAGCTGCACTGCGTCCTTTGAAATATAATTCAGGTGTTCTTAAACAATTAATGCACAAACTATTTCTACGAACCCGTCCGAAGACTACGCGAGCCAGACGCTTATAGACAGGATGAGAGTGGTGCCCTTTTCTATTCAATCAATTTCCAAATCTTTTAGTCAAAATCAATTATGCACAATTTTGAACTTCGCGTAAGTGATTTACCTATCCTTCGTTCCGCTTCGTGTCCCCATAGGTTGCTCATGTCAGTAAATAGCCCAATTCAACGACGGAAAATCAAGAAGTTTAATTGTATCAAGTATCCCGAATGAATGAAAATGTTTGCGTCCCGGGTATTCGGATGGATAAGGAAGCAGACGTGTCGAGCACTGGATCAATTGATTTATTTTCCGGAGCTTTCGAACTCTTACAGGAGTTTATCTTCCGAGCAGCAACCAAAAGGAGGGTAATTATAGTGGCCAGTTGCAGACCCGCCTACACGATCACAAACCAGCGGCTTGGAGACTACACCCAAACTCACAGCTTGCAGCACACATTGAAGAAACTGGCCACGACTTTGACATTAAAGGAGCAACCATCGTAGGCCGAGGAAACTCAAAAGCCGAAAGGCTGACGCTTGACGCATGGTACTCGGATGCGAACTCTGTCAACAAGCATCTAGACCTCCCCGCGGCCTACAAAGTCTCACGCCATTATGTAAGCAAAGGACGGAACAATGCCAAAGCTTACGTCAGAATTGCAAACGAAAAGGAGCCCACTACGAACCGGCCAGAAGAGGAGGCAGGATCACCGGGACCCTCTACCCTGGGGACAAGGCATTACACTAATTACTGTTTATGACCCCGAACGACTGCCGTCTTCATTGACAGGTAATAAGTGCTTACCACTATAATTGCCCCCCCAACCTCCATTCTTTTCGTTGATGTTTCTTTCTCCGTGACGACCGCTGACAGTTGATTGGCTTTTGGCCACTTTAATTACCTCCTTTTGGTTGCTGCTTCCTATCTCGGAAGATGAACTCCTGTGAGAGTTCGAAAGTTGCGGACAATAAATCAATTGATCCAGTGCTCGGCACGTCTTCTTCCTTATCCATGTATTGTTGTAACGGAAGCCTAGACCGAGATCTTACCGTGCAATGCGTCGCCAAATTGTTGTAACGGAACCCAGGTCAAAATATTCGCCGTCCAATTACGCCTCATGTGAGCCCCCAAGCACAAAAAGAAGTGTGCAGACAACAGAAGTATTTTAGTCTTAGATGTACATCGTATTAAGGGAACAAACTCGAATAAGCGATGTCCCTTAAGCTAATCAAATTCTCTTCTGAAATAGTGGCCGGTCCCATTGGCTCTTAGCTCAGTGAGTGACTGTAGTTTGTATACTGGATTATTGATTGATTGTCTAGCATGATGTGTTAGCTCACGAATAGGCCGATCTATAGCCTATCGTGGACGCGGCTACTTGTTGCTTCCATGCTAACCGTTGGGCCCCTCCTAACAGCTGCCCTCTTTGAAGGCAAATCGTAAGATTTGAGTTGCGGGTTCACTTGTGACGGAACCGTTTGCATTATTTTCCGGCTTGGTTGCCAAGAGGCTGAAGTTCTTGCCCCTTAAGCCCTGGGGTCCCTCGTGGAGAGGTTTAGGGATCCAAGCCGCCCCGCTTCTTTGTTGTGGTATTCTGGTTGTGTTGATCCACAGTGCGTAGACCTGTGTTCTCTCCCAGCTCCAGTCTTCTTGACCTTGTTTTGACACTGGGTACAGACTGCAGTGTCTCCTTCTTAACGTGGCCTTATGACACTCCCATGCAGGTGCGATCCGAGCCAGGTGTGGCGCCACACTTAGGACGGCGCCGGCCGCGCATGCCACCTGTGGCCTTTTCCGCCCCCGGTCTTTTTGATTTGGTCATGACACCAGGCACAGACGAGTGGGGGAGATGCATCGAAAGTCTACTGTCACATAAAACTAATCCACACGCAAGCTAGAAATCGTCAAAAATCGACGGTCAAACTGCCAACTGTGTTAGTAGACCAAGATGACGTCGCCGCTACAATACCATTCTGCATGACCTTTCCCCGCGGTGTATCTGTAGAAGGATATTCTAGTCAGTGGAAAGCCGCCCGACGTACATCCAGCCTCGTCAACGAACCTCGAGTGACCGCATAGCTGCCACTTGGATCTTCACTCACAACCCATCTGCTCATACAATACAGAACACTAGACCCACCGCCCCTCAGGTAGTATAACAGTTAGAATTTGGATACAAATCTGTTCAATTTGACTGTTTGCATTCTAAATAAATGGCGCGAGTATGAGCCGACGACAGAGAGTTTAGGTAGACTTGCTGAGCCTTGTAATCCGGGTAATTCGCTGGGTGCTTTAAGTGCATGGAGGGTCAATACTTGCAGAGATATTGATACCGAAGTGTTTATTTTTCTTTCTGCAATCAGGACAGATCGGTACATGCCATTTTTGTGTTGGTTTTAAGGGAAGAACATGAGACCGAACAAAAAATGCTACGAAGGGCAGTGCAGAAAGTGGATGGAAAAAACGCGTGCTCATACTGCCTATAATGAGTGCTTAACTGCAATGGAGTGTTCTGTGCTGAATCTTTTTAGGCAACAGCTAACAAAGCTTCAATGGTTGGGACCTTAAAACTCAATCTTATTTAACATCATGAGACAGAGAAAACGTCAAGTTTCTACAATATCACCTACCATCCACTTCCTCGTGCATTGCCGAGTGCAGGCAAATGGCCAAAATCGTGTATTAAAGTTTACTAAAGGCATGTCCAGATGTGTAACGGTAACAGCAAAATGGAGGGTACTTGAAGTGTTTTTTTCTCCAGTAGAAGATGGAGCATGCACTTTAAGGGCATGATATTGGTTACTCTTGTTTAGTTATCGATCGCGAACACAGTGGACTGTGATTTATCCGAATAAAGTCTCTTAGTAGCTCCAAATAAAAAACATGAGGCCAGTCTTCGCAATTCTGGCTATAAAATTCATAGAATGAGTGTTACTCACTGAGTAATTACGGAAGCTATCCTCTGAACTTGCACGAAAAAAGACATAAAGTTGGGCTTGCGATACCGGGAAAATTCTCTCGAAAATGATGTCCATATGCAAATACATTTTTGACATCAGGAAGGCACAAAGGACCCAAAGGACCTTCCTTTATTCCGCATCACGAGTATCCGGAATTCTATGCCTTCATAATCCACTTGCCCACATACTGACTGGTCGAAATCTGAGAGTGACCTCAGATTCAGCAAGCTAAAGAAGACTGTCTAGCCGAGCTGAGAATAAGTACGATACGGTTAAATTCATTTATGCACTGTTTTCACCTATGAAGCCACTAAGCGGGGACCTAGCTCCCCGCACAAATATTTTTGTGCAATGTTGCCCATCTAGGCTGTTTCCAGTACGCCTGCGTCCCCACAGTATGCTGTTACCTAATTCATATAAACAAAAGCGAATTCTGAGGTGGCGAACTGTCACGATTCACTTGGCACTTAAAAAATCCCATTGGCCGTTGCATAACCCCATGCAAACAAAGCCTCCTGCGCGCTGCAGTTATCCTGGTGTACGGCGTTTTTAGTTATGAGATTGAATGACTATAAGGACGCACCACGACCGATGAAAAACTTGTTCCCTTCAATAACTAATATGAAACTTTAAGTCGTTCCATGTTAAATAAGTAGGCGGATAGCAGTGAGGTCGCTCCCAGTGAGCCACAAAGGTTATACTGATTGATGACAATCGAAAGTTAAAAATCTTACCGAGTGAATAACGCCGACCTTTAACTGTCGCATTTTTGAGCCAAGTTTCTGTAAGATTTCCTTCCTTAGTGGGCTGTGTTGGTCCAGTCGTTCCAAAAGCTGCTCGCCTCTGACGGTGTGAACATTCAACTCATCCAAATCAAAGGACAAATTGTGCTCTTCGAAAGTCTTCACCTGCATTAGTACGCCAGTCTTCCTCGCAAATGAGAAACGCATCCAGCTTTGACTTATCTGCCTTTCTTTCAGAATTGAGGATACGCTCCAAATGCCGGCGTCAAGTGGTTCCCCAATAGATTCACACAACAGCTTCTGCTTGTCGATGGTGATCGTCTCTTTAGCATCAAGGCTTCCCTTCTCTGGATTTATAACCTCTGCATAGAATGTATTACATCGTCCTGAGGCATCATATTCTACACTAGGTTCAAACGAGAAGCGATAGTTAAAAAGTCCAGCGACGGCCTTGACAAAATTGAGCCGTGAATCCGAAGCATTGGTCGTCGCGATAGGGGGAAGATAGAGACGCTCAACCAGACCAGATTCGTCACGATAAATCAAAGCACTCAAGGGTCCCTGTATACCTTTGAGGTCAACAACAGTTTGAAGAAGATATCTGTTGGTCGACGCAGATACTCCAGAGGGTTTTCTTTTTTGTTGAAGGACGACTTCCCTCACCAAGACGTAGCCGTCGACTTCAGCCGAATGCAGTGAGCCCTTTGGACTGGAAAGTTTTGATGTATATGTGTATACAGCAACATCGTCATGGATGCCAGTACCGTCGGTCGCTGCCGAGAAAAGGAGGAAAAGGATGTAGGCGCAAATGGGACGCGTGCACATCCGGCAGACCACCATGAGGCACTTGAATGCCACCGACTGGCCTGTTTCGTGTGATGCTTGTTACAGCTACGCCATTGGTTAATTCAACAACCAACCAGGAAGCAGGGCAAGCTGACGATCAGGCCTAACGACCCATCACTATGTGCGAAATCATCACAGTGCGGACGCTGGACGCCTATTGGACGTTGAACTAGCCTACTGTCCAGGCTCCCGTATCAGATAATCATACAAGCTATTCACATCGTCACACTTAATAAGGTTATTATATTGCGGTTTACGGTAACTACACCCTTCTGTTTGTTTCTGTATTACGTCTCAGGTACAATCTGAAGTTTGCCGGTACTTTTTGCGAACATATCAGCATTAACTAGGGATTTGTTCATTCACGGCCAGAGCACACTGGCAGCGTCTTTTGCCTTAACATTGTCATTTTGATCATTGAGAAGAGCATTTTGCAAGCATGCGTGAGCTTTCGGCAAATTCTCATCGGGCAAGTACATTTATTTTGGGAAGGGGCGGCGACCGGACGTCTCCTACGATTTGCCGAGGCCGCTGCAATGGGCAGAGGAAAACCAGAACTCTGTAAGCAGCTGGCTCATCTGATCAACCTTGCATTGCCGTGGTAATGATAGATCACCTCAGTCCCTCTCACGCCTTCTCCCTCTCCACATTTATGACCGACTGCTGCCCTGTACATTGTCCCCCCTTTAATTACTTTTCACAGGCTTCCCCTGTAAGCTGAACTGCCTTGCTGTGATAATTACTGGCCCCCCTTCTGTACCCCTTACTACGCACCCACATTTTTGAATTATGTTTCTTATCATATTTTCCTATTAAGCTTCACCCTTATAATTGGACAGTTCATTTACTATATAAGCAGACAATGACCGTTTGCAGATGAATTAGAAGTCACGAACTTTTATGATGTCAATAAATTCTGCTCAACTTGTGATCTTCGCCTTGTCCAAATTTCTTCCGGGAATACAGTGTTTAAATGGGGTAGTAGCTAAAGCATATTGTCAATAATGTTCGCCTTTTCATACAAGTAAATCATGGAGAAGAAGAAGACTCGATCGCTGGGACAATATGTTTATTCGCCTGACGTTTCGATATCCGTCGCGGATTCGTCATCAGAGACATGACTAATCCGCGACGGATATCGAAACGTCAGGCGAATAAACATATTGTCCCAGCGATCGAGTCTTCTTCTTCTCAATTGCTTCCTGGGACACGGATGTTCGCTTGTATTGGCAAAGTAAATCATGGGAACATGGAAGGAAGAGGTAAAGAGCAAACGCGAAAAGGTGCATCCAGTTAGGCGACTGCTGGACGTGCCAATAGTGAGCATTTATCGAAAGCTTACGTGTGCTCGCCAACTGCTCTTCGGCACTCTCTGATGGCAGTTAAGAAAATGGTAAGAGGTTAGAGACGGATGTAGTATCCCAGAGGGAGATGTTCGAATTCTGCAGAATTGTGTTCTGTCAAGATATGTTGCATCGACAACGTGGATTTTTCTAATCGAAAAGCAAGTTCGACAGGGTAATGTGGACAACGCTTTATACATAAGGGGAGCGTTAGTGACTCAACAAGTAACGGTAAAAAAGTGTTCGCTCCAACCGAGTCCTAGGCGTGGAGAACGTAAACCCCGGTTTGGTGTGGCTGAGCTTTGTCCGCGTGCAGTCAATTGGAGGAGAGAATGTCAATGGGTGCCAACAGCTCGTCACGCTTCCACCAATTCACACGCGGTCTGATCGACGAATTCATAGGGCTGCTAGGCGGGCCCATACTGTAGGGTTTAAGCGACCGTGAGGACAGACTGCCATAGTTTCACAACCGTCCCGAGGAGGGCGCAGCAGTGACTACTTAGAGGATTTTGTAATATCGCAGCAGATTCGCGCTGCATGTACGCCCCTTCACTTTGTTCTGGTATCCTGATCGATAATATATCACAAGAACGAAACTACAAGGTCTCATTCCTTTTGTGAGCGCCTTGGAATTCTCACTTAGGGTGGGTTTTTTGTTGTAAAAACACGATATTAGATCAGCAATGTCTGTGTTATTAGCCATCATTAGTTAATAGTACTCTTATCCGTGTCGGGGACTTTGACAGGCCTTACCGTTCTCCGAAGGCAGATAAAGTGAAATTGGTTGACTTGACTAGCTTATTTGTTACGGACTGTCCATTTTACCACCATGTATTGCATGTTCCTCAAAATTACCACCATTCATATCCTGAACTGTATTCAGTAGTGATTCCATACGGAGTGTTGTGGATGGCCAAAGCACCGCCTGGTTTTGGTAATCCTCTGAGTGACTTCGATATCAATCCCGACATTCCGTGCAACTGCACGGTTAAGTTAGGTGAATTATTCTACCCTTACAAGTTGAGGTTTATTGACTTTAATCGATGACATGCGCATTGGCCAGTCGGTGGTGCTGGCTGATCAGTCTGAACGACTGATCCTCAAAATCAGATAATCTGAGTTTGGAGTTTCGGGAGAGGAGGTATATAATTCAGGGTAGTTCAGTCTAATGGAGGGAAATTAGATGCGTAATTTTGAACTTCGCATTTTTAAACGCAGCGGACGTGTATAAAAAATTCGGCAAAGGATCATCGTAGGAGTACAAAGGAAATCGAAAAAAACCGCGCAGATAGACAAACTATTTCAAGCGTTTCTACCATCGACAATCATATACATGCATGCAAGTGCAAGGGACCGTAGTTATTTGAAGTAAACGTAAGCTACGATCTCAATGTTCCGCATGCTCAATGGTTAATATCAGTAGATATGTACACAGAGTTTAGGAAATTACACAAACAAACGTTACTTAAACATTTACAGTAGCCAAACAGGAATAGGCCCTAACCGAGGTCCCCGAAGCAAACAATTTCCGTATGAATGACAAAGGTCACGAACTGACGACCAAGTATCAGGCCGAAGTCAGCCAATTTGTAAATGCAGAGAAGATGGGCGACACAAAATGCGGGTAAAATGAAGCAGTCTGCCTTCTGTCAGCCACTCATAGTCATAATTATGTTTGGCTGAATAACGGCAGGATAAGTCCATAACACACTATTAAATCACCCATATTTTCTGAAATCTCTGTGCAATATAAAGTAGTATTCTCACAGTAATTAAGTATTAACGTGAGGTATAAAAACGACAACAGTAAGAGGACAATATGATGCGTACTGCATTACCAATCCCTTTTCCTCTTAAAAGTTTCGACGGATGCAGGTACCAGAATAATGCCAGGCCAAGGATTCCAGGCGTAAATCACCCTGTTGGAGTAGAAGAAATTCTGTATTTGGCCTGACGCTAGCCAAACCTACTTTGAAGAGCTGAACTCACAGGCTCATATAGTTGCTTACTCGAAGAAGTATCTGGGTACAAGACAGCTGTCCTGAATGGACATGATGCCGAATGGTTGCATCAGGTCACCTCGTAGCTGCCTCTACCTCAAAGGATAGAAATGAACATGTAACCATTTTGTTATGTAAGGTAGCGGACTCTGTTGAGTAACAAGGTTGCTTGCACAAGGTTGAATATGAATGAAGATGCTGAGGCCCATATCCGATTATGGTCTTCATGTTTCAGCAACGAACGCCAGTTTCGTTCGCATACACAATTAAAAGACTTACGCGAAACAGGCTTCATCACAAGACAAGAAGGCAATTTTCACGAGTTACAGTACGGACATCGGGGACTTGGCTCCTTGTGAATAATTGGGCGATCGTTGAAGTGAAGACGTGGTCCGCACATGTACATCTTTCTTGGCGGCCACCTCTTGCAGTGGTAAGCAACTCAAGTGGTATATCCTGCGGTTCAGGTACGCTGATTCGCAGGAAGTTAGAATTGCTCACCTTAACCGATAAAAGTCGGTTATTCAACCAATAACCAAGTTAGTTTGGATTTGTCTGCAAATTACCTTCTTCGACTTCCATGCTGCATTTCTTAGTAGAATTGGCAAATATGGAAAAATCATAGAGTTCATGGACTCAGTCATTGACACATGAATTCAACAAAGGCCAAGAACGGAGTCCGGGAGGCCAGAGTATTGTTTGACAATAAATATAGCGCAATCGGTAAGAACTCATACTATGCGCATTCGTTATTTAAGCAGTTGAAAGCAGATCCGAGATGTACTTCAAGCGCTCGGGGTCCGACCATCTCCACAAACGTATGCATAATTGTACTGAGGGCGCCGTTGGAAATGCAAGAAAGAGGAATTCTTTCAGCCAAGTTTTTTAATTGCTGTTCAACAGCAATATGTAGCCACTTCATAAGACTGCTGCGCATATTTGGCCACGCTTCATGCACGAACAGAAGCTGCCATGTTCGGCAGCCTTAAGACGACGATCACAATTCTTCCTTATCACGTAAATGTTAAGAGCACTCCTAATACCCTGGCAGCCCCCACCACCGTGACACGCAGCACCATTTATGTGAAATCAAACCGGTTAGAACGATTCAACCGGATCAAACCATGGTATCTTTTGATGTGGTTTCACTATTCACATATATCCATCTGGACCTGGCACGCGACGTCCTACGCAAACGACTCGAAGAGTAATACGATGAATCGAGGGGCCCCCTAAAAATTGACAACCTCATGCAACTCTTCGTCTTATGCCAAAGGATTTTTTCACATTTAATGGTCAAGCATACGAACAGACCAAAGGAACGCCGATGGGATCCCCTATTTCCAGTCTCATCGCAGAACTGGTCTTACAGGAGCTGGAAAAAGCCGCCTTCGACCAATTTGAGCCTGCATTCTGGCACCGATACGTGAACAAAACTTTCGTTATAATCGAATGTCACAGACTAGCAGACTTCCAAAACCTGCTAAATAGTATCTCCCCCAAAATCCATTTGACAAGGGAGGAAGAGAGTGCCGGACAACTACCGTTCCTGGATGTCCTCGTCACGCGCTGACCCAACGGGGAATTCAGCACTACGGTTTATAGAAAGGTGACTAACACAACCCAGGTGCTCAGCTGTCGTAGCAACCACCCAATAACGCATAAACGTGGCTGTATTCGAGCCCTATTTCAGAGAGTAAAGACGCACTGCAGTGAGTCGGAAGGACGAGTGCAGTGCCAGGAATGGATACCCGAACAGCGTCATCCACCGTTACCTCCGAACGCGCCCACGGGGAACAAACGAATGGGGACCACCAAGGCTCTGACACCCTCTACCATACATAAAAAAGTGTTAGAAGCAACCGAGTGCATTGCCGCAGAGCTCGGTGTGGGTATTATTCATCGTTCGATAGCTACTATGCGTACACGAATAATGCAAACCAAAGACCCGCTGGAGGTTGGTGAGCAGTCTGGTGTCATTTATCAGTTCCCATGTCGCGACTGCTCTTGCCATTATACAGGGCAGACCGGGCGACGACTAAGCTGGCAAATAAAGGAGCACAAACGGGCAGTGCGGAAAGGCAACCCACAGTCCCAGATCGCTACCCACACTCTGAAGGGGGGCCATTAATTCGACTTTTCGAATACACGGATAATGGCACGAACCAGTAATAGGACGGGACGCGAACTGCTGGAGGCCTGGGTGTCAGATCACAACTCCATAAACAGGCATGTGGATATACCGCCCTGTTATTTTGCCATCCGTGCCCGCGACCAGAAACCAGGGCCCAGCTCCTCTACAAGCATACAGACCACCACCTCAAGGTCACACGCCGCTACTCCAGGGCAGCGCGTTGGGAACACGATAAGATAGCGTGAGAATGAACGTAGCATGGACAGAGACAAATCAATAATTGGCACTACCTCCCTCCTACTTTACCAACCCCATATATGCGTAGCTGACATTTACTGTTTTCATTTACTCTGACGATGTGGAGCCGAAAGCTCAGAATACAACTATTGTTCCAGAGATCGCGTCTTCCTCTTCTTTACAACAAGAACCTGGGGCACGCATATTTGCTTCTATTTGCAAACCCAGCCTCTTTAAATCCCGATTGTACATTCAAATCACACATCGGCCACTTGCGCAGCTATCACACAGAGACTGGCGAACCAGCACTGGAACACCAACATGAACCTGTCCCAATCACCTAAACTGCTCACAATACCAACGTACATTTCTTAACTGAATTGGCTTAATTGGCCACATGCGTATCCAAAACAGAGAAATTGAACGAAATATCGAAAGACCAAGCCCACCCTCTAAATTCGACAACTCTTTCGTCCAGCGCAGTGAATACTAGCACCATCACCATCACAACTATCCTGAACCTTCTGCCACTACAAATATTCATCAGTCATCAGACTGATCAGCCATTTTCGAATTCATCACGCTGAGACTGGCGAATCGTCACTGTGAGCACCAATATACACTTGACTCCATCACCTCAACTACTAGCACTGCTCATGCTCATAGCATGAGACTATCTGGCCAAACGCTCATCCAGAAAAGAGTTCAGCAAAACATCGTTGGTGAAACCACACCACTGCATTTATCTTCACTATGACATACACTAGATAGCAACCTGTTCCAAATCACAAACCCCAGACACAAATTCGATGTTCTCATGTCAGTGGGTGTGGAAAAGGTATGGGTTCTTTGGTTTCTTGGTCATGTGACTTCTAGTACAATCTACAACAAGCGAGATTCGAGCAACCTACCCCCTTCGTTTGTAAATCTGGTATGTTATGTTTTCAGACAAGGTGGTGTGTGATCCATGTAGACGGGCTGCATAGCTCTTCCAGCCACTGCGTTCGATCTCAGCATTATTTAGCAGACCCGATGTGACAATCGGTTGGTACCTAGCGGAGTTAAGAGAGGGGTTATGTCAATTATTAGAATTTCATCCAAACGAAATTTTAACAGGTTCCTTGTTGTAATAAACTACAACCGCTTGAACTTATCATAACCCGCCAAAAGTTTGGTGCTTGGATTGACGCCAACTGATGTTTTCTCGAAGACCTCGCTGTCAATTATGGGCTTGTAAGGAACGCCCAATTAAAGGAATTCGAGTCAAACGCAATAATTTCTTCTTGGTGTCACCTCTATGGCACTCTCATACAGGAACGTTCCTGCAGCGCTCCTTTATTGCGGTGAAATCCTGGTCGGGTGTCTTGTTTGTGTCTTGTTTAGACGGGCTGTTTAACTTTTTCAGCCACTGCGGCGTTGGGTTTCTTCTTTCTGTCATGACGTCAGGCCCAAGCGGGTGAGGGTGGAGAGAGTGCGGTAAATGCTTTGCAAGTCTTCTATCAGTATAAAGTAATTCATGCGTATGTCAACATCCCTGTGCCCACCATGCTGTGGGGCACGCTGTGGACCTTGTCGGAATCGACGGCCGAATTGTGAGGTCGAAAACCCGTGCGCAAAACGCAGTGTAGTGGGTCGTTGCCTGCCCGATGCCTGGCCTTCCTGTCGTGACCTCAATCCGTCTAGACCTCAAGGTCGTGGCGGCCACTTCGATATCCACCCACACGCTGTCCAACCAATCACAGGCCGATCTAGCCAAGGAACGCTCTCTCTCTGTCTTCTGGTCTGACTGCTCTCAAACTGGCAATTGGGACTCGGTCAATCTTCTTGGCAGTCGTGTTCTCCCAAGTCAGACTTCTTCCATCTATTTTCCTTTCCTTTGTGTACACAAAATACTATTCCTTACACTCCGGCCTTTACCGACTTCTTCTCTACGAAGTAACCATGGTCTGAAGATCGCAGTTGCTGGGTTTGACCCACTTAACCCCCTATGATAGCAGAACCTTTTTGAAAAACGCGGTTAAGAAATCAATTGCTTCTTTAAGGATCCTCTTGTCACTGCACACTGAAGGCATGACTTGGCCATATCGAATACTAATCTAGACAAAGGAAAAAACCAGCAACGCAAGACTATAAGGAGGTACACATAGGAAAGTGTCTATTTCGATCATGCGCTACGCGTTCGACCAAATTTTGATCGTACGTTTCACGTCACAGCAGCCATGAATGAACGAGATCTTGCCTACTGAAACACAGATATCATAACATTTCCAACAAATCCTACCCCAACGTCCCACACTACTAGGCTATTTTACCTGCCAACATACGCCTAGAGATACTGTTAAACTCGTGCGAATACCTTATTGACGATAAAACCTCCTCCGCCATCCATGACCCAACCCAAGGGCACGCTAAGGAAAACGCTAATAGGAAAAAGGTTGACTAGTCTATTTTCGACACAAGCGCCTTTATTTGTTTTATTAAATCTCACTAACCCACTGCTATAACCTCAAAGATAGCGTAAGATTATTAATTACTGGCAATCTGCCTCCTCCCAACATCCAGATTGTCTGCATCGACCAATAATTATTGATAAATAATCAAATATTGGTTAGGCGGAGGAAATCAGGAAATTGATTCAACCTATCAGTGAAAATGAACCTGGTTGCTTCAGTCTGTAATTCTAGGTATATGTTTTCCGGAGAACCAAAAGGACTGCAAACGGAAATTATAACGTTGATCCAAAAGTTATAAATTAATCTGACTCCAGCTTAGGGCATTTTGGCGAGGGGTGGATTGTCTCTCATCAGTTCAGAGTGGAATCTGGGATATGGTAACTCTTAGAACTCGAGAAGTTGGCTACAAGACGGGAGCCAACGTCCGAGTCCGTTATTTGACCCAACTGTAGTTACGCCCTACAGCTGAGCGAATCCATTGGTAAACCCTATTGCTGACTGGCACAGAGCAAGATTATTGTGGTCTGAGTGGCATGTCTACCAGGTTCATAGGACAATTCTTTTATGTGTAGGCGACTAATAAATGCAACTGGTTATGCAAATCACGTTTTAGCAGCTGCAGAAATGCGCTCATTGCCAGGGTAAACAGATATGCAGACTGTCATGCAAAATGTAATCTGGCTTTTTATCAGTGCGAAATTTGGAAAACCAGCCACAAGCACATCAAATATGTAAGTAGTGCTCCGAATAAATCTCCCTGGCGCATTCCTGTGAATGAGGTTTCCCCGTGTTTCATTTCCCAAGATGGGTGGGCAAATGGGTCAATAAGATAACTGGTGTGATTAGGACACATCCAGTCTTGCTCATTTAGCGTCCGACCGAAGTAAACCCGGTCTATCTGATAAATGTTCTATTTTATTCTAGCCTTAACTACACTCACTCGTGATCATAGTAACGTGAAAGCATTTCGCTCGGGATAGGCAGGCCAAACTATTTATTTTGAGGTCAGTGCGAATTGCAACAAAAGCATTTTTGTAGCTATTTTGAAAGTTTGAGCTCATTTAAACCAGAACATAGTACCCTAAGAAACAAGAGCCAATGCTCCGAATCAAGTTGTGATAACATATAAAACAAAAAAAAAACTTCGAAGCAATAAGAGAGTGCAAAAATTATGTGATTGGAAGATTTCTGTGATAAACTTATTGCATAAAAGTTCCTTTTGCAGGGGATGAAGAAGAACGTAGTCGATTTCGCTACTGTTAATAAGGCAATTCCCTGATTTAGTTTTGTCTACCCATCTGGCTGACAAACGGACTACTCAAAATACTCCAATTCAGGTCTTGGGGACACACACCACAGCGTATTTAACCGAACAATACGTATATCAGAGACCATATTATGCTCACCGGACTGTGTTCGTTTAAAGCAACTAAAGGACATCGCTGTTGAACCAACTGAGGGGATAATGTCGTCCGACGGTATTTTTATCCCTCGACTTTTTGTCTGTCTCTCTTTAGATTTATGCTTCGAACGCTCTTAGTTTAGAATATGAGCAGAAGAACAGAACTGACAAAGCAGCCAAGAGATCTTATTTTCTTTCAACGGGGTCATCGGAATTAGTGCTAAGATTGCACACAAAAGCCAAAGTATTGGGTATGTATTGGGTCAATTTCGCATGCAAAGTTCGATCTTTCATCTATCTAGACTGGCAAAAAGTGCGCATAAATACCTGCTTTCTCTAATCCGGTCTGGCCAATCACCTTCAAGGCTGATTCACAAAAAACCATTCCGTAGACGCTGTGGGGACTGTCACCCTCGCACACATCGAAAGATGCTCCCCTGGGGACAGTTGCATGTTTGTCCGACCGTCAACCTCCTCCAACTTATTCTTCACTATCTCTGTGCAGAATACAGTAGTCCTTTCAGCTGGTGTTTGACTTCTCTTCCCAACGGAACTAGGCTTGAATATTGCAGAGCTAAAAGTTTTACCCATTAACTCAAGCCGCTGAGATAGGTGCACAGTGTCGATATTTCTTGTTCTATCACCCATCAGAACAATATTTACTGCTGCAGTAAAACTTTACTCCACTAATCAGCCCGTTAGAATCGCAATTAAAGATATTGAGGGCTAACCTTCATTCCAACTCCAATAACCAATAGGTAACAATTATATTCAGGAATCTGTAAGATTCACTACAGAGACTAGCTAACGATCGCAAAAGGCAGTTTGGAAGGAAATCTCTATCGAAGAACCTAAGATGACTGCAGCAAGTCACTAGAGGAGTGGATTAAGATTAATCCATCCTGAGAGTTACCAAAAGGCTGCTGACGTAAGCGAGTAGTTGTTAAAAGGAATTGAAGGCCCAACAAGAACCAAAATTTAAGTCATCTAGTCCAGGTAGTGTCAGGATGCGTCGGAATCTTTCCTTGCAGAAGAATTTTAGAATTTCGTTCAAATTTTTTTCAAATCGGTTACTGGCTGCAAAATTCACGCCCATAACTAAACCTTTATCAGTGAACGCCCTCTCTTTCAACTATACGATATACGGCAGCGCCTACGACGAAATGAAAATGCAACTGCGTATATTAATTGTTTGCTTATCTGAGGTTGCAAAACGGATTAACATATGCAGGAAATTCGAAGGATCAGGTCTCATAATGTAACACAGAAGAGCAACGAGTGCGGATGCCAAATGCTAATCGCGAGCCACCAAGACAGAGTTAAAATTCCGACTGTATTCATCGGGCACCGAATCAGAATGAGTCAGAGGCTTACGCCCTGCACAAACATTCTTGTTACTTCAAGTGACAACCGCACACACGGCCTGTAACAGGGAACGCGCCCGTTCCGTCTTGCTCCGAATTTTGCAAGCGGCCGCATGGCAACGGGCAATCAATATGACCAAAAAGGTGGCGTTGAGATTGATGTTCAATGAGTGAAGCCTTAAGTCTGGGCTGTGAGAAAATGAGATATGAACCTCAGACAGTTGATTTGGCGCGCGCCGAAGACCGATAAGATCAATAGACTGCAAGTGGTGTGGAAATTCCGGATCAAAGTCTGCAAAATATTAATTCATGGTTCAACCACAATGCTAGATTACAGTCCACCTCACCGCAACTGCTCCGGTCTTAGGTATTTCTTGATCAGGGCAGACATGAAGAAAAAAGGCAAAAATAGTCATTTCTGATATTCCTACTAAATTTTAAGGCATTCTTTTCACACATAGATTATGTTCACAGTATCACGTAAATGAGAATAACCAGTAGTAGTCCAAGATATCATGATCGACCAGTAAGCGAACCTTCCGCTGAGCAAGAAGTACCCAAGTCACTACAGTCAGATGGTTTGCAAAGTATAATTTCTCACGACAACAAAGCATCGGAAGCCATGCAAATATCTAACCAAGCAGTACAAATTTTCAGATTGTGACAGAGTTATAAAGGGACGGACTGGACGAAACTGAAAAAGGTAGGGAACTGTTAAACATTGGTCACCATCGTCTATAGGTGGAGTAGAGTAACTCTGTAGTTGATGTGTGGAGTGAAAATATATCACAGGATTGGACGGCAGGATCAAGGAACCCTCAACGCCAGAAAGCAACTGACAAGGAGGTGTAGCAGCAGGGAATTGAGCTCAAACGGAGGGGGCAGGGAATACACATACTTGTTATTTGCGTGGGTGGGAAGGAAATAGCGGGTCAGTAAGGTGGAAAGTGGAGAAGGGGAAGGGATCACGAGGACTGCATACTTTGGGCTGGTGTATAAATGCAAAAGCAGAACGAGAGCTGACCGGGATCCGGTACTGGGACGGAGCGCAGAAATGAGGCGTTCGGTCACCGACGGAACTGCAGACAAAATAAGAGTGCTGACAAATTAGACTGTAATTAGAAAATGCGGCTTGGGACATTTACTATAGTTTTGAATGGTAAAGCAAGAGGGCAGAAAGCGTTCAGTACGGGTCCACGCTAGGAGTTACGCTTATTATATATATAAAGTATAGTTGAAGGAAATGAAGTGCCTTTAATCATCTCCTAAACTATATCCAGTTATTTCGAGTCCACAATAGTAGTCCAAACATAAGACTGAATAGTGAACCCTGGTGAAGAACAGGGATCCAGGTACTGGAACTACTTTTGAGACGGATAAGCCATCATCGGTTTTATGGAGTTCAAGCGAATCGTTTAACAGAAAGTGGAGACTCAGGAACGTAAGATGCCAGCAAGTAGATTCAGCGCTGTGCTTTTGGATAACACTCATAGGGGCGGCAGTTGCTGCCAACGGGTCCTAATCAACGTTCAATTTCACTAGGCGAAGATGATGATACTGGAAGGGTTTCGCGAAAATTTGTTTAAAAAGGCTGCCTCTTTCACATGTTGCAACACAGACACGAAATAAGAATTCAGGACAAACGTGAAAGTGCATGAAGGGTTACTAAAAGTTCATGTTTAGTCGGCGGGGTGTTTTTGTGTGCTTGTCAAGGACATGGTTTGCAACAAATACCCTTTGTTCATTCCTAGTTAAAAAAAAATTGAAATTTCGGTTTTTTTAAACACTATTGCACTAACCCGCCGCACGAAAATGAAGGGCGGTATCGTTTAATTTCACTCCAGTACGCCTTTTCAGGCGTCTTATCATTATTCTCTTCTTATCGTTTCTCGTTTTCGCGTAGACCACGAAACCAAAGTGTACATCTCAAATATAAATTTACGTGGTCGTTTTTTCATGACGGCGATAATATCGTGATCAACGGGCTCTTCAAAGAGGTAAATTGGGAGGAAAGAACCCAACATCAACTCTATCCTCTTCGAATCTACCAAAAAAACTTTCAGGGGCATAATTTAGAAGCCGCAACACAAGCTTTTTACTCCAAAGTACTTCAGAAAACGACTTGAAACAGGAATGCGTCATTATCATCGCATTTTCTTCTGTCCATCATCGTCTTCTAGCATAGCAGGTTGAGCCGCACCGTGCAGAAAATTCGTTGAATTTCTGAGGTACAGACACAGATTACTAAAATCGGCATACTTCGACACCCGGTCGTAGATAAGGTGGTTAGAGTATTGGTTGCACTCAAGCCTTACTCTTGCTCCGTGAATTTTAATTCCACAGGATCCCACAACTTTGTCGAATAAATTTAATTCAACTGTATAATTGATCTTCCAATAAATGAAATAAGGAACATCTATGACAAATTTTGAGTGTTTGATAACTCCTGAAATATAATCGGTTCTTTGAACAACGGTCGCTGAACTTAAGAAAATTCACTGCTGCCCCATTGAAAACATTGTGTTCGCGAGGGGCGATGAAAATCCTAAGTTAATGGGCTTATGGACCTGTTAAAAATCGTTCAGTGTTGTCACACTACTTCAATAGATAGTGTAATAGCTGCGGAGGGTTCAACACCCGTGAATACAGTAAGTTTGCGCAACTAACAGAACGTTGGGTTAATAAAAAGAATGAGAGTGTAATTATACAGGTCTAACGGAACGCATGCTCGGATCGCGTATACGTGAACAAAAGCAGGCCGTGCGACTAGGCGACGAATCATCACAAGTTGCAACTCACACCTACGAAACAGGCCATGAGTTCAACTTCGCTGCCGTCAAGGTACTCGCCCATGCGGGAAACAAGACGAGCAGAGAATTTATCGAAGCCTGGTCCACGGATAAGAATTCGTTCAACAGAAGTGTCGAATTGGCGCCAGCGTACAGGGCCTTACGCTATTGCAAACGATCATATCCAGACGCCCGCCGTAATCAATTGGCCCAAAATCCTCCATAAACATCCCACTTTCGATGCTGACGTGGCCATTTGGCGCTCAAGCCTACATAATCCCTCTTTTCTCATCCTCCTTCCCTTTTCCTATGACTTTTTTAATTGCCGATTCCTCCCACCATAACTTCAACTTGTTTTGTTGACGATTCTATTTCTGTAAATATTTCCACTCAACTTGTCGATCTTGCCTACCGGCACAGGCTAGCACAGCCCTCAGTGGCAAGTCGGCAGCACACACAATTATTGATTTTCTGCACGTTCAAAATTTTAGTTATAGTACACACGCCCCAAGTAGCTTCCACATTTGTTACTGTTTCTCCACCTCTGACGATGGGCTCTTGTAAGAGCTCGAAAGCTCAGGAAAAAATAAATTTTGTTCCAGTGATAGACCATATGTCTCCTTTACCAAAAGAATGTGAGTCTTTGTACGTTTTTATGTCTGCCGAACCGAACTTTCGATCGTTGATTCATCAAAAGACATGCAATTGGCAACAGCCTCCTTTCATTGGCGTCGTTAGGGTGACGACTTCACCCTTGTCTACTACGTGCTCTTATGTTGGGTCGACAGTGCATAGCGGCACTAGTCCATACATATAAATGACTTTCCTATTATCTCCAACACAAATGCTAATTGAAAGCTCAGACATATTTCTCAGTGTCAACAAACACCTTAGCCGACCGTGAGGTATCGCCTCACTGATGGGGCCTCCGGCGTTCGGTATAGGGTTTCTACCGATAGTTCGATCTTGACTCTTATCCGCATAGGAAGCTTGGTTGAAACCACACTAATCGGCCGAGGGCGGTGCTAAGACGCCGTAAGTCGAGAAACGTGAAAACTGACCTAAAACACATCTAGTACAACTCCATCACATATTATAGCCAGGAACCACGGTTACTTCTCCAATTCACTTTTTGCGTGCCATCATTAGCATTTCTATGGCGGAATAAGCGATACATTCAAGTATAAGATCAAGCCAAGGATATTTGTTAGACGATAATGATGCATGAGCGTATTGGTGTCTTTGTATACTGTATTTTAAACTCGGCTTCGACCACTGTCGCGCGCAACAAGTTTGGCTTACAGCAGACTCATTGGTCACGTAGCAATCGGAGGTCTCTGCAATTTCTCAAGAATAACGCCAGCTAGGCGCACGGTTGCTGAGTCCTCCAAAATCTGGGCATCTATACGCAGATGCGATATAGCTATCTGGAGGTGTTTGGCGGCAAGACTGGTAAGACGACGAGCGCACCACTCGTCTGAGTCGGCCAGGCGACGCAGAATGCGCAGCATAAGACGAGCGCGTCGACGACGACTCCCGCCAGCAGCCGTGACTGAATGACCTCGGCTGTTCGACTTGGGACGTCCATTTGCGCTGGTTGGCTGTGTCGTGGAGGGTCGTTTCTGTTCTGAAGAAAGATGTAGTAAAGCGACTGCAAAGCCACGAAGGCCAGCGGCAGATAGTGCCGTGCGGCAGTACTCTCCACCGTAGAGGGAAGCCAGGCTGGCGAGGGCAGTAGTGGAGGCCTCAACGAGACGCAGGGCGACGGTGTCATCGCGCTCCTCAGACCACTCGTCTTCTGAGGGGCGCTGATCAGAATCGGAGCCCACTGCCTCGGAACCATTAGAAATTCCCACGGTCTCTGTAGAAGCCTCGAGAAAGGACGCCAGAATGCCTGGCAGGTGCGCTGGGGGACGAGCGGCAACAAGCAACTGAAAGTGAAAAAAAAACATGATGCGATGCTTAAAATATGTCAGGAAAGTAGGAAAGAATAACATTTCACAACTAGCTGTGCGTGTGAAGCATGCATGAAATCCAGTGTTAAAAATGTTTGAGTAAACGTCACAGAAAGACACCCAACGAAAACGAGTGAGTCCATAAGAAAAGCTTGTACAAATAAAGAGAGCCAATTTGGACCTCGTCGAAGCGATATCAGTAAGGTTTGTCTAAGTTCGAGATTTCGAAAGAGGGCCATAAAATGTATCCCAAGCAATGTCTGGTACTCACATAATCAGGTTTGCATTTATGCATATGCGCATGATAAAGAATTTGGGAAATACAGTGAACAGAACAAAAGTGGCACTACTCTGAGTGGAGGCAAAAATGTTTCCCATGGAGTCCATGAAAACGTAAATTGCATGATTTGGAAGAATATTATGCAAATGGCAGGTAACGCTATTATATGTAGCCCCACTCACAGGACGAGGACGCCTGTAATAGGGAATCGGTAGGGATTCACTAAAGGATTAAGGGCATATTCTGCGAAAAATAAACGCCCAAAATGTCATTTACGCCATTGCCTTGTTCTAGTAAAACAAAGACCCAGTTAAGACACCATAGCGTAGTTTAAATATATGAAAAAAATCGAAGTGGCTCATAAACTTATCCGCAGGCAAGCGACAAAACACAATCAAAACACCAAAGAAGGAAAATGTACGCCGAGGAAAAGCAAAAACGCTGCATACGATGTGAAAAGAAAGAAAAAGATGAAGAAGAAATAATTTATCAAAATAGTAAGCACAAGTTAGCAACCAGTATAGAAACGGCTGCGTATTAAACTCAATTTTACCAATTACTGTGATAGCGCTATCAAAGGCAACCCACTTACATGTCCCTCAACTATACTGATACTGATCTCTAAGATATCGTTCTCCCAAATAAATCTGCTTTGAAATATTGTCTTTTTTGAGAGAGCACGCGTATTTTGTTAGGCTTCTGAGCGCGCGACATTTTAATTGGTGGGTGGAGACATCAGTTATGCTCTACATAAACGGAACAAGGGCGAAAATGAGGAAAATTCGGGGCACACAGAAAAAGGCATTGGTTTCTCACCTGTTCGGCTACAACACAAATACTGTCCAAGTCTGAAGGCAAGCACTCTACAACATTGGCAATTTCCTCAGCGGTCGGTTGGTTGCAATGACTGCGCGCACTGCTAAGAGGCTCCTGTCTGACAGTACAACTGCCATCAACTGCCTTTTGCTGGCGACAAGTAAGTGCGTAGCGCACGGCGTCCGCGATAAAGTTGAGTTGTGTATTTAGGAGTTCCAAGGTGGCTAACAGCTGACTCATACCGGGAGTGTTGGAGGACACCCGAAGCACGGGCAGGGTGCCGCGAATCTTAGCTGAGGAGGCGGACGCACTTGAACTGGTCGGCGCACTGGGTTCCCGACGCTAAATGCCGAACATAGTAAGACATTAACAAATTTGAGGGAGGATCCCCCAGGTGGGACATAAACTGCACAAAGGCGTGAATATATCAAATAATCATAATCGAGTTTATGCCCAATATACACATTATCTAGAGCGCCATAAATGTATAATTACCAGCTCTGATAAAACCACCTCTCCTTCAAAACCCGAGAAAGAAATAGTTTCTACTAAACTTAACAAAGTAGATATGAAAAACTTCAGTTAAAACAACTAGGACTGGTTATGCACATACGTCGATTAGAGTGGTTTTGGCAATTCAGGTTTGTTGTAACAAGCTGCACCAAGTGCAAGGGGCTGTCATAGTAAGAACTATATGACAATGTTGCGATTCTTGGTTGCTTTTTAAAAAGTCGGATGGAGATGATTTTCGGTAAGCGATATCGATTGACAGCCACATTATGGAGCTTCGAGTTTTGATCTAGGTAGGGCTACATACGGTGTTCACCTAATTTGTCACAAAAAGGGAAAACAAACCTCAAACACTAAATACACATCTTAAATTGGCGTAAGTACGCGTTCCGACGGATGATAAAAAATAAGAGAAAAATAGGAAATATTTACTCTGCGAGCCTTTAAACATAGCCAGTCGTCAAAAGAAGTGACTGGTAGGAATAATATCCACAAGTTGGAAGGTGATGGAGTTGCAGTCCACGAACAACAGCCATATTCTGTGAAGATGAGTAGGGAAGGAGTGGGGACGGCTATGATAGAAATTCTCCAGAAGTGAAATTCTCAGTTTTGCGCTCGTGCTAAGGCTATACTGAGTTTCACCGTCATTAAACTGCTTTTTTAGACGGGGTAGATGTTATTTGCACGTAGACCCCTACAATGAGCACAAAATACGGCATTACCAGAGCAAGTCTAGTGATTATATTACGGAGGGTCTCCGACTATAATATAAACAGTGTTTCAGTGAAGTGATGAAGCAATACACTGGGACAGAAACGAAATGACGTCATGCCTGGCTGACATAGCAAGACATAAATACCAGAGACAGGACAAACGACTTTACTCTGATGGTTTTTGGGGCAAGATCTTCGGCTCGTGACAATAATGTTCACACGGAGAACATTTTCCCGATTGCAACAGAGGTAGGGAAACTGTTTAACTGCCATTACGGGGCTTGTAGGATTGCGCTTACACTAAATCCACAGTGAATATTTATAGGCTAATTGCCAATACTATAGACTGTCTCTCATTTTAGGTACAAATTTTACGATACACATCACGTCAAATAAGAACGCTACTTAATTTAATGACAAGGTGCTCGCCAGGCAGTAATACATTTTTGAAACCTGTAATTGATAATCCCGTCAAACTCGATATGCATTACGAATGCGTACGACCAACTATCATTAAGTGCGTTCATTCAAACGGCTGTCTATGCTTTTATGCGGACCCATTCATTATTTAGTCGTCGACGGAACTCGGACATAGCTTCTGTTCATGCCATCCCCATTGACACAGTCGTAGCATTGAGCACAGTCTTCCTGCCTCTTATCACCTAGCACGCGAACCACAGAACTAACTTTCAGAGGAGCCACTTCTCATTATATACGCACAGTATTTATAAAATTGAGCTGAAAGCATACTGATTTTAGGTGAAAACCCCGTTGAAACAAACGTTCTGAGGATGACTCTCTTTGTGTCTCTCCCACTTACTCCTAAGCAACCAAGAAAAAAAAGACAACTAAACAAAATTACACTTTCGGGTAGTAGTAAAGACAGCCGACGAACAGAAGCCAACTGGTTTTGTGTCAGTGTGGGCTGCGAGAAGCTGTTTTTTAGAGCTTATGAGCTAAATAAGGAACATGAAAAAATTAGGGGCCTAGCCTGTAAATACAAGCTTGAATTGAGTTGAGTATAAAGACTCGCACTGGATAGACTAGGTCGAGCAAGATAGATTAGATAATGTGTCACGTGTCAAAAAAGTCCTGCCACCTCTCAACCTAGCGCGGGAGACAGAGTACAGTGAAACCAGTCAGTCGTTTTAATTTATCAACCGTTCATTAAAAGCACCAGCGGTTTAAAAGGCCTCAACTTACCGCACGACGTAGAATGAGTCCACCCAGAGTAACGGTTAGTTTGCTTGTAACTTGAATCAGACTGGGAACAGCATCATCAGGGAGAGGAGATATCAGAGACAGGAGGTTGATATGTAGGGGAAAACGAACGAGGCCAGTGAAAAGGCGGACGGCGAGAAGACAGAGATGGGACAGGGGTGTTAACATCGGGGAGGTGGTCTGGCATGAAAACCGCGCAGAGGCTTCCGGAGGAGACGTCGGGAGTTGATCGCAAACGCGCACAGAATTCAATACCTGAATGAGAAGATCTAGGAGGGAACTGCTGAGGCCAGAGGCAGTCCACTTTTGTACAAAACTATTTACAGGGGAGCTGGTCGAGGACGAGGGAGGAAATGCGCAGACAGCAGGTTGTGGTGGGGAGGGAGGAGCAGAGGAGGCGAAGGATAGACGGGTTAATGTATCAAGCATCAGCTGGAGGAAGTATGTAACAGGAGCTGGTTCGCGGGAATCTAGAAGATGATGTGCCTGCGAGTGGAAAGAGAAGTAAAAGTCAGAGGTAAAAACAGAGGTTGGAGGCAACTACCAGAGCATTTGGTTAGGTGATTGCTGTTAAAAGTACTCAGAGGTGTTAAAGTCGCGACTACAGAGCGCAATCTTCTAGCACTTCACAGCGTGCAGGTCAGCTGAAGCAGGCCAGAGAACTGGCTACAGTGTGACTGCAAGTGCACAGAGCGAGGTTACAGAGCAGAATAAGCATTAGGGTTTTTATTTAGCAAATAATCAACGGGAGGGTATCTCACAAAACATCAACTGGCATTCTTATATATGATTTCGATTAGATAGGATGACTTAGGTGAGGTCATGATATTGATTATAATGCAGTACGTTAAAAAGGACTACATAAGTGGTGCTTTAAATTTAACTTGTCATTATAGATGTATTTAGCTTCCATATTATAAACTGCATAAATTTTACTTGAGCATAGTAAAAACGAACTACAGAGAGCTCATAAAATTTCGTTATGTATACGGGCCGCGTTATATACTTCGCTGATAGAAGAGAACAGAGAATTTACAGGAAGTAGTTCAGAAGTAGACGATTCGATCGCGGGCACAAGAGGTTAATTAGTCTGACGTTTAGGATTCTGACTTGAACCCATAATCAGAGATAACCACAAAAAGGGCTATCTCTAATGATGGGTTTAAGCCAAAATCCAAAAACTCGGGCTAATAAACTTCTGATTCCAGCAGTCGCATCTTCTATTTCCGAGTTATATATGTCATAAGGAGTAGTAATAAGTGGAAAGATACGATGCTACGTGAATATGTATTTCACGTATTTAAAAATCTTATGATTCAATACTTTTTAAACGAGTCCCTGTTCTTAACAATACGGAATTTGAATGTAAAAGATCAAAACTACTTTTTGCAGGAAGGTGAAATGAGGCGTATTTAAAAGTCAGCATGCTTGTGCGACTGAAAGAGGTTGGAATTATGCTGCGTAATGTTCCACGTTACAACCTCACTCAATTATAATCACTAACCGAAATCCTATTCTAGAATACCAGCTCAAGTTTTGATGGGTAACATCACGCAGTATGTTAGCTAAAGCCAAAGTAGAGAGCATCAGCAAAAGTAACTTCAACTTATTTCTTACGAAGTTAACGGTGCTATTTTTAACCATGAGCTCTTTACAACACGATGGGTAGCTGTATAAGTGATATGGGGAGACATACAAGCCAGAATAATATTGGGACACCGGAACACTCAATCATGGCTTACTTGGCTTCATCAACCGGTCATAGCAAAATCCCGGACACAAAATCCGAAGGCCGAATCCGACCAAGTCACAAATCGGGCAATCAACAAAGCCCTGCATTTCTGGCCAAAATCACCACAGTTTGGAAGAGACGCGTGGTGTTTAAGTACAGAATTGGACGGCCGTGTCCCGTTAGCAATCGGTGTGTGGTCATCAACAAATGTCAATATTCCGAACTAAACCGAAAAGACAATGAGCCTGCGGTGCAATGCTTAGAGCGTTAAACTTCTAATCAGCAGATCGCGGTTTCTAGCCTTAGGTGGCGTACCACGTGGGGTTAGGTGTGTCTAGTTGATGACGGCTAATAAGCCAAAAGTGACCATTCCTGACTCCTTTGTCTTTGTCAATCGTTTTCATCTGCCCAGGCAAGGAACCACCGTGCGGATGCTGGCGGGACTCGAGAGTATGTCCCAAGGCAGAACAGGACGAGTGAGTTGCGTTAGCGGTTGGTGAGCAGTTATCGATGAACGTGCATTTATTCATCCGGGTTAAAGGATGGAAATGGTAGCTTTCATTTGGTTTTAGAACGGAAGAGTCGACAGCACATATAGACGGTCGAACGGCGGTTATCCGTCGATATTGAGAAGCATAACTTCCAATAGCAGGGTAAATATTATGACAATTTCCAAGGAAGACGTGCAAGACTGTCTGTTAATGATAACATTGAACTACTTATCAACTAGGGGACTCAATAAAGAAAAATAGAGCATGAATTACTTTATCCTAGTCATGCGGAAAAAATGGTCCTCTGCCTTATATCTTGCCGTTTTTTCAAATCTGCTGTCTTGGTTAACTTCATCCTATGGTTAAACGTATTTGATTCGTTAGCTGCAAAAAGTATTAGCCATATTAATCATGGTCAGATGTACTGCATAAAGTAATATTCAGTATGCATGCACTAAAATTAAAAACGTCCCGCCCCAGAAGAACTAGAAACCACTCCTTCAAATGAAAAGCACGCAAACAAGAAAAAGGCCAAGAGGCGGAAACCAGAGGAAAGCAGCATTTGTTAGAGCAACCAAGGGTTTAAGGAGAGTTACTTAAAAAACCAAAAGCACCGACAGAATAACCCCAACTGCCAGTTCTGGGTTACATAGAACCTCGCCAAAAAGAAGTTCTAAGGAGACTTTCAACTATACATGCAGGCTAGGTAGCAGACGACGCGTTCTAAGGGCCGCATTCTTACCTTATTGACAACTTGGCTTGAAAAGAACAAGAGGGAAGGAGTGAGCGGTAAAAAGGACTCAAGCAAGTAAGCAAAATGGTATAAACAGCCACGGGTAACCGAACTAGTTATGTAAAAGGGTAACGTTCAATAGAGATTAATTGACACAAAGTTCTACCAGTGGATTTTAGAATAGAAACGACAGCATTTTTACCTCAGTTAGGAAATTCATCAGTGGATTGCAAACGTAGGATTGGTAAAATAAAATCGACTTCGCATATTAAAACGGTTGTTAGGAATATTAGGCAAAGTCCAAAAATAAAAATTAAACGTAGATATCACCTTATAATACAGAACCGTTCTGTCAGTGGAATTTGAAAAATTCGAAAGTCAAATTAATAACAGCAGGAAACCTTAAAATTCAGACATTTTTGCTGCGAGACGGGACCGAAGAGACGACTAAACCTTGCCCTTGAATTTACGTCATGTGTTCTACCTCTGAGCTGTTGCTGATAAGCCTACTAGACATGTCATCTTGTCCGTATTTTTCTCGTCTTGACTCGTAGCGTGGGTCCATTGTCAACTAATGGGCACAGTTGACAGATGGATCAAAGTTGCCTAGCTGCGAAATTTTCGTGCGAGTTCGCAGCATCGTATAGTTTAGCGCCACATGGATTTATCTTTAACGTGAATAGTTATGTTGCCGAAAACAGCACGTCTTTAATAAGAGGAAATACAAAATGCACGACTTGTTTTCTCTTCATTGGCAGTGGGAGATTTTTGTGATACTTCTTACGGAACCATTGTAAAGTACTAAAACTAAAATAGAATACGCACTTCGAATTGCCAGCAGGTGACAATAATAAGCACAAACCCGCGTACACAAATGAAGTTTAAACAGAACGATAAAATAAGTAGCGCGCAAATACCTTGCGGTGGATCAGGGTAGAACTTGTCAGTACCAATCACTAATTTATGCGAAGAGTTTCAAAGGCAGCCGTTATAGTAAGGTATGTCAATCATATTAGAAGAAAATGAGAATAATACTTGACTGATGACTATTTAAAGAGAGTAGGAAATCTGGTCAGGATGGCTTATATGACCACCTAAACAGGATATCAAGACAGAAACCGCCCATAAATTCCCCGAAAAAAGGCTTTAGGTTTAAGATTAGGATTATGGTAATGTCTAGGACACGGGAATATTAACCCTTCTTGAAATTATGCCCAGAGCCACCTATAGTATTTGGGCGGGGTGTTACTATTTGCGTGGGCTTGTAAGAAGGCCATATGAGTAAACCTCACTAGAAGGTTTAACTAAACTGACAGACAAAGGAGTGTGGCTTTTTGAACTATTTCAGCGCTAAACCGAAGAGAGTACAGCTGTCTAGATTGTTAAACAGCGATTCAGACCCTTTTGATTTTAGCGTGCGAGGCGTATACTGGAGTTAATACCGAAGCTCCCTCAATGTCAAAACCGTAAATGATGATCGGCAAATCAAAGAATACCACAGACCGCAGTAGCTGTGGTGCACAAAAACCGTGGAAACACGTGTGTGGGAAACATTCAGCGTCTTTAAGTAGGACGGACAGACAAAGAGCCCAGTTAAAATAGCTTTTTTCTCTTTAATTTTTGACGTCTCACTAACGGCAAGGCGTTGTTTATAAACATCAGCTCCATTCTTCAGATTACGACTCACACAATCCCAGAAAAGAAATCAATATATTCATTAGTCACATAATGTATGCGAGGTAGTGTGTTTGCCACGATTAATTAGAGTGTCATTTTTTGTAAATCCTCTTCTCCCGTTAGATTTGAGGGAGAAATTTACTGCGAAGCCCATTTGGGCAGGCAGAAAGAAGGCAAAATTCAAAGAAGCACATAAAATCAGACAAAGGGCAACAAATACTGCTCCTCTCGCCTAACAATATGAGTCGAGCTAAAAAAGGGAAACAAACACAGGCGGGCAGTAGAAGTCGTACCTCCGGGACAACCAGGCGCTTAACAATATCCATCACTTCAAGCAAAACCTCTGGGGATGGACCCTGAATACCCTTCTGGGTGGCTGTCACTCGGTAGCGCTGCGCCTCACCCTTGGAGGTGCCTTTTACGTAGAAGCTGTTTGGTCGGCTGTTCGCACGGGTAGCAAGCCGGTTGGACCGTGTAGAGCCGCAGAGTGAACGCGCACCGTGGCCACGAGGGGAGGGGGTGACGCAAGAGGCGTCTTCGCTGGGCAGGTACGTACGTGGCATCGTCCTACCCGTATTGAGGCTGACGTTTGAGGTGTATCTGGAGTCTGTCTCCCCCAGCCACCTGTTTCGCAAATCGAATATGATCTGTGGGCAGAAGGCAGCCAGTCGGCAGTGAGTACACAGTTTTGCCCACGGAAGTCATGAAAACAGGCCAATTACACTTAAAGAAGGAAATATACAGATATCTTATGAGGAATAAACGCTGATATTTGAATTCTAACAGGAAGCAGTGACGGGGAAAAAATACATTTAAATATCCTCCGATTTGAAACCGGTAATACCAAGAGCCTGCGGTTTGATGGTTAGAGCGTTGGACGTCTAATCAACAGGTCACGGGTTCGAGCCCCAGATGGTGCACCATGTCAGGCTGGATATGGCTGACTAATAACAGCTAGTAAATTTACGGACTGTTGTCCCGAACGAAATTTTAACAACGCAATTTTCAACCTTCCACATTGATACTTAATTTGGACAATTTGTTTTACTTAATTAATAGGCAATGACCGTATGCAGTTGAAAGAGAGGTTAGGAAATGGTGTGACTTCATTTAATTCCGAAACTCCTTTGGGTCGTTCAAACAGTTTGTAAGCCAGAGGTGGCCATTCCAGTCCCCCTGGTTTTTGTCGGTAATATTCTCCTGCATATACAATTAACCGCTTTGTGGCTGCTGGTGTGGCTTGAAAGCGAGCCCGAAGGCAGAACGGGACGAGTGAGTCCCGATACCGACCGATGAATGCCCTTGCACTAATGTGAATGCAAACTAATGATCGAGATATGAGAAGTAAATACCGTCAAGTCCGGATGACGTGGCCATTAACTGGGGCAAATGAAGATAAAACTGCAGTAAAGGTTCCATGATTGTCGTAAGTCATGAGACAACTAAGTGCCATAGTAACTAAACCGACAGCATGTTAAGGAAGTTTAAGATTGGCCTTAATATACTAGTAAGAGCATCAGAAATTATTTTTTACGTAATGCTATACATCTTATAAAAATACAGTACTATAAAGTTGGCGCAGGCATCGCCAAAAGCTATCCTATGGCTGCTATGACCTTAAGCATCTCAGAATCGAACACAAAAACAAAAAACAAACAAAGGTCAAAAACAATAACAGACAATGAGAACAGAAATGACTTTTGCAGGCTAGATGAGAATCCCGTCAGTAAAATAAGAGGCTACAATGAAGATGTCACCACAACCAGTTCCAATCAACTGCCTCTCAGACATTGTTATTGTCACGTCCACTAATATGCCTTTTCTAAAATGAACAGCTCAACAGTTCTATGGAAAGGTTGAGCGGAAAATTGTCCTGGATAACAAACTTAAAGGACAAAATCAAAACAGTGCTCGAGAGGGTACATTTAACAGGTAGTTCACTGCATTCAAAGAAACCGCAAGAAGTTTGGCACCTTAAAGGTGAATTGCATGTATTCATCAGAAAAAGACATCACACCGAGGTTTTAAATCGCACCGTAACAGGAAAATAGAAAGAGGCCAAAAACGTAATGGGAAAGAAGAATTGTATGGAAGTGAAGAATACCTTGACGCAGGTGGTACGGGTTTCGGGAGATGCAGCTGGTGCGATTGCAAGGTCAACCAGACGAGGCAAAATGTGCTTCAATAGATCAGGTCTCCTCGTTTCCACAAGATCTTCTAACTGGCTCATGTCTTCGATAATAGCCAGGGTTGTGAGAAGTGCTTGGTTTTCTAAGCTGCCCGGTTGGTGAACGCCGGAAATGCTGGCTGAAATTATAAAACAGTTACTTTAAAACGAGGGAACAAACAAAATGCATATGACTACTCCATTAGCACAAAAACGAGGGACATGAGATGCAAGCACCAGTAGCACTATAGTACTAGGTGAACACCCGGTGACTCAGTGAAATCAGCTAGAACGTAAACTCACACTTCTCAGCTTTATAGGCGACAGAATCCGCCACGAAACTGCTTGGTCGTAACTTCGAGTACACAAAATACGGTCAATCAAGGGAGTTACGCACGAACCAATAGGTAAAACAGTTTCCTAGCACCGACTTATAGACGCTTAAATAGTTGGACTATTGCGAACGAGGATGTCCACCTCGTCCCGTAGCATAGAGGTCCAGGGACGGTGACCTGTGCGTGAAGCAGTTTACAGTGGCAGTAAACTTACACGGCATCTAGTGCATACCTTAACTCCATGTCGAGACAGGGCCAAGAAGAGCAGAGGCAGGATTAAACGCAATGGCTGATAGGGCCAAATAGCCCGCCTGTGCGTACGGCAAAAGCCTGACCTATGCAAGATGGGCCAGGCTTTTACAGAAGACAAGGAAAGGACTCAGATTGCGGGTGGATAGAAATGCCATAGCGATCATTTGGAGAAAGAGCTGAAGAGCATGCTTCCTACTTACATGAGAGGCACCTTTTCCGTGTTCGCGATGAAGTATGCGTTATCGGCTCATGTGTGATCTAGGGACTGGTGAAGAGACGTGTGTAGATTTGGTCTGCAGGCGGCTCATATGCTTACCGAATATGCGAGAGCAGTGCTGGTAGTTGAGGTGAGGGCAATGTGTGTGCTGGTTTATCACTCTCAGTGCGATGGAGTCGCAGGGGACCGAATAGGCCAATGTTTGGTGGCGTTATGGGCAATAGAGTTTGAGAGCTGTTGTGCTGATGGCAGTGGCAATGCTTCTAGCGGTGGCTACGCTGATCGATATGGAGTTGGTAGTACTGGAGATGAGAGGTTCGTTGACGTGGATGTGCAGGCGACCGAGTAGGTCCACGCGATGATTGAATGTGAGTAGGAGTGTGGGCAATTGGGGCGGGTGTATGTTGGTGCTGCTGGTAATAGTTCGCCATACTCACTGTGATGGACGCGCACTCTCTCTCTATCAGTATGCGATCACAGTGAGGATAGGTTGGAATGGAGTCGACCATTGAAACAGGCCTTGAATTTATTAATACGCGGCAGTGCAGCAACCAAGTTCATTGCCTCTTCGAGTTGCGGTGCAGCCGCTTTGTAATTAATTCTTTTCCCATACTTCCGAATCAGATTTTTCATTTCGTATTATAGCTTAGAAGCCCAATAAATTGGTGGCTGAAAGTTTAGTGACAATTAAAAAAGTGTCAATGCCACACCACTAACCAACCGGGTCCGCTTTCTGAGCAAGAATCGCCAGTTAGTTGTTTCGATTGATCTCGAAAGCCAACGCTCTGAAATTTTACCAACTTATCTTGGTTGGAAGGCAACACAAAGTTTTTCAACTGGACGTTCCATCGGGAAATACCCACCCTGTTTGGCAATGTTTCATCAGTTTCAAAGAGTCGGTCCCAAAGTAGACTCTAGTATCATTCGAAAACAAAGGTTGCCTGCGTTCCAACGAACCGACAAAAGAGTTTTGGGAGACACATTTAAGTTCCACCGATGACTCACTTATTAATGCGAGGATACCAGCGACACACTAAACCAGCGGGCACGCAGAAAAGGTCGCGTTAGAGACCATGTGTCACCCACTGACTCGCTAATAAGGTTGCCTGGGTGACGCTAACAAACAAATAACCCAAACAGCCGTTACTGTGCGTCCGACCAACTACTTTACTGGTTACTGCTGACGCATACAAGGCGGTATCATTGGAGCTCTCGCAATACTCATTACTCAGTGCGGTCATTTCCTGAAGGCTTGCCTCGAAGCAGAACGTTAAATCCCACGTGGAACTGACAGTGGGTTTGATCGCAACCGTCTCGCAGCTCTATTATGCTCAAAACTAAGGTCTCTGCGAGATTTGTTGGAAGAAATGAACACACCACCCTGACAGAAAAACATGATTCGACATATAAAAGAGTGGCTGACTAAAAATGTACAGTTTTAAATCGAAGCATTATAGACCAGGGTCACATGATATCGGACGTAGTCCCTTAATAAGACGTATTCATCATAAAGTTGAGAGCGCCAATATTTCTGCCCTTGAGTTAGTTTTGTTTAAGGGGTCATACAAGCAGTTATATCACGAACTAGTTATTCAAAAAATGCGTTAATTCTCGCAAGCAATAACAGTATTCTTATTCGACCCCATTGCGTTTTATAACTTAGGTCAGGTGTTTAAATATGGATAAAATATGTCTGAACCAAAGGGAAATGGTCATTTAAGAGCCCATACGAGAGAAATTTTCAAGATCAAAACGTTAGCCAAAGGAAACCACATACACTGGCTTTAAGAAGTGAGACTCTTTCATCTCGAAGCGGGGACAAGTATAGAACGTCGAGGACCGATCGTTAAAGTCTCTTTCACGAAGAGTTTTTGGCCATTATATTATGGATAGCCCGTAGCTTGACAGAGAACTTAGCTGTGTGATTAAGTCGGTACTAAACTTATAAAGCGGGCTGAAAAAGATTAATGTCAAAAACTAAAAAAACAGCTCTCCCAATAACTACGAAGACATAAATGGAAACTGTAAGAAGGTACGGCACGCTTTAAGATGAAATAACTATCTTGAGTAGTGCAGAGTACTTATTGAGGTTACTAGCAGTGCCAGGCTCTGCATACTGAATACTGCTCAAAAGCACGAATTCCATGACGAAATGCACGAAGGCAACGTGCTTGACAACGTGGGATGTATCCACACTGTCGTTTGAAAAGCGCTCGACAAAAAACCTCAAACTTTATGTAACAACCGTAAGTTTGAGAATAATACCTTCCTTTGCACTTCAGATTCATTTAAGTACGATTTGAGCGGATAAGCCTCTCCCTGCAAACAAGGTGATGTTGGGCGAAACCTCATTTAGCCTAAACTGTTAATTTTATGCATGACATCCTGCAAACAGGACTGTTAAAAGGTATGGTGCTATGTTTAAAACTGTGCTCAAAACAGAAAAACAAGAGTAAGGTCATTGAAACAACGACAGAGGCTCGTTAACTTGTCCCAGAGAGGCTACGCATATTGGGTTCATGCCCAATAGAATGTGACACCCAGATGTTCAAATATTACATTATTTACCCGAACAAATGCAGGTGTAGAAAGATAATTTAGGCTGCTGAGTAGGTTAATAAAGTATGTTAGTGCGAACATCGTTATCTGTGAGGGCACTGGCTGAGAAAACACCTATGTTTTTGGCATGAAATGACTTGCAATGAGAGCGATTTCTGCGACATCTATCTCAGTGGCCCTTATTCCAACCATGTTTTGTTAGCATGTGGAGGTCAACACGACTAGAAATGGGTGTGGGTACAGTGGCTGACGTGGCAAAACCCACATCTACACACTCCATAAACATGAAACAGGCCTCAAAAGTTCGGCTTTCTCATCAAAGATATGGCACCATATGGCCACACTAAAGAGAAGTAACCGCAAGACAATGCCCAAGCTAAAAGGAGCATTGAGTTACCTTGTCAAATTACAGCCTCTGAAAGTTTTCGATTTTTTGTGCTGTGGTCGTTTAAATATTCGGATTATTTGGTAAAATGATAAAAGTAGGCGCTGTTGCGAGAGATTGCAGACAGGGTGAGCCTCCTGTTCCCCTCTACCATAATTTATCAGAGGCTTACCTTTGGCACTTTACGTGCTTGAGTCCTCATGTGTGGACATAGACCAACAATACAACTAATTAGGGTCGATGACTGATGAACTCGGACGTACAACCAAACGGAAAGACCAACTATCAACTGTAGCCGTCTAACTGTTCTCTCCAGAGTGTGAGCTCGCTTCTGACCAATCAGATGACCGAGTAACTCGCCAAGTGGAAGAACCATGGAATTCGACCGGTAGCTCAGCCGACTAGAAAATCGACCCACTGAAGGCCCACTCAGCAGCGCACGTACAAATTCATAGCACGACTGGCAATTTCCAGGGAAAGTGAATCAAATATCTACTAAGCTACATGCTGCATTTATCAACGACGATTAGCCGGCATGAGACATCGAAAAGCTGATCACAGGAATAGCCATCTCGTATAATTAAAATTAACGGCAGGTAAAAACAGGTCGATCGCACCGATTGCGGTTCAAGAAATAATCCTAGACAGTTATATTATTTGTCTCATATCTTTTAGGATAGTAGAAGTACTTGAATAAAATAATAGAATTGTTACAAATAACTGAAATAGGAATTCATAATAATGTTGAGGAAAATCAGGCACCACGGATTGTAGTTGGTCAACCTGAACGTTAAGACTGCGATATAGGAATATCAATAAAGCGAAAATTAAAGTTCATGAAGCAGCCTATCAGTATACCTTTCAGGGTGTTAAAAAGAAACTTATGACTTGACATGCATGACAGCCGAGACTGAATGCCAAGTAAAATATATGGGATAGGTCAGTCTATAGAGAAGTTACAAAGGATTTAATAAGAAACGGTAAATCTACGACACCAGTCTGCAGCACACAAAGTCCTATGTGTTGATGTTATAGATAAGACATTCGACAGGACAGCTCCCTTCATGCTTCAAAAGCAAACGCTTTGGGACTAGCAGAAAAACATGGTATCCGTGGTGTCGTTAAGCAAAATTAAGCAGTAGAAGTAGCAAGCATCTGTCAAATTTACTAAAGTCAAGCGCAATATCTACGAAAATTGATATACCGACACATGCAGTTTCCCACCTACTCTTATATAAAATACTTCAGTAAATTTTGCGAAAAAAAAACATCAGAGACGGGAGCTTGGATCAAAGCATATCGAATTATTAACTATATTTTTAAATAGCTGTTATTGAAACAAATCGGCCTTAGAAATGGAGAGATACTGCGCGATAAAAAGGGACATTTGACATGCCCTCTTCCTCCAATGTTGCCGTCAAAAAATCACCGCTTTAGGGACACTTTTTACGTGCTCTACGCTCAAGGACGCACGCACGTGGCTATACAAGGCTGTTGGTTGGTTAGACAGCCACGAGTGCAAGAGATTGCGGCACAAAAAGGCGATCTGTTACGTGAGTATTGTACCTGGCGCGTATGCAAACGTTGACACGCAGGCAACCCCGGATCAATAGCCTCATAGCAACTGATGAGCTAATTCACATACCTAGAAGGGCAGTCCGCGATGCCACACACGAGAAATCGCGGTGCAAGCAGTGAGCGTACGTCAGCGTAACATGTCAAACACGACGGCACAAAAGACTGCAACAGCAGTGACATTTGCTCAATGATAAAAATGCCGCTAAAAACGCCGCACACGGAAGAACATGATTACTTGAACGCTAGTACATTTTCTTGCGGCAAAAGTATAGGCAGTGTGGTTATAAAGAGAAATGTCACTGACTGATTAAAATTGTATTCCTTAAAGTTCCAGAATGCGGATGTCAAGTTGAATTTATACTAAACCTTACCACGAGCCAACCTAATGAACTTACATTCAGGCGAATAGAGACAGCAAGTAAAAATGTCTGGTCAGTTTAAGACTAACCAGGCGCTATTTTTTTTTCAGGCAAGTTCATTTAACAATGGACAGAGTCGGTAAGCCTATTAAGTAACCCATAAAGTGTACTTTTTAAAAAGAAAACAACTCTTGATTTTATTCATTGTAAAATGGAACTTTGTGGTCTCCGCGGTACTCCCACAAATTCGAAATCCAAGTGGCCCCCTTCCTTAACTCTGTGGAGACATGGTCTATTCTTTTCGAACCAGGCGGTTGCCTACCTAACCTTGTCAGCCACCGCGCACGATTTCGCTTCCAATCTTCTTCAATCTACTTTTACACTGGGTCCCGATATGATAAGGGTGAGCAACGCAAGTCTTCTACCGCCTTAAACTAATCCAGGTCCAGGTTACTGTCTCTGCACTGACCGGTGGTGTGAGGTACATGGTGACTATTGTCGTTAGCGACAGTTGAACAGTCATAGTGCAGATACCGAAAGAACGTCAAAAGTGACCATAGGAGGGTTAAAAAATTGGACCCCTAAAATTCTAGAATCATTGAGGGAATGGAGCGATATCCACGATAAAGACATTTGTGACAGACGACAAAGAAGCTAAGTGAGTTCAGGTGTAAAAAGAACGCTTTGCTACGTTTATTTACCATTATCGAAGCGCGCGACGGTCGGTCGAAAATCACACCGTGTCAAGCAAGTTGCAGCGTAAGAAAACGAGGGTAGTTCGCTAAAGACGAAAAAATACAATTTCTATGTTGCACTCGGTCGGACTCATACCTGACAGCAGCTCTAACCAACGACGTGGCTCCATCCCCCTCCCCCGTCCTAAGAATAGTAGGGACTTAGTCAACAAATAAACTTAAGGTCTGTAAGTAGTATGACCTGACGCCCGAAAAGCAAAAAGGTTTTGAAAAGATGAGGAAGGATGGACGAGTAGGACGTACCAGCGGCAGTGACAGGATCATTGGAGGTCCAATGCTTCAGTAGCTTCCCGATAAAGGCAAGCAGACAGAATTTGTTGGCGGGTTTGTCTGCAGGTGGGAGTAGGAGGCCACAGCGTACGGACAGCGAGGACGCCAGAATGATAGGAATACAGGAGTAGGCTGGTAGCCAAGTCCGTAAGGAGACACCGGGAGAGACGGCATGCGTTGTTGCACCAATATTTCCAGCGGAGGGACGACGAGCGACAAAATGAGGCTTCGCACTCCTAATGTTAGACCTCAAATAGTTTTCCGCTGCAGAGGAGAGCTTCTGTTGAGAGGAGGACTTAGGCAGACGCACGACACCGATGGAAGTAGCAACCTGAAAGGTGGAATTAGATCAGTCTCCGAAAATTCACACCGGTAGACATGCACAACTTTTCAAGGGCAATGATGCTTGGCTTGGGGCAAAACAGAAAATGAAATGGTTGGGACAGCAAGAGTTGATAATTTGATTGCGAACTAGATTGCATTTTTAGTTTATTAGGAGAAGAACTAGCACTCATTGCACAGATCGATCAATTAATAGTGTCGCTAAGCGGGCCCGGGGCTAGATGGATAGAGGGTTCGAGGCAAGGAAAGGTCAGTGCACATTTACGATTGGTAGAAAACCTGTATCCACCCTCATCGAAATAAAGCCCTTGATTCGTTCATCAAGTCTGATAAGCGTCACATAACGGAGCCTTAGTTGAGCCGTAGTTCGCTAGATGTGGCTATGGGATCGTAATGGTGAGATACTGAAAATATGAGAGTACTGGGGCGATGCCTTCGTGCTCAATATTGCTGTTTATTGGCAACTTATCATACGTTGTATATGATTACTTCTTTACTTGTCCTCTTAACGCTGTCTTGGCACCAGGCCGAAGTGGGGGGGAGGGGTTGAAAGAGAGTGAGGGAGATGCTGAACGAGCCCATTCTAACTATAATTCAGCATAAATCACCGTCCCTGCATAATGCTGTGGGGCACACACGCTGGAACGCATCGAAACCGACGGTTGAATTGTTACTATTAACAGGGAACATCAGCCGCGAAAATATCGGAAGTTAATCTCTCTGTCAGTTAGTGCGCAGAAATATGATCAAACACGGATGCAGAACGCTCATATGCAATTGTACTCTGTAAAAATGGGTGGATATCGAAGAAGCTTTGAGTTAAGGGAGATTCGGTTACCTCGTTGCAAACTATTCTGGCCGCCTATAGTGAAGTGGTGCTGAATGCATTCATAGTAATTTTTCCTTGATAACAAATGGTCCGTCAATGCAACACAACCACAGCTTCGGTTGATATGACACAAAGGCGACATAACAGTTCACCGCCAGTAAGGTGATAGACCTAAGACATCGCGCGGATAAGTCACTGGGAGGGTGAGAATAGCTTCGAGGAAACGACATACATGTTAGACTAACTTCCAGTGCGTTCATGGGTGGTGCATGGTGGAAAGACATTCAGAGAAAAGGAGGCTCTTGTGTCTGACGACTAATCTGTCGCAAAACATGCGGCGGTAACACTTTAGGGCGTGACTGAACACCAATCAGACGTGCAGGTTAACCCGTGAAATGGCCACAATCCATCGTAATATTACATGGTAAATTATGTTCTGTATCCATTAAGGTTTCATCTACCGTCCCGGAGATCGTAAAAACTGGATTCGTGTTCTATAGGAAAAGATTGAGACTATTACCTCCGAATACAGGGACTTAAGGAACCCATGCCACCCAAAACTATCGTTGGCTAACGATTCCCTGTTCAAGTTATATTTTGGACGATCAAATTATTGTAGTCCGCGAGGTCTGATCGGCCAAGACGAATATTAATGATACCGGAAAGAGCAGCTCGGGGTCCTACGACAACAGTAACCACCTAGACTACTGCAGTGCACAGAGACAGTGTGTGATGCCTTATTTGTCCACGGGCGAATATGACGGTAGTCCAAATATCCGATCCCAGGGTCTATTTTACTAAGATAATACAGATTCTTCGCGAAGCAAGCTTTCGATAATGGCCTAGTGAATACTTCTAATAAAATGTGGATATCCAAATCAGCAAGAAAAGGAAAAATTGGCGCTAAAAACATGAACTTTCGAAGACCTCAGTCCACCATGAGTGCCAGTAATTCTAGGTAAGAGTTTAAAATTTAATCTGCACCCAATTTTTACATAAGCTCTGTGTACACCGATCCGATACAACTCTACAACAGAGAGGCTAAGAGAAGGTTTGAAATAATAACTACCACCTATTTCTACACCTACATTCATGCCTAGATGCCTTTTGCTTCTTAACCATGGTAACCATAGAGCGCTGTTTGCTGAAATTGTCGATTGCTTGTTTGACCAAACTCATTTATCGCTCTTTCTTTTAAGTCTAACAGAAAGGGTGACAGCCACCAGTTACGCACCCCTTTTACTTGACCTTATTCTCGGATGGCCACTGAGTCTTGCTGTCACCATGCAGAATTTCGACACGCTAATTACCTTAATTCCTACCGGCTTCAATACACTGTGAAGCCATAGCAATAACTCTTCAAGCGTTCTTATAAAAAGAACTTTTACTTTAATATAAACCTATTTATCGGAGATCTGCTTTAGTCCTCGGTGGTCACAGCTTGTGCGAAATTCCGCATTAAGGCTATGTGTATTCGTTTTATGGATATAATTATTTCGAGCATAGACATCTGGCATGATAGAAATGGATTTCGAAAAGGCTTTGCATTCCATAGAAGAAACTATAACCAATAAAGTATCGCAGATGTAACGCGTTTTGGAACAAGAACGAAACGGATACTGACCTGTTCACATATTTTCGGCACCAAATGATCTATCAAAAAGTCGGCCAAATGTCGACAACAAAAGCCCAGATACTGGAGATCGGGCGCATGGATTACAGAAGGCGTCCGATTTGAGCTGGCCAGATTCATTTGCATTGCAGTAGACTCATTAGTACTACCGTCAGTCTCCATCACTGCTACGGTTGTCGACATCGGTGTGAGCACTGGTGGGTTGTGCTGATTAGTCATTCGAAGGTCACGCTCCAAGCAGGAGGGCAATCGCGACTCACAGGCGGTGGGTAAGACGCCGCCGGGACTGATATCCAATGCGGCGGCAGCTAGAAGATAGGCCTTGGCGCGTAACATGACGTGAGGACTCTCCAAATGTCTAACAAGACCAGATATGAAACGCCGGCTGACCAGTAGTCTACGACAAGCCGCCGGAGTGCCCGCTTTCATACCGACGAGAAGGAAGGAGGAGGGACTCAGAGGCTTCACTCTAAGGGATAGTGGCACAAGGAGGCCGGTGGCTGTTGCTGAAAGGAGACGCGCCTGAAAGTTGCAAGGAAAGTTCAATCATAATCGTTATCGCTAGCACCTGAGAGCACAACTAAGAGTGAAGACAGCCCAGGATGTAATCCACTATTGTAGGGTTTACTCAAAAACATTCAGACTGAAGTGCCGGGAACTCGAATTTCTTCGACGAGTTTTAGACGGAATAAGTCACTGGAAAGAAATGTAGGTACACACAAGGACACTATTGCGCTGCATATAAACGCTCGTTTACCAAAAGGTGTGAGCAAACTGCATTGAACTGCATTAATAATACGTTCGGAATAAGAATAGTGCTCGGTTAGCGTGGTCAAACAGTATTTTACGGATGATGCTTGTGGCTGAAAGTAGGTCCAAAAAATTTAGTTCATCGTATTGAACCTTCAATATGCCGAAAGAAACCGACCTCACTAAAAATGTATGCTACATTTAAAAGAGCTCGTAAGGCTGGGAAATTTTCTAGAGAGCAATTTGTGCTTCGAGCTAGCTTGCAGTAAAGGGTTGTGGCAGAAAGTCAAACCACAACATGTGACCTTACTGATAAATCGTGTTGAAGGAAACTGGGATGGTCAACTGCAGTCTTCCTGAAACCAGGCTGCACTAAGCGATCACACCCCGTTAACCGCCTTTATTAGCGAGTTAGACCAGAGTAGACTATCCGGGTCGTGCGCATGTGTATTTTGAGAGTTTCCTAGGTCCGATAGCTCTGTTTTCGTCCGCTTCTCCCTAAAACTAAAAACTTCTATGCAGTTGGCAACAGCGATCCCGTAAGTGGTCCAGGCTATTTTTCTCCCTAAAAAGTTGTAACCCAGAGCTGAATTCTGCAGCCATCTGGGATATCATAGCAGTTTTATGTCCTAGGGACTAGAAAAGGTGCCACAAAGACCACATTAAGAAGGGGCCTCTCCACAAAATACACGCCGGGCTGATCGCATGGACCGAGTTTCCCGTCATTAGGTAATCAACGGCTTTTAGAGCGCCATTACAGTTTCAAGCACGTCACATTTTTCATAACGCGGACAGTGCGCTGAGCCGTCGACTTTACTCTTGTTGCTACCTCCAGCATCAGGCCACAGTATAACTAGCCTTCGTTTGCTTCATCACTTTTATATCAAATACCCATACTATGAATGCAGAGGTAATCTTCAAAATGCACTTTTAGTATCAAAAAGACTGCTGTACATTTCATTCCGCAGGTTTCCTAAGGCATTAAATCACACGCGCGCGACCCCTCACACAAGCGGGTAGTCGTAACCAGAACCTGTCACGCGACGAGCTCGGCAGAAGTAGAACGTGTGAAAGAGACCAGGTGGATGTAGATGTGAGAGCCCAACTCGCGTGTGCTCAGGTGCGGCTAGGAATGCAAGTGCTATCTAGGCCACCAAGTACATAACTCCAGACAACTGACGGACTAAATCACGCCTCTGTTGCCCTCAAAACGCACGGAATTAAATCAGAACAGTGCAGGTGAAATGAAAAGTAGATGTACAGGTGAGGTTAAGGTAACTGGGACGAAAGCTCTCCAATAAGCGTAATAAGTTGATGGAACTAATATTGGCAGACTTGAAGTCGTGAACAGTAGGGAGAAAAATGCGTCGACAGCCCCAAAACACAATTCGAGCTTATTACACTTGATGTGGTAATCAAAAGTATAAAACCTAACGCAACAGAATTTTATCTCAAGAAAAGAGATGGATCTTCTAAGGGAGAATAGAATGTGGGGGTCACCGAAAAGCTAAACCAAATTCTAGAGTCAAAGACGTCTCACGAACTGCGTTAATATAGCAAAATATATGCAGTGTAGGACTCATTCTTCTGATGCTCTTGTTTAGTGCAGGTGTTTCGTCCTCCCTTTTAGTTGGTTCCTTACAACAGTGAGGCAATTCGGAGACAAGGTTTTCCGAAAAAGGCTCATTCCACAGTCTGAGTCGATGGCTTCCAGGTAGCTGCATTCATCCTACAGGACCCTTAATCATACTTTCTCTTCGACATTGGTGTAAAAACAATCAGCCATGTAAACCACGTCCGATTTTTAAATGTCAATAAACAGAAACACAGAACTTAAGTTGAGACTAATCATCTGGAGAGCTAGGTAATTTTGCTATTGCTATCTGTTTTGCTCGATTTTAGTCAATTTGGCTTGAGGCAATTGTGGTTGGTTTACCTATTAACGCTAATTGTGCAAGGCCCACATGAACTTGCCACTTTTTTCTAACAAAAGTACTTTAGCCAACCGACATATGACCGTCGTGCAGTAGAATGCAGTGCAAGGTTGTGAATAGGGAGCACAATAATATGACGACTGGTTCTGCGTTGACGAATAAAATCAGACTAGCAGCAGCTTCAGATTAAGCGTAACTGTTTTATAGACAGCTCGTGTGGATGATAGACTGGACTCTGAAAACTTGGAGGCGGTCAGACGGAAAAAAATCTGGCTGAACTCGTGACATTGTAAATCGAGGTCAGAAATAAAAGATGAACAGAAGACCATGCAGTTTTAAATGTCAGCGAGATAAATTAGCTGGCGGAAAGAATAACAGAACTGATAACAGTAGCAAAAACATCCGAGATAGTTGAGTTTGAAAACAGTACTTGATTACGCAACCAGGGTGCTAGAGGTTACGGAAGGGGTGATAAATAAAAGAAGTGACAGGAGAGTGAAGGCAACACAAAACGGGGCACCGAGACCGTGTTTATGATCGATCAAGAGCTTTAGACTAACCTCGGGACGATACTTGGACCCGGTTAATCGTGACAGAAAAAACACAAACCTTATTCGCACATCCTCTTACTCGATCTTCTGAAAGTGATGAGGACCGATAGTCATGAAGGAACCTTTATTGACTTTTCAACACGGATACAGGTAATATCATCTGGAGTGGGAAGCACAGAGTAAAATGTTCAAAGATAATCAGGTCATCAGAGGCTGCACCTAGTGAACGTCTTGTTGGATACAGAAACATAACTGCAGTTGACTTAACGTTAGGCGAATGTCACATAGGGAGAGCAGGCTCAAAATCCATGCTAACAGAGTGATATAATTAGTGGTACGGAAAAGCGAGGTTAGGCGACAATTTAGCAGCCCCAATGCCACAATGACTCCTTCTTAATGTGGTCTTCATAGCACTTATACTCAGGGGATCCGAGCCGACGTTGTGGCACGCTTAGCTACGAGTCTTTTCCGTACCAACTACTTGCGTCTTTCTCTACATATTTTCTTCTTGACTTGGTTATGACACCGAATCCAGATAGGAGGAAGAGAGAGAGAGAGAGTGCGGTAGACGTTGTGCAATTTATCTACCAATATAAACGAAGTCCAGCGCAAGGTACCATTCTTATGCCCACCATGCTGTGGAGCACAAGACCAAACTGTCACCCAACAGTGGATCAGTAGACGTAATCTATTAGTTAGTCTTTGAAGCAAGACAGAATAGCAGAATTTATTCGCGCGAATAAATTTCGAGAGCGCTTTTCAGCTGCTTCCGCTCCGTGCATGAACAATGAAATATTAAGAGAACACATCAATTTGAATTTACACAAAATCGATAAAAGCAAGGTTGTATCGACGTGGCAAGTGGCCAAAAGTTATGTCAACTGTTAAACTTGGGAATAAAAGTAGGGGGAGGGGGGGATTCAACAAAATAAAGGTGTGGTATGTATTTACCACGGCAATTGAAGATTGACTACATGGTCTACTTGCTTACATAGGTCGGGTTTCTCCCGCCGTTTGTAGGATGCTTCCATGTAGCGTAAGGTCCGGTTTGTTCGTGCTCGAACAAGAACGCGGAAAGATGTGTTAGTGTCAAACGAATGACCACTGTCTAGCAAGTGTTTTGTAATAGATGAACGTGGTACTTTGTTCTCCTGTTTTAAAAGCCAAGTAGGCAAATGCTCAGCAGCCCTGGTTGCAAATTGTCTTTGCGTACGGCCAATGTACTTGCGACCGCAAGTGCAGGTAAATTCTTATACACAGTTTGAGGTGGCGTGCAAAGGCAAGGCATCATTTGGCCGGTTAATTGGGAGCCTTTTTGTTGGAGTGAGGAAAAAAGTTCGGCTGCATAGTAAGTTCTTTGGATAGAACACCGTAGTCTTCGCTTGATTGTATTCGCGATGTTGTCTCCTTTAAATGGTAAGGATATAAAAACGGGCTTTCTCGGAACCGACTGGTCCGTAGATTTTGGCCGTAAAGGGCAATTGTATTTTTGGATGAAACGCAAGGGGTAGCCACGCTTGAGTAAGGCCTCCTTTATGTAGGCAAACTCTGTTAGTAGGGTCTCGCTGGAGCAGATATTCCTGACTCTCTGGAAAAGGTTAGTCGGTGAGATTTCGTCAGCTGAACGGAAGACTGTAAGAAGTAAGGTGAACTTTAAAAGACATCGTCTGTTGGTGAGTCCAGGACAACTGGTCAGATCCATACATATGCATATATGACATATGCATATGTCATGACACCGTGGCAGCCTTAGCCTCGGGTTTATGATTAGGTAAGTTTAAAAAAGCCTTTGGTATTACTGGCTGAAGACTAATTCCTACCGAGAGACAGCAGTCACTATTCGGAATTTCATTTAAAGTCTGGTAAGTGCAGGTACAGCATACGCGGGTGTTCAGCCATCGCAATTAAAGCGTCACATTTTTTGAAGATGAAGGTGCCAATGCGAAACTTTCCTTTCAAAAATCACTGGAATTTGTTTGGTAAGTCCTTTGGAGTAGAAAAAGTGAACATTTTCCGCTCATGAACGTCTTTCACCAACCTCTGCTTATTTCTTCTCTGCGACTGCCGTACGCCTTTGAGGGATGAGCGTCTTGAGGTTAGGTGACAATGGCTCTAGTGGAGTAATAGTGCCGCCTAAAATCTTTCTACTCAACGTCTTCGGTTTTCATCAGTAGGTCAGTTTCCTCATTGTCGTTTAAATAGTAGTTATCCGGAAACCCGATGATGGAGCGCGGATCCACGTCCTTTCGGTGGATGAGGCTGCTCTACGACTTGCAATTCGGCGGACACGGGTCCAACAGAAACGGCTTTACTGGTTTGCTTCTCTGCGTTCTGTTACGATACGCGGGTGCTCTATCACGGATGAACGAGCAGCCTCTTTTAACTGCATCTAGGTCTGCTAGATGGAGGGCTAATAAATTCTTGCGGGTTAAATGCTTTAGTACTAAAAGGGGTTCAGTAATTAACTGCGTCTATTGGTAATACACAAAGAGGAACCGGCTTAAGACAGTACGTTGTCTCTAACGTAAATCCATTTTGAAAATTTCCCAGGCAGTTATAAAAGGACACAATATGCTAATTAGATCAGGCGTTAGTGTGGTTGAAACTGGAAATTTCAGCATCCCTTGTACACGTGTAACAGACCCGTCAAATAAAATGCATCTGCCTTAGGAAGGGCGCAAGAGAAAATGAGACGTAGAAGGAGGGGTGTTTATAGGCATGCATAAACCCAGTTGTGAGTAATAAGCTAAATAAAGTGACAGAAAGGCGAGACCACGCGTGTACGCTCAAATCGGATCGTCTGTGCAGACAGGCAAAATAATTCACATGCCTTCGTGGCCTCGTTGAGGGTCCGAAACGGTATGTCAAGTAAGTGACTGAACGACAACGGTAAACGGAGAGTTAAGTTTGAAATCGGAAGTCAGCGTCGCCAGTGCAAACCGGAGATTCAAAGACAACAAAATGGAACGATAGACAGCTGACCTCCGGTAAGTAACAAAAAGAAGAAAGGGGAAGCATCAAAACTAAATGGAGGCTCACGAACGACTGATGAAATAAAACCGCTACAAATGAGGCAACACATTTCTAAATATACAGGCGAACATTTTGAAACGCCTCAAGTGCTATAGAAGGCATATTTGGGTTCCAGAAATACGCAATCGTAAGGTTGCTTAAACTGGATCCCTACTAATGGAACACCCAGGGAAAAATCCAGTTCATTTCGGAAATAAGCCTCCAGAAGCGTCAAGTCAATGGCTTAACGATAAAAAAAGTTCGAGACCACAGAAGGAATCAAAATCAAAAGCTTTAAGGCTGGAAGATATTTAATTTTGGCTAGCTGCGCCGGTAGCAGTGAAACTGGGTTTCCCGGATGGTGTTCGCCAAGAAAACCTCCCCTGTGCTTACTAGTCGGCATAATTGGCAAAAAATTCAAAAAAAAATGGCCTAGAGGTGATTTTAGGACGGAGCAGTCCCAAACAGCACGAGTCCTAAAAGCAGCAAAAAGGTTGGTCTGGTTAGAAAGGCAGATTTCCTAAAGAGGACGTAAAGATGCTTCGTCAAGTATTAGGGTTAATATAAAGAGGGAGGGAAATGTTAGACAAAATTTACCCGGAACAGAAAGGAGACAGGACGCTCACTCACTTTACCGAGGGAATAAAGCATTTGCCCTTGATTTGGATGAGATAATGACCCACAGATAGGCTCGGCACATATTGCCTACGTCATTTACACGAAAATAAATGAAGTTTGACCATTTTTTAATTATTCTGGCATAAACGTTGCGTGTGGACTCACTTCACTGAATCCAGGTAATAAGTGGGAGTTCCTCGGTCACATACGGTGGTAGAAGTAGGGCATATGTGACTACTGTCAGGCCAGGGATAGATAAAACATTTTAAGATAAAAAATCTTGCCATACTGAGACAGTTAAAAACTGTATCATGCGACATCCCACTATTGGCACTAAATTGACTTGCCACGGAATTAACATAATTTTACAGCCACTAAATTAAAAAGATAGCGTAAATATACCTGACTAAAACGTTGTGGACTGTTAAATATGAATGCTTTTTGATTCAAAACTTACCGTAAAGGCAGTATGGTGGGGTTCGCGGTTCGCGAGTGAAGGGTTGAATTTGGTTAGGAAGGCGCTTGTCCCATTCCGGTCGATTAAGCCGTTAGTGAAGAGGGCCGGCCGCAGACGAATAAGCCCGGCAAGTGCACTGGAGGACGTAAAAGCTACTCGTTGACATAGCTGCGTTTTCGCACGGGGATTCTGAGCAGACATGCTTGCTGAGCTGAGACGGTTACCAACAGTGCCAGTTCCGGTAGCGGTGCTTCCACCACTGCCAGTACTTTCTGAAAGGCCACCAAGAACACCGTCAGCCCATAGTCGACTAACTGTCTCCGGTGTCAATATATGGTCAAGTAAGGTGAAAATGGAGGTGGAGAGCGTTAGCATCACCGCGACGCCTGGCTGGGATCGATCTACATCCGTCGTATTCATGCGCTGGAGTAGGTGATGAAGGTTACAGCCTAAGACAGCAGTAATCATCTCATCAAGGGCACGAGCTGCCGCAAGACGTACATGGTCCTCCGTCACCTGAGACCCTGTCGATGTTAACGTTGTAGCCAGATCGCTGGTCCTAGCGGTGTTGTCTTCTGGGATGGTGGTCAGAGTGGTACAGAAGGTGGCTGGTGAAACCATTTGCTGCTGGCCTGCTGACGGCACCCTGTTTGCGCTGAGGCATCGGACTAACTGGAAAGTGATTGACTGCCACTGGCCCTGTTGGATTTCGACAGTGACCGGATTCAGGTCGCCCCAAGTAGTGGTGTCAATCCTTGGATTGAGGATGACTCCGGCAATACAGATTTCGCAGATGATTAGCTCTCCCAGAGCGGTCACACCAGCCTGTCGAAGGTAGGTGAGATTGCGGGTGGCGGGCTCACGAAGCACCTCGACGATAATGGATAGACACGCAGGGATATCTTGTGCAAGACAAACAGTGAGCTGGCGCGCCAGCTGTTCCTGTTCACTACTAAGCCACAAGAGAAGGTAGGCGGTTCGGTGCGCGAGAAGACCAATCAATCGACAGAGCCAAGTCCGCGTCTCAGAATTTGTGGTCGCAGTGGGCTGTCTCAGAAGTCGGACAGCCTCTTCAAGGAGTACGTGAGCCCGCGAAATAGAGGATGAGAGGAGAGAAGAGTAGTTGGGGTTCTTCTGCGCAGTTTTAGAATAGAGAAGCGTGGTCGCTGAAGTAAACCAGGTTAAATAGGCAAGACGACCAGCCAATTTTGTCTTTTCTTCGGGAGCTCTGTTTATCAGTCCAAGGACCTAAAAATAAAAATTTCTCGAAATCAGCAACTTAAGTAACTGTTCAGTAGCTCAGGCAACAAGATAGATTAATGGGGACTTGTTTTTGATTTCGTTGAAAGTTACGAAGGTCACGCCGCACTTTTATGATTTCCACACGTATGACAGGAAAATATAGGGGAAAAATTATGCGCGGCGAAACAATGTCTGCTTCGTCTGAGTAATAGGTCTTAGAAGGGCAGTGAGTACAAAGACATCAAGCCTTTGTAATGGACCACAATGAGATCAAAAGAGAATGAGGATGAAAACACCTGGTCGAAACCGAAAAATAGGCGTAATTAAAAGTTAGACGAGTTTAATCTGTCAGTGTTTAAAAACTAACACGATTTGAACCCAGTGATCGCGCCGAATGCCTCGAACATTAGTCACTAATCTGAGATATGATCCAGCTAAAAATGAGGCGTGCATGTTTACTGCTCATAAGCTAACCTGCATGAGAAATGCATAGAATATGTCAAGATTCCTTGATTAAGAGACATACATCTTTAACCCTACGGTTCAAACCGTCGTTCCTTCTTGGGTATGGAGCTTATAAAAAGCTGCATGAAAGGAGACAGGCTAGAAGATATGAAAGGTTGAGACCACAGGGAACGTGATTCAGTGGGGAGACTCGACGTAATTCATCCATTTTCCTGCCTACTACATTCCTTTTTTTAGATTTAGCTTTTTCCGCTTCTGTGCCCAAAAGCGGGACAGATGAGGATAAACATTCTGCGGGTATCGAGAATGGAAAAGCACCATTGAGTGGCTAGCAGATGTCCCATTAATGAACCAGTCGGTAACTCCTCAACAGTAATATTTAGGAGGTTAAATCTTCGACTTAAATGTCACAAGCGATATAGCTGGCCACATCATTATCATGCACTAGTTTAAAGTATCCTTCTCCATCTTTCACAAGCAGAACAGATCTGGGCAATAGATAATTTCCGTTATGTTTAGTTGACACTCATGCAGTCCCACTGCTATACACACAGGAAGAGGAGGGGACTCACCACTTCGAAATGTTCCTCAATCTCCAAGAGTGTCAGTGAGGCGATGTTCGCCGGAGAAAAGGTCGTGGTGTTGCCCAGGGGACGACTGTCAGCGCGGGATGAAGTAAAAGGCGAATTCTGGGCCCACTTCTCATAGTCGCACAATGGCTGCGGACACCAGAAAGGACGTTCCGTAACAGCCGCAGTCCCATTTGGAACGAGGTCATCAGAGGGCTGTTCTAGTTCGTCTCTGAAGGCATCCTCCAATTGGTGAGGGGCGTTCACGTGCACAAGGTCCACCTCCTGAGGAAGAGAGACTGACTTATCGCCCCAGGGGTATATGAGCGCTAGGCGGGAGCGCGTCTGTGCAGTGCCCGCACCCACAGTGGTTGAAGAACTGGAGTAGAACTTTGCGAAGGAATTGACGTTTTTGTCTGTGAAATAAGGAAACGGAGTCATAAACGAGAAAATACGACTTTTTGCAAGACAGGCTAGGAGTGGGCTAGGCTCATCGAAGCCTTCGGCGCAAAAGAACGTCATAAGTCACATAGGAGAAGTACTTACGATAGAAAGGACTCATCGACCTCCGACATGGCGGCGGTACCTATTTACCAAATCGAAACTCTCGTATCACATATTTGGAATCATGAAGGCACGGTTCTGTGGTGAGAGAGCTGAATGTTGGCACAGTCCAACCTGCCTAGCAGAGCACTGCTGGAGATTTAAAAGCAAATCTTGTCCCCAAAGACTAAGGCAAGACTGATTTTGGCACAATGGCTTTCGAAAAAAGTATTTTAGGAATTTGCAGAGTAGATTTAAGAACGAAATAACCCTCGATACAAGGCAAATGATAAATTGTAACCTGGTTAATATCCTAGGAGCATTCTTCCTTGAATCACGTTACAGTTCTACCATCAATTTTTATGATGTCCATCGTATGTCCCAAAAAGGTTGGTGCAGGGACGGTGACTGAAGTGCAATTTAGTTTTAAGTGAAAGTAGACTAGCACAATATCTACGCCTCTTTCCTCCCTAACCTACCTGGAGCCGATGTCAAGACAGAAGCTAGAAGACCAAGGTGAGATCTGGCTCAAGACCGTTCCTCCTATGCGTCCCACTACAATGGGTGACTCTTGAACTCATACACGTAGAGTTATGCTGTCAAAGCCCTATGCATAACTTTTAAATCCTATTTGGATGAAATAATGCAAGCTCTATTTAAAAAATACATGCAAAACGGTTGTGTTGAAGACTGCAGTTGATCTAACAACTGTTGGAGGCTGATACACGAACACTTTCTTCCTATTAAGGCACACTTTAATCCCGGCAGTTACTACCAACCGACGGCAGTTTGTTTTATTGACTTCGTTGCTGCGTTCGATTCCGTTCGGAAAACAAAATATCACCACAATCAGTGTTGGCTATCACCCCATCTCTGCGCGGGTTTAAGTGCTTAAAAATATCTTCTAATCGTTAGATATTTGAGCTAGCATTTGAAAAACTGTATCCTGCAATCCATTCTGTTCAAAAAAGCCATTTACTGGACGGGGCTGACGAGGTTTTTACTAAGTTGCTTTTGTACGCGGACATCGGCGGACGGATTTATACTGCTGTAAAAATATTGCACTGCTGGCCTCGAGCTTCGGTGATCCATAGTTTGTAGTGTTAGGGGTGAATGGAAACGCGAAATCCGCCGGTTTATCCACAAACTTGGATAGGACTAAAGTGTATTCAGGTTGCATCCCCAATTGGTAGAACGCATCTCTCGGGGTTAATGGCTGTAAACATAAAGCAGTATAATGTCTTAAACAACTCCGGGCAAGACCGCTGGTGAATTGACAGAGTAAAGACGGCAGAGTCACCGCAGTCTGAGCTGCTCGCAGGGTTTTCATGACCCGTAACACGTGGTTACGGAACCGGCGCGACAACTCCATCGCCTTGAAGATCCACATACAGTATGAATTTGCCTGGTCAGTTCCCGACACAGTTGTGAATTCAAGACTTTGCATGTGAACTGAGAGTAAAAAGTCGGATTGCCGCATCACAACTTCCCGAGTGTAATCCTTCGATTGAAGTATGTCCAGTTCCTCTTAAATGACATAGTCTACGCCCGCTGTGACATCAAATATCTCAGGTATTCCAAGAATGACGACCGAGGTAGTCTGGACCCGTTCTTAGTCGTCTGACTAATTAATTCAATGTTGCTGCTTCAAGGGCCGACACTGCTACCCACCTGAAGGAGTCAAGGAGAAGGTCACCTCAAACCTGTCTTGGCACGGTTCATCAACAGATGGGATTGATTTTTGAGTCTTTGATATTCGGTTTCGTTTTTGAATGATAGAATTGGTGTAACTGTTCAGTTACGCTGTCGTGGATCGAGACGCCTTTAGAGGCACAATCAGCCACATAATTGAGACCGGTTAGATCAGGCATAATTCCAGTCGTGGAAAGTAAATGTCCAAATAGTGATCGAGCTAATGAAATGCTAACCGAAATTCTAAAACGCGTTTTCCATTTGAACTACTTATTTAAGTGGGATTGTAATATCGATTATCGTGCAACATAATCCCAGGATAGTCCAGACGCGTCCGCTATAATTTATAAGGGCATCGAAAATCAAAAGAAGGCGTGCATTCGATTTACGCAGGCATTTTTACCGGGTGCGATTTTCTGCGACCAAAATCGAGTGCATTGAAAGGCTGACATCCTGGTATGTCTGCAATGTTCTGAGGAAATGCTACACAATGATCAACATTGCAATCCCATTTAGCTGGTCTTTTCACATTGAAGACGCATGTTAAAAGTTCAGTTGACAGGTCACAAGATCATTCACTGACGGCAAGTACCGGAAATAAAGATTTGGTTCAAGATTATGCAATTGGAAATACCAGATACGGTGTTCTGTACTTCAGCAAGTGGATTTAAAATATAACTGAAAGTCGATTAGTATTGTAACTTATACCGGAGAACAGCAAATAAGGCAAAAACAGCGTACGCTGGAGACCGTGTAAGGACTTCATCTTCGATCACTTGGCACCCAGTAGCTAACAAGATGCATTAATGAAAAATACTAAATTACGACAGGGGCTCGACGGCCGATGGTACACCTGTAGGGCCAAATACGGTACCAAGGTCGCAAAAGAAAAGCAGTGGACAGAAAGTTAAGGATATGTGTTGTCTATACTTTGGCAAAAATTAGCATTATCGTCCATAGAAAGCCGTAAGGGAGGTAACAAGGGTGAGCACAACTGACCATCCTCTCGAAATGTGAATTCGCTCTTGGTCATTCGGTCCTCCATTGAGAGAGGCGACAGAATCGCACTATTCAGACCATCTTCCGACCTGAAAGTCTGATCGGACTCGCTATTCGTACTTAATTTGGAAAGTCTGCTCAGAGAATCGCAGCCGCTCCGCTCCATCGAATCGCTATTATTCTCGGCTGTATTGTTTTCATCCTCAGCTGCCGCTTTGACGGGCTCTCGGCGCATTGTTATGGGGCAGGACTGGGCATGCAGGCTGAAGGTGGCCGACGCCGTCGGCATTTCCAGTTTAGAGGGTGGTGCGTTCTCCTTTTCTCTGGCAGAACTTTGCGATGCCAGAGAAGGGGTTCTCTTGACAATTGTTTTTGGGTCTCGATGAGTCGGATTTTCCGTGACTGTTTTGGCCCGATTCAAGACGTTGGTCGCCGGTATTACGGAACAGACACTCTGTAGTAAAAGTAAAAATAAGGATTCCCAAATCCATTGATGTGTACATAGAATGAACCAAGACCAGAAAAAGCAACAGGGCGATATATACATATAAAAACAGCGCGACTTTCCTATCACAATGAAAGGTTGTTCAATGGCATTTTTAACACACAAACGAGAACAAATGCAAAAAGCGTGACCCATCACAAGCAATTTGAGAGTTTTCGTAAGCTCTTAAAATACACTAAGAAAAACAGATCACAATTGAGTCAACTAAATTGACTAAATCTGCCAAACCAACTTAATAAAAACAGATCAGATGACGTTAGTGTTGGAACAGATCTCAACAGCTGACCTAGTACTACTCTAAATTCCCGACAATAGTGGGTTACACATACTCGGAGAATTAACTGAGATAAATTTTAATTTTCTACTTGTGATTTAGAATGTAGTTTCCGGAGAAACTTACTAAAAAGAAAGTGCAAAACTGCTCAATCACCAGATGAATTTCTTTATCCATCTGAGCTTCCGAAGTCTTACTGGAGTCCATCCTCAAGGATAAAGGCACTAACAAAACAATAAACAATTATAGAGGGTAGGGCCAGCCAAACATAACACCAGTCTGGAGGTGACTGGATAGGGCTCTCTAGGCCGGCATCAGATCTATATATCGAATGAGCGAATTCTCATCGATTACCCAATTTTCAATCAATTCATGGCCTGTCTTGCTTCCGGAGTGGAGGATTAACTTCGTGGCTGCGAAATTAAACCTTTGACCCGTTTTGTAAGTGTGGGCAGCCACGTGAAATAATCTGTCATCACGTCTCACAGACAGCTTATATTGGTGGCTTTACGATCCGATCATGGGTCTAGTCTGACCTGTGGAATTACGAGGATATTTTGTGCATGGGATAAGATACACTAAATCCGATTGATCATTGAGATTTAATCGGTCCTTGATTTTCATGATCCTGTTGCGTATGGTAGCATTGGGTCAGCATGAAATTTGGACACCTTATTCCACAGCAATGTGCTTGGCTACCCCTAAAAAAGCCTTGATGTATGACAGCGGATGCAATAGCATAAGTGCTATTTGTAGTTGGGTCTTCTGGGGGGGAGTGAATACCTAGGCATCGACCTATGGATGCTTTCAGATAGACATTCCGCATAAACGGATGACGGCGATATCAGGCTTTACGTGTCTTTACGTCTGGGTTGCTGCAGTTAGTCTGGGTTCGTTCACCAAGTGTTCTGTCATAATTTCATTGATTGTTATGAAAATTCCGAAGCGGTGTCGTGTTTGTTGGCGAACACTACGAAAACAATCGCCCACATCAGAAACGAGACAAGCCGCAAATTGATTTAAGCCTGGGTCTCCGATAAGGTTTTTGCCAATCGATATATTAATCGAGCGCCGGCATACAGAGCCTTGTCCAATCAAATCCAAACTGGCGTTATCGATGTTTGGTTCACTCCATACTTTCTATAGCTGTTGCTTGTTTTGATGCTGCTTTAACCCCTGGCGACGGATTGGAGTAAAAGTTCGAAAGCTCTGGTGAATAAAGAAACGATCCCGGCAATAAGACAGCATTCTCCTCCCTTATTTATGTATGCAACTGGAATTCGAACATTCGCCTCAAATCATGCCCTAAACTTGATGCATATTTTAAATAAACAAAAATATGGTACATTTAAACGGCACATCTATTAATAAATTACCGTGTACACGTCTTTATTGAAGTACACCCAAAATAGAGGAAGCTATATCAGAAAAACTCAAGCAACTTGGTTATTACTAGCCTTTGATGAAAGACGGGTAAGGGCTTCTTATACAGATCAGTAGAGGTATTTAGAACAAGCCTATCACGAAAAAAGGAGGAATATTACGCCCAAAAATACTTCCGAGAAAAGTATCGTCTTTGTCGGGGGATTGAGTTACTGAATCATAAATACAGGATGCAAAAAATTATATTTTAGAGTTGCAATTGTAAACCGCCGACGGGTACGAACCCTATATTTAAGCCTTAAGAGCGATAAGGTTAAGGACACACTAAAACCAGGCAGGGATAGGTTCTTCAACAAGAAAAACAAGCTTGGTTAGTAAATAACATCTTTGAAGTTAAGATATATGGGGGTAAATTACTAACCGTTTAAAAATCTCTTTATCTCACATAAAACCAAACAAAAATGTGAACCTGATCTATATTTTTTACTTATCTGGCAACTTTAGTATATTTTCGTAGTATTTAGGTATTTTACCGAAAAATACAAGGGGACTGCAATAACAATTTAAAGTATTCGTCTAGATGGCCTATTAACCCAATCCCAAAAAGATAAAGGTCAATAAAAATGTTTGATACAGATTACGATCACAAGTCATCAAAAATTCTGCATTGGGCGACAGAGCGAAAAGACTGAAATAAAACTGTGAACCAATAAGAAGTTGGAAATCAATTAAAATGGGAAAGTTAGTGCTTCAATGAATCAAAACACCAGAAGAAGCCTTCGACTCCGCGGATAACAGACGGAACAAATGTAGTTTTTCTTGTTGCATACATTATATAAGGATTTAAGATAGAAATACAAGAAACCCAGAAGAAATGTAGGGCCTGACTATGCTAAGCAAATGGATCATTCATTATCATGCAAAGCGAGAGGTCAGGATAAGTAAAAGCCGGTCAAGAGTTATCAAGCAACTGGGAATAGAATGAGTAGGGAGGACGGCGCTTATGCATCGATACATATTTTCAACAAAAGATATAGCTGCGGGGCGTACTTTAATACTTCTGGACCACTGTTAGTAAAATATTTCATTTTTCGAAAATACAAGGTCGAGAAATCAAATGAAGCGCAATATTTTGTCATCGCCAGTATGGTTTGGCTTTTCCTGTCATAGGGGGTTCCATTGCCAGATATGATACGAACCACCTCAAAATTAAGGATAAATGCTAATGATGAATCTAACAAAGATAACGGACGAAAGACAACAGGGAACACATAAAAATAGTCCTAAACTATATTTTAAGTTGCCTATCTGCTAGCTCTACTTAAAAAATGGGAGAGGCATAAGGGGAATATGCCGCTTGACATCAGCTTGTTAAATGACTATTAACAGAAATCCAAATATAGGTATTCAATATAATAAAAGGACCTACCACTTGTGAACCAGTTACTGAAGCAACGTCGAATCCGTTGCTTTGGTTAGGGTTCGTCTCTTCTGTTGTAGCAGCTTTAGACCCAAGCCAAAATTTGTGGTCCAAGACTTCTGCCAGAGTCATTCTTCGGGACGGGTCCTTAGTAAGCATTGAAGTAAGTAAGTGCCATAGCGCCGAGCTAGGCTGGCGGGCGGATTGTGGTGGGAGACGCAATTCATTGTTCAAGATCATTTGAATGAGCTAAAATTCCGCATGTTGCATTCATTACTTAAAAAATACAATCAGATAAGCGGGTGGAATTTATCAAGTTAGGCTGCATGGAGATCTTGAGAATCTTGGTTGACTAAGGAATACAGACGCTCTCCATATAATCAAGGTAACTTCAAGATACAAATTTTGACAAGCAACAGTGGTGCTGTGAGGAACACAACAAACACCGGTCAGATATCAGAGAGATTTATGTAGAAGGTTATCTTCTCACTGGAAATTAAAGCTGGCTCAAAATCGAACAAAATGTTTGAAAAGTCCTTCGATAAAGAAGCGACAGGTGGGAGCTTTCCTCTCAGCGATCGTACATTTGCATCGCAAGAGGTCCACAGTGGAAGGATACAGTGGTTCAATTTACGTACCTGACGGCATCTACTTGTTAATTAAACTACAAGTGTTTGAGGCAGTTCAGTGAATACGACCACGTCAATGTATAACAAACATTTAGTGAATGAATGAATATTCAGGAAATGACCTTAATAATCCTAAATGTATTAACACGAGAAAGGATTGAAAAACAAATTACATCTTGGCAAGAAAAATATTTTTCCAAGACAATAATTACAACCAGGAATACAACAACTTTGAAAAAACAGGAGACTTAGTTGAAAAAAGAACTGAACAAAGTATTTTCTAAAAAAATTGTTCAGTTTCCATAAAGTAAAGGAACACAGGAGGAACGTTGAAAAAATTAGAAACGCTGCATAAAACAATCACGTGACGTACGTGTGAGGGCACCTGACTGGCATAGGGCGTTGACCCGGCGAACATCTGAAATAATAGGCATCCGAGTCCCCATACATCTGATGCTTTTGATGTGGGTTGGCCCGATAACACTTCCGGAGCTATATATGGAAGCGCAGCGTCCGAAAGTCCGTCGAATTCAGAGTCCCCCTCATCGTTTTCTTCAGAAAATCGACTAAGGAATTTCTGACCACATTCATTTTCCATGCGAGCATAAGAAAAATCGTAGTACTTTATATTGCCTTCACCGTCCAAAAATATCTTTAAACATCAAAATAATATCAATAAGATATAACAAACCCTCCGAGGACACCAGTCCGCAAAAATTGCGCCACATAAGTGCATAAAACTAAGTCCTTGCACAAGCTGTCGACCAAAGCGTATAATAGCCTCCTCTGGGAAAAGCTTGTCCTCTCGTAAGATGTTCTCGAGCGTTCCACCCGTACATAAATCCATCACAACCCATAAGTGGTTGCTTGTTTCGTACCACTCATAAAATCGTAATATATTCTGGTGATTGAATTCGTGGGCGAACCGTACATGATTGGTAACATACGCCCGCTTTCGCTTATCAATGGAAGAAATAGCCAAAAAAGAGATTGTGCCTTTCCTTCGTGCCTTATAAATTGTCTGTCCATCCGAAACAGCAATTTCATCATAAAGAACAAAATTTTCCATCTCGCAGAAATAAAAATTTAAATCAAGTCATATACATGACAATGACTTTGGAGTAATTCTCATATAAACCCAAGTGTAAACAAACTCGAAAAGCGCGCGCTCTTCAGTAGATGCGAGACAGAAACATTAAATCAAACGATTAATTCAGGTTATACCCTATTACGTTTCAATGTTCACGGTTGAATTCTCCTATAAAAAAGAAAGAAAAGTCTCTCATGCTATCAGCTTGAAGTAAAACACTTGCCTTTTTGAAATGATTTCCGTAGGCGACCATTTTAATGTGTATATTAGACTAGAAGGCAAATTGCTTAAAATAATTCATGAGTCGATCGCGTATGCTCATATTTTTGGAATATCAACTTGTGTGCGAGGATTCCTTGATATTCCAGATATTTCCGTAGTGTCGATGTCATCTCTAAGAGGGGTAAAAACTTCAGATTTACAGATGAGGAAGATGCGATCTCTGGAAAGATTGAACTCGTTTCTAAAATGACGCCAATTGATTTCGACATATATCTGCTCGCAGCAGAGAGAGTTGAGGCGGCAACAAAAGCTGACAAATTCTATGCTCTTAACTGATCAGATTGCTGGATATTTTTACGGATATCCGTCTACTTGATAAAATTTCTAAATTACACGCATGGGCATTGTGTTCTCAAGGGCAGAAAGAACACATATGTTTACGAATTATATGTGCCAGGAAAAGTCTGGGGTTGCAATCTGAAGTCGATTTTACGTTGGCGGAGGCAGATAAAAACTGCTCTGATCGGTAGATCATGTTCGCAAGGAAAGCTGGCTACAAAATATCGTATAAACAGAAAAACGCCGTTTCTTCCTAAATTTGGCAAAAGTTTCTCACGAAGCCGTGCTCGAACACTAGCATCAAGTCGGCATACCGAGAAAATATAAGCCCTTCCCCTGTTTAGCAGCGGTTTGCCCATTAAGACTGATTATGAATAAAAAAGCCGAACTGATGATAAATTCGTATATTTGATGACTGTTTTACTTGAGTGAAAAAAACGTCTCATAGCCTTCACGTATGTCGCCTACGAGAATGAAATATTGAGATCAAGTCTTTCTCAGAAATTCATTGGGACGAAAATTGTGGTCGGTCTTAAGACGGAGCCTACGGGAACACCACTTAGAACGGGGTAAGGGTGACGTCCAGGTAAAACCGCACAGAGTTTGCGAACACTCCATCAACAAAATCAAGGAAGAAAATTGACGACGTGTTTAGGTGCTATATCAATAAACCTGTTTTAAGTCCATCTACCGTCTCATAGCCAAATTATCTGCCCAGTAAAATTCACACACTGTCATCGGTGGGCCCTCCTAAGTGGAAGTTAAATTGATCTGGATCTCCCATGTTCCCTTCTAAAAACTGTTGGTGACATGCAGCCAGGCTCTAGCGAGAAAGCATAAGGTTCCGATGCGGTAACAGTTGAAATCTGCAAACACGGAGCTCAGAAAATCTGCAATATTAACCACGATATTCGAAGAGAGGAGGTCCTTACAGGATGAAGGACACTACAAGCGGCGTTCTCTGACAGCAAACTGACAGCCGCGTGTTTCAAATCTGACCGCCATTTTCGGCCCCCGAAGAAACTAGATTTCTTCGCGATTTTTGATTACAGGACGCTTTTGCAGCCCGTTGGGATTGAGAATATACTTCGCTTGCCCAATATCATCTCCCTCAACCACCTTCAGGAGGACTTATCTGTGTTATGCAAAATATTGTACTCTTCGGATTTTGAAGATCGTCGCCTCTACTGATTTCTCGACTTAGAAGTCCATTACTCCATCGCGCATTGCAGATCGAACTTCTGCGAAGGCTGAGTCAAGCTTCTTACATAGAAATTTGCTGTTTTATCGTTTCAAACTACTCAAAGTACTCATTTCAAGCGGAACTTAATTCTTCTCAGCTCAACTTTTGTAGTCTCTTTCTATCGAAGAAGCCTTGTTTATGTATATTTTCCTCAAATTTAAGGCAATATCCTTGATTAGGAAATCTATTTTCGCTGATTGTAAAAATCTTTGCAAACATGTTATACTCGACTTCTGAAGAGAAAAGGAGTGCGCGACCAGGATTCGAACATCGCACCACCCACAACGAGGACGAACGCGCTAACCATTACACCACCATAACACGGAAGAAGAGGCGTTCGAAAAGTCCCTCAAATTTAGCGCAGACGACGTAAGTAGACCAGTCGGTTTCCGCATGCCAATTAATGATCCAGATGCTAGTCACCAAATTTAACCGGCTCGAACTAGAAGTCTAAAAGATGAAAGAGCTTATCCACTGGCCTTTTAATCCGGAGGAATATACACAACGAACAACCCGTAGTAGAATGAGGGGTGGTGTGCCTAAAATATTCACAAAAACAAACAAGTGGTGTCTAAGATACCCGTAAAATGCTGTCCAGTCGCGCCTTTTAAAGAGCAAAAGACTAAGAGCAAGAGGTCACCGGCTACAACACAAGAAGGTTGCCTTGTTACGAAAGAGAATCCGTCGGACTCTTCCAATAAGCAAATATCAGATCAAAAGGTAGTCAAATCCCAAGTAAAGGAGACCTGCACTCCGGTAGTGTCGGATCCCTCTCAGCGGTCCCCGGATAAAGGCCCCGTTGACCGTGCACAGAGCGCTACTAGTCCGGATATCCCAGCAGACATTCCTATTTTGCGAGGCCCATATGGGGATTCTGGGTTGTCGGAGGATAACCGAAAGCCCGCAATCGATCAGCCATTTGAGGATTCTGATTGGTCGGAGGATACCCGAACATCCCCAATCAATAGCAGCGGCCCTGATAAGGGCAACTGCATCAAAATACAGGGACTACCCGAGTCCTCTGCCGAAACACCCAGCGAAAGAAGCGAGGCTGACAAAGGGTTATTCCAAGAACTCCTAAACGAGCTGTTACAACCATCTGGGGAGATCTTTTATCAAAGGATATTTCGTCCTAGAATTTGCCCAAACTCAACTCAGCAGACTAGACCACGACCACTAAAGATCGTCCTAACCAGCGACACAGAAGCAAAACTTCTACTGTCAAGACGTTTTCGATTGAAGTACTCTAGAAAGAATGTTTTTTTTTCAGCTGGATTAATCGCCTGCCGACAGGCTGAAACGCCGCATGCTAGTTCTAAAATTGAGGGAATGCAGAATCAAAGGAGAACCGAATCTCGTGATCTTCAAGGACCAGATAGTCGAAATAAATTCTGCCCCCTCATGGACCAAACCGATTTGCATGACCGCGCAGCTACTCCAGTAGCCTGCGTTGAGGCTGCAAATGGATGACACAGGAATTCAAAATTGAAATTTATGTAAACTAATGCGCAAAGCTTACTTTCAAAAATGGATGAACTAAGGATCAACGTATCCGACCTCCTTCCCGATGTTATTTCGATAACAGAAACATGGTGGTCGGACCAGATTGACAATCGCGGGATTGGAATCCCCGGCTTTCAACTGTTCTAGAAAGACAGAGACAACCGAAGAGGCGGAGGCGTAGCAACCTTCGTGAAGAACGGTTTGTATGTTTCGGAAAAAATGGCGAATCTGCCTTGCCAAGAAGTGGTATGGTTAACTTTAAGAGCAGCGGGTTCCCAAAGCCTTGATATCTTAACTGTATACCGACCACCGAGGAACAATCCTGAAGCCGATGCCCTATTGCTGGATGAACTGAAAACCCTCGCTACGCGACCACATACCCTTATTGTTGGGGACTTCAACGCTCCTACCATCAACTGGAGCTCCTCCTCAGCTGATAGCCCTGAATCAGCATTCGACCACCAGCTCATGAATATAACGCAATCCCTACTTCTCACCCAGTACGTCACATTTCTCACAAGAATTCATGAAGGCCAGCAGATGAACTGCCTTGACCTTGTGCTCACTAAGTCGCTCGACAATCTCGGTACTGTGAGTTGCTTACCCCCACTAGGTCAGAGTGGCCATGTAGTTCTCATGTGGGAATGCAGTTTATTTTCTTTACCTGCCGAACCACAAGACCTCCGTCCTATTATTTGGCGTGGTGATTTCGAGCAAATGAAACATGATCTCTGTTTCATAGACTGGGCATCCACACTATCCGACAACGTTGAAGAAGCTTTGGAACAGTTCAAAGGGATAGTCCATAACCTTATCTCTAGCCACTGCCCTATCACTCGCCAAAAACTTACGAACAGACCTCCCTGGCTGAATCCATCCTTAAAAGCCGAAGTTAACAAGAAGGGAAAACTGTTTAAAAAGTACCGAATTGATAGGTCACCTGAATCTCTTAATAGGTACAAAATGCAGAGGAATCGGGTCAAACGTCTCATTGTCAGAGCTCGACAGCATATAAAAGAGGGTATTTTAAACCGAGCCATGGTTATCCCCAAAGTCCTGTTCAGTCATATAAGACAGAGCACGCGGAATAAGCATCCTATCCCCCTACTGCGAACTGCCGAAGCTGCCGAAATCTCAGAGGACAAGGATAAAGCTGACCATCTCTCTCAGTTCTTCCGGTCCGTCGAGATGACTGAACCCGGTTTTATATCCCACACTTATGAAGGCAATTCGATCCCATCTATTGATACATTCCTCTTCACCGAAGATGTTGTTGAGAATAAGCTTCTTAATCTGAAAGAATTGACCTCCCCAGGCCCCAATGCAATCCCGGCCAAGCTGTTGAAGGAGCTAGCTTCTGAATTGGCCAAACCGCTAGCCCTAATCTTCCAGGCGTCATTTGTTACATGCTGCCTTCCATCTGATTGGAAGACAGCGACGATCATCCCACTTTTCAAGAGTGGAAGCCAAGCGTTCGCAAATAACTACAGGCTGGTGAACCTTACCTCCATTTGTTGCAAAACCATGGAAAAAATCATTAAGAAGGCGTTGATGCAGTTCCTCGAGCAGAATCACCTCCTTTCCGATGCCTTACACGGTTTTTGAAGTGGTAGGTCCTGTCTTACCAATCTGCTATTCTTACTTGAAAGCTGGACCAAAGCACGTGGCGGGAGCAAAACGGTGCATGCGATCTACATTGACTTCAAAATGGCGTTTGATACCGTCCCTCATTAATGCCTGCTGCTTAAGCTGCGCAGCGCAGGCGTTTGTGGGAACCTCCTCCGATGGATCCAACACTTTTTGACAGGACGGTCACAAAGAGTCCAAGGCAATCGCCAGCAGTCCTCGAGTTAACCTGTTGTGAGTGGCGTCCCACAGGGCTCAGTTTTAGGTCCTGTATTTTTCCTCGATTTCATCAACGACTATGTCAGGGATCTAGACTGTGAAGTCAACTTCTTCGCCGATGGCATCAAATTATGAAAAGTTGTCCAAAGTACGGCAGACGAAAACCATCTACAAGCCAACTTGAACAGGTTGCAGGACTGGTCAAAGCTTTGGCCACTGCCTTTCAATGTTAGTAAATGTAACTTTCTTCAAATCGGCAGTTGTAGAGCATCCTGCACGAAAGTCTATTCTTTAAATGGTACTCCACTGCAACAAGTTGAGAGTCAGAAGGACTTGGGTGTGTGTATAACTTCTTCACTCAAACCAACGCTGAACCGTACCAAGGCGGCGAAGTCGGCCAGATCTATGTTACAGCTGATTAGACGAGCCTTTATGGGTTTTGAAAAAGACAGCTTTTCCAAAATCTTTGGAAGCTTCATTCGGCCGCACCTGGAGTTCGCTATACAGGCATGGAGACCATGGACTGTCAAAGATTGTACTGTCTTAGAGAAGGTCCAGAGGCTAGCGACAAAGATGGTCAAAGGTCTAGTAACATTGCCCTATGAAAGCAGACTGTCCATTCTCGACCTATTTCCCCTTTCCTACAGACAAATCCGAGGGGAACTCATACTAACCTTCTGTATCATGAATATCCTGTATTTTTGTTTCGTTCCTGGTTATTTCTTTGCCCAGGCTAACACGCCAACTTTGCGCAGGCATTCCCTTAAACTACACCCGGGCAAAGCAAGGATCGACGGAAGAAAATTTTTCTTTACCAACAGAGTAGATTCAGCGTGGAACGCTCTTCCAGAAGACGTAGTCCTCTCCAATTGTGTCAATGCATTTAAGAGTAGACTGGACTTGTATCAAGTGCAAACGCAATGAAGGTAAAATCTTCATCAGATTACAATGAATAACTTTACAATGAATCACATTGCGTATCGCATACACTGCATCAAATTATACTACTCGCGATTTGCAAGCAGGCATATATTTGTATGTCATTTTTATGACGATGGTTTTCGCGGAACATGTAACTGTCGTAAAGTTTAAATTTTTCTTTGTATCAACTTATTTCCTATCATCCTGTTACCAACAGGGAGTTCAAAGGCAGTCGCATATCTTTCCCTCAATATAATGATACTGACACTGAATCACAGAGACGTTGCGCTTTTCATTTGTGCCAGAAGACTGCTTGCTTGCCTCCTCCTCAATTATCTAAACCACCATCAAGCAAAACAAATGCTCTGAGAAAATTTTCCCGCCTTTTAAAGGCATAGAGGCACCCGCAACATGTTCCTCACCATCTGACAGTTACAAGAAAATTACCAGCAGATGCGAGTCCACCTTACAACTCACATTATGAACCTGAGAAAAGCTCGACAAACTGTTAGGTGGAACCAAACAGCTAGCACACAAGGAGCAACCGCGTTTAAATTGGGCCATAGGTCGGCCAGTACGCAAGCGAACGCAGCACGCCAGACAACCAATCAGTAATTTTAATTTCAAGCGATATTCAGTCACTGGGTCACCCGCCAATCCTACCGGCGCCTACGTCAGGAGAGCAGCTGATTGACCCGAGGAACAGAGCTTCATATGCATTCGTTACTCCTAATATGTTGTATTATATACACTCAAATACTTCTGCTGCTGCACCCTTTTTGTGGCGTCCTTCCTATGGGGACTCACACAAGGTGTTATTGGGCGGTGATATCTCGGCCTAGGCTACCATTACAACACATATATTTGTCTGCAATGAAAAATTGCAGCGATTTTATGTTGAAATTTGGCCAGTTCTCTCAATCCTTGGGACCCTATTTGATGTGAATATCTCTGCAGTTTCCTCTCAGGAGTGCAAACGTTTAGAAACTCTCGTTAATTTGGTCGCAAGTGAGTCACAGGATAGACAAAAAAGGACGTACAATTATATTCTGAAAAACGTTCCGAAATCAATTCGACCAATGGACGTTGCAATGCATTTCCTCTACTCCTGCGGATTTAAATATAAAATAGCAGAGGCTATTAGACTGTCATCTCGCAGTGAAAACCCACCCATTTTAGTCAAGCTTTTTTCACCCATTGAAATAGACGCCATTTTTAAACAGCAAGAGATTGTTTCCAAATATCTGAGAAATACAAGGTATTTCCTCTCTCATGATCTCACTCCAATGGAGCAAAGAACAGCGTCACGTTCTTCTAATAAAATTGTTCATTCACCGCAACCGGCTCAAGTTCGTGGTTATAGTCCTAGGAAGCCTAGCGAGCCATGTACCCTTATTCCTGGCAAACATAGATTACTGCTCCCCAGTACAGCAACTGTCTCATCCCCCTCAAGTCACCAGACATCTTCGTCTACTTCCAACTAAGATTCTTCCCCAGTTGCCATAGCCAGTAATTCTGGTAGCCCACCTAAAAATTCCGAAAAGCCCTCTACGTCAGGTAGACCAACAGCTTCGATACTCGATCAGAGTCCTCCCAAACCGTCTATTAAATCACCCAATTCAGGTCGTCGAAAGGGTAGGATGCGGAACTCAACCGCGAGCATGCAGCCTTCCCAAACACTTACTAAGCCTATACAACAGGAAGCTAACAAACATAAAGGTTACCCTACTTATTGCAATTATCATACTGGGCCAGCATTTCTACCGCTTAATCCTCATAGTTACCTTACCTCGCCCACCAGCCTCTATTTCCCGTCTTGGTCTTCCCAATTTCCCGGTAACTATCATCAAGCGCACCACGACACTAATCCCTATGGCCCATCGATCTCACAGAGCTATTTACCTGCAGCTTTTAGCTATCCCCTTCAGCTTTCTAATGTTAATCGTCCTGCTCCAGTCGATGGCTATTCTCCAAACTTCCAACCAAATTACCCACCTCCAAATTTTCATTACTAAATAAAGAATACCCTAGTTCAATCACTCAAGCTACAGTAGATATCATCTTGCTTTATGCAAGATCTGTTTTAAATAAGATGGCTAAGCTTAGAGCTATGGCGTTTGAGCTGAAGCCAGATGTTATATGCATTACAGAGTCGTGGACCCATCCATTAATTTCTGATGCTTTACTCACAATAGACGAGTATGATTCCTACCGTCAAGACCGCCCTAGTAAACGTGGGAGTGGTTGTCTTCTCTATATTAAAGCTATTTTTAAGCATTTGCCGTTCGACATAGATGCTGAGTCATTCTTGGGCAATTACTGCTTTGCATCCATTATCCTGTCTCCTCGTCAAAAGGCGATTATTGGATGCAATTATAGTCCCCCTAACTCATCGTTGGAAGATGATGAAAAGCTTTGCGAAATATTCAGGCTGATTTCGGAGTCCGCCTTTGATGCTAAAGTTATCGCTGGGGATTTAAACTTTCCCAAAATTGATTGGTCATTGAACTGTTGTCCATCCAGATTTCAGCCCTTCCTAGATACCATCAATTTTTCAAACTGGTCTCAGTTGGTCTGTTCCCCAACAAGGGATCAGCATTTTTAAGATTTAATTTTCACGAATGACATTTCCCCCCATTTCGTTGACTGCAATCAGAACCTCTTCCCAAGTGACCATACTTTGATCCATTGTCGCCTTCCGCTTGCTTCTACGAAAAAGGCTAGCACCACTCGTACCTACTGTGCGTTTGACCTACCTGATATTAATTTAATCAACAACTTTATGGACTCATTAGACTGGCAGAAGCTTTCCTCCCCGAACAGTGTAACAATTCTCTGTGACTTAACGGCGGCAATTTAAAATAGCATTTTGGAATTTGTGCCGATCAAAAATGTTAAGCCTTATACTTCAGACCCCACCGTTCTTCATTTTCTTTTGTCTAGACTAAAGAAATTGCAAAAACAGTTGAAAGACCAGTCTGCTAGTTCATTATCTGTGCACCTTAGAATCGCAGAGATTTTTGAATTAGCGTTTAAGATTCGTCTTGAACGTGACAAACAGAGGGAATCTTGCGTACTCAGCGGGTTAAACTCTGCAAAATCTATTGCCCAACTCTTCCGTTGTCGGTCTTACGCTAAACGAGGTCACGAAATCCCCCCTTTACTGAATGAAAATAAAAACTTTGTGCAAGATGAGTTTGAGAAGGCTGAACTGTTCAATGCATTCTTAACAAAGCACCTTTCGACGGAATCTGAACCGGTCCCGTCGTTTCAGCCGTGCTCAGTCAATACTATCAGTACCATAGATTTCTGCATAGAAGTAATTCGTAAGCACATTATCCGTCTAAAAAACTCGCACTCATCGGGAACTGACGGCCTTCCAAATTCACTTATCAAGAGAGTATTCAGATTTCCCCGATTGCTAAGTCATCGATTCTCATCTTATCTTCTTAACGGTTTCGTTCCTGATTCATGGAAGATATCTATTATTCTTCCAGTCTTCAAGTCAGGATCTCGTTCGAACGTAAATAACTACCGAGGTGTTCATAAAACCCTGGCCCTAGCCAAACTTTCGGAAAAGATCATTTTTAATCAAATTATCGACTTTTGTGTAGAAAATAAACTATTAAACGCCTCACAGCATGGAATTATTCCTGGAAGATCATGTGAAACCTGCCACTTGGCATTCCTTAACCTGGTTACTTCACTTCATAATGAACAGCAATCAGTCATCGTGATTTACTTTGACCTTAGTAAAGCGTTTGACAAGGTGCCGCATAGGCGCCTTTTAGTGAAACTGGTAGCCCTAGGCATCAGGCCTCCTTTCCTCGATTTCATTGCCTCCTATCTGTCTAACCGCAGCCAGAAGGTCTTAGTAGGCAAAAGCTACTCAATGCCTCAGCCGATCACGAGTGGCATATTACAAGGCACGGTTTTAGGTCCCCTCCTTTTCATTCTTTACATCAATGAAATTTCAACAGTGCTTAATAATTCGGAAAATTTCATTTATGCTGATGACCTTAAGTGTATTTACTCATTTTCTAATGACACGGCCAGTAGTTGTGTTCATAAAGTTAACGCAGATTTGCGTACTCTCTCAAATCGGAGCGCTACATGGCAGATATAGTTTTCTCCATCAAAATGTAGTTTCTTGAGTTTTGGTCCCGCAAGGCTTCCTGGACCCATTATGTTCCAGGAAACCTGCTGGCATGGATCACAGATTTTCTCACAGGGCGAACGCAAACTGTGTGCATCGGTGACTCAAAGTCAAACCCTACATCTGTTCTGAGTGACGTCCCCCAAGGCTCTGTCTTAGGGCCACTGCTCTTCCTTATCTATATCAACGACTGTGTCAACGACCTAGGTTGCAGCGCTATCATGTTTGCCGACGACGTCAAACTCTGGAGAGCCATCAGGTCTGACGCCGATAGGAAAGCGCTTCAAGAGAGTCTCAATCGACTTAGCTGCTGGTCTGCTCGTTGGCTTTTAAACTTCAACATTAGTAAGTGTGTGGTTTTAAGACTCCGTACTAGAAGGACTGATGAGGAGAACGATTCCTTTCAATACCTCCTCGATGGGCACCCGCTTTCAAATGTGAACGAACAAAAGGATCTCGGTGTTCTAATAAATTCCTCACTTAAAACATCTACTCAGTGTGTAAAGGCAGCTAAACGCGCGACACAGGTGCTGTTTGCGATTAGGCGGGGATTTGTCAACATAGACAAGGAGCTCTTCAGGAAAACCTACGGAGCGTTTGTTTGGTCCCACTTGGAGTATGCTGTCCAGGCCTGGCGTCCGTGGTTCAAGAAGGATCACCTGCACCTGGAACGAGTGCAGGCGAGGGCTACGAAGATTATCAAGAATCTTGGTCATCTGCCTTATGAAGACAGACTGACCGAACTTGATCTTTACCCTCTCAATTATAGGCAACTCTGCGGGGACCTCATACAAACCTACCGAATTGTTAGAGGCCAAGACTGCGCCCTAGAATTTGATGATTTCTTCGAATTGGCTCAGACTGACCATCTGCGAGGTCATCCTTTTAAACTACAGAGGAAACCGTCCCGTATCGACGTTCGACGAAACGCTTTCTCTCAGAGGGTCATTGGAGCGTGGAACGGACTCCCGGAAGATGTGGTCCTCTCAGATACTGTTGACATTTTTAAACACAAACTTGATTCTCATTTGCTGAGAAACTGTGGCAGATATAATGAACAAAGTGTCAGTAGCAGCACCTTGCAACTGGCTCACACTTATCACTGATGTTAAGCCTACATTTGTACATTTGTATTCTGTACTATTGTTACGGTGGACCTATAATGTGATTTTCGTTATGAATAGGGAGCTCAAGGGCGAAAGCCTTCTTCCCTTAATAAAGTGACTTAAAGTGACTTAATAGTCCACTGTTAGGAAGATCTACGATAAAGGATTTGGGTCTTACTTACACGAGTAAGCTTGCATTATCACCTTATGCAGATCGAATTTCTGCCAAGGCCGCACAGATATGTGGGTTTATATCGCATAATTCTTTCCTTCCAGAAATGAAGTTAAAACTATACCGCATGTTTGTTCTCCCTATACTAGAATACTGCTGTCCGCTTTTTGGTCTCATGACCCAGCATGACCGTAGAAAGATTGAAAAGGTTCAGCGAGTTTTCACTCGTAAAATATTTTCTGTTTCTGGGTCTGGTATGTGTGATACAGATAGATGTTAATTAGCAAACATTAAATTTCTTTGGGTAAGAAGACTCGCAGCTGGTATATGCTTTCTGTTTCGCGTTAACAACAGTCCTAATCTCCCAAAAATTAACGTTCTCCTTCCGGTAGACCGACCTTACGCCACTCGCAATTCTTCCAAGATAATTTTACCACCCCGTAGCTCCACATCTAACCGTTCTCGCATTTTTGATGATTTCTTCGAATTGGCTCGGACTGACCATCTGCGAGGTCATCCTTTTAAACTACAGAGGAAACCGTCCCGTATCGACGTTCGACGAAACGCCTTCTCTCAGAGGGTCACTGGAGCGTGGAACGGACTCCCGGAAGATGTGGTCCTCTCAGATACTGTCGACATTTTTAAACACAAACTTGATTCTCATTTGCTGATAAACTGTGGCAGATATAATGAACAAAGTGTCTGTAGCAGCACCTTGCAGCTGGCTCACACTTATCGCTGACGTTAAGCCTACATTTGTACATTTGTATTATGTACTATTGTTACGGTGGACCTATTATGCGATTTTGGTTATGAATAGGGAGCTCAAGGGTGAAAGCCTTCTTCCCTTAATAAAGTGACTTAAAGTGATTGAAGTGACTTAATGTTTTTATTTGTTACAACCTTCCACTCGATATTAGACTGTCTTCTATACTATCGATTTTTAAAGGCAAATTACATATGCATTTAAAATTAGAGGAAATAAAGTCGTTACTGTCTGTTTCCTTTCCAATCACGCAAGTTGTAGATTTTTAAAAGGAATTTCCTGGCATCTGAAGCTCTTCCCAGGATACTAAAATTGTTTCTAAATACGGTAGCATTTACCTCTGCAGAGTCAAGCATCACTTCCAAGGGCTGCGAACTCTTCTCCGTTTTTGCAACCTTCACTATGGTCTTCGATATTGGCTCTGGAATCTGGTGAGTCGCAACTCGATGATGGTGCCTTGACTTCTACTGCCTTCTCCTGTTGTCCCGGATGACCCCTTCTTAACTCAACGATATATTATTTTTCCCATGACCATAAACATCCCGAACCCTCAACATCAGGTCCCAAACTAACCACATCAAACCCTGATACCTATTAAGGCATTTTTTTCTCCTAAAGTTTTTTTGAACTCGGTGGCCCGCTGGACTCATCCACCGATTTAGGAGTTTTTTACTGCCAATGACAATTATTTTATATTAAGTTGGTTTGGCAGATTTGCTTAATTTGAGTTGACCCAAGTGTGAAAAACTCTAGGCGTTTGGCGGGATTTGAACCCGCGCATCAGAGAAAGCCTTTGCCGGAGGCTAATGCTCTACCGCTAAGCTACAAACGCCCGCTTCACGCCATGAGTTTAATCACACTTTTTATCATCATTATTTTTATTTTCACGATAGCACTACGTTTGTAACGACAGGGCCCCTTGGGCCTTAAATATACAAATTATTATTATTATTATTATTATTATTATTATTATTATTATTATTATTATTATTATTATTACAAACAGTGTACTGCAAACATGGTTTTCTGTACGATTTAGGCACATCACGCGTCACCTCCGTGAGAAGATGATGGCATGCGTGACTAACGTAAGAGTTTCAGCAGCATTTGTAGTGACAAAGGGCATGAAGCTAAAGTGTCTACTTGCACTCGCGTTTTTGGAATCATGTTAATTATTTTAATGACCGATGCTTACCATAGTGAGCTGCATGGGATGCGTATCAGCTAAAGGGTTAACTAAAAGCGTCAGCCTGTAGACTTACAAATACAGTCCGTTGCCTGTCCTTGGCAGAAGTCTTTGCGCTGAAAACGACAAGATCGGAATACACACCCAGAACAACAGATTTCTCCATAACAGGTTTCACCAATTGTTGGGTGCACAGCTTAAACATAAAAAGGTGGTCATGCACAGAGCGTTGCGCAAAGCAGAATACAACACCACTGAAATCAACGTCAGCGGACCCAAATCAGGAGTGTAGACATTTTCACTCATCTAGGAAGCGAACTCTCACTCGACATGAAAATCGATGACGAGATGCAACATTGTATCTTCCACTTCATAATTACTGCCCCATAGAAAGCAGAAGCCTTCTGTGGGCATGGTCAGTTGTTCATGAAAGAAACAGTTATTATCATCTGTTAGGAGCACTAACCATAATCAGAATATCATATCCTTCTTTAGATATGCTCTTTTGTCACTCATATAAGTTAAGTTCTTCGTCCGGCACCTACATAGCACTTTTCTATGGGAACGGCTAGATTTTTCATAAATTTTTAGGGATAAAATCAGATTTAATGCTTACTGTATACGGGGTGGTAACATTGAATGAAGGAACTCAGAAAGTAAGATCTCTGAAAATTAGATAAGCATATGTTTTTATTAAAAAAAGATGCTAAAACAGATATTTGGGCTGCTATATCCTGTGCATATTGCATTTGAGTAAAATTCGAATTGGCCTGCAAAATCCATGTAACATCTTACATGGATATGTTCTTTTTACTTAAGAATGTTAAGGTAACCCATCGCCATTATAACCCGCATATTTCCGTAGAGATCGACTTGGCTGTACTCGAATGCGAAGACTCATGCGAGCTTGCTATTTGAAACATTTTATTAATTCCAACTGAACGGTTTATGCGTAAAAATCTTGTTGTTGTTATTGGTGGAACTCGATACATCAAATTTCGTACCATTGATGACGCAGAATGCCTCGACATGTTTGTTTAACGTTTTACAAACTCAAGGTTAGTTTGCACTCCGAATAATGAAAATAGAGACCCGCGAGGATGATTGACTTAAGTACGAATCGGGACGATATAGAAAAACACTTAAAGAAAATAGAAAAAGGCAGCCTTTCATGGTAAGCACTTTCAATTTTTATTTTAAAGGATATGGTTTGGTTATCAGAATGACAGTGACATGATCGAAATTGTGGCATCAGGTAAGTGAATTTATTAAAAGTTATGTCTTAGGAAAATCCTTGAATGAAATGAAAAATAGCACCAATCCACAACGAATTATGTATGGCTATGCGAGAGTTACCGACGAAAATGAGAAACTGGCAAAGTTCGTTTTTATCTTATGGGTAGGTTAAAATTGCCGTGACCAAGTATTGCAGTTAGGAGATGCATCATTAAAAGGGAAAACGATCGAATTTATTCGGAATGGTAATGATGTCTCCCAGCTTTGCAAAGTTAGTTCAACAATTCATTTTTTTCTCAATTATGGGAAAATGTGCACATTGTGCGATATCATTGCTCCGGGAATTATATCGCTTTCCATTAGATCTGATAGTCATGCAATTTGAATCAAGCTTAAACGAGTTTAGATTCAAGGTCTAAATTAAGCGCTATTTTGAGCATAATTAAAGTCCTTGACTAATTAACTACCCTGTTTTGTTAGGGGTAACTTTATAAACATTTTATTGGTGAAAACGTAGATTTTGTAAAATAGGTACTGTAAGTATGGTTCAAAAATCTAAATTCTTCACCTCCGGATTCCCCCGTTCCCTTGTGCTGGCAGGCCAAACACAGTTCTCACATTCTGTGTAGCCAAGACTTACAGGATGAACAAGTTTATTTTTAAGGTGACCATTAATGGTCACCTTAAGAACTGCGAATCGACTTGAGTAGTGCTTTGTTTTCATGTCTTCATAATAAAGGTCTTTTATTATTTTTCTTCGAATTGGTAAATAATGCGAAGTTTATGTTAGTGGTTGCTCAATTTTACTGATAAAACGATGAAGTTATACGTTTTTAAAATCATGCTTGTTGTGTATTGCACATACCTATATATCTCTGCTCGATGCGAATAAATTCGAACGTTCCGGGTCACGAACAAAAACCGCTTTGTAGCCTTCTGCCAACCTGTGATAAATATGATTTCTTAGTAGATATTTTAGTTTTTAAAAATTTATAAACAGAAATAAAACAGCAAAAAATGCTAAGAAAATAAAATTGATTCTGTACGTTTAAATATATTTAAGTCTAACCTCTCAAATGTCTACTAAATCCGAACAGAGTGTAATCAGAGATAAACTTGCTTAATTATATCCCAGTCCGATGCCTTGCAGTTATCTAACATATTTTCATTGGGATGAAATAACCTAATTAAATGTCGTTTATTTTCAATTTTTTTTCAAAATTCCGTTTTAAAACGATAATTGATTTGTAGGCCGTTTTGGATAATATGAATAATTAGAACTGTTGTGCGTAATCTCTTAAGCATATTTCCTCATAACATTTAACCTGGGGGCAAATACGTCCTGTGTTTGACTCCTATTTGTTTACGAAATTAAGACCTTGTGTATTTATTCCAAAGTTAATATAAAAAGCGCGTGCTTCAGTAGGTTTTTAACTTTCACGATTGTTTAGGAAGTTTCCGCTTTCAAAATGATTTCATGTTCAATAATTTACTGAAAATCGAAAGCATGTTTCTAAAACTGCGTCAACTCACGCTTCATTTCAATCAAACACTACATTTGGCCACTTAAATTAAATTCAGTTTGATATTTAAAATTCAGACTTTACTTCTATTTACCATTATGAGAATTGAGATATTTACTTTTACCTGCTTTAGTCTCTGCAAAAATACATTGCTTGGACTTGATATATGCTGGGCTGTTAGGGCACAAACATCAAAAACGGGAACAAATTCTTCGAAGCAGTATGTTGGCCTTAGGGGTCCAAAATAATTGATCAAACGTCGGAGACAGACTTATGCATTTTAAAAAGCTCCACGGACTCACGGGTACTGCCTTGTTTTAAATGAAACTTACATTAATTTCACAAAAGCACAATTATGTTTTTATCTACACATCAGAACTGCATTTGTTTTTTTCTTTTTTGAGACTTTCCGGCTCTCTGCTCACACCCTTATTGAGGTTCTATGTCAATTGACATACAAACATCTTCATGCTTACCTTTAAACCTTAAAAATACATGTTCCGCTCGCTCCCTGTTTAGATCTTATTTTGAAAGTAGGGGATATCAAACAAATCATGCTTGCACATGTCACCCATTGTTCGACGACTAAAACGTTAGCTATGGACCTTGCAGTTCCATTCATATCATAAATAAAATAAACGTTTTTTATGCCAGATGTCGACATTCATATGTGTAAAAGAACGTTGGAACTGTTACCAAAACCTGTTAATACGTATTGTCGAAAAAACTTCGGGATTTCGATCGGGTCTTTGCGATGCTCTTGCGTAATATAACTCTTTCTTTAAGTTCGAAAGTTTCAAATCTCCCTTTGGTTAATGCAATACTTCCTTCAATATGCTCATTCACGTACATCTAATTTTTACCACTTTCGAAAAAAAAGAAAAGGTTTTATGGCGTTAACTCAACTGCACTGCCTTTATATCTAGCTATTGCACCGTTTCCCTAAAAATATTTTTGTGCTATTTCGAAAAGTTATTTTGGATATCAACACTGTCTCTTCATTAGTTTTTTATCTGAGCTTTGTTTGGTTGTACACTTTTTCCAGAAACAGTTAAATGTTGATGTGTGAATTTGGTCTCCGAAATAGTTTCACGAGGTTTCAAAATGTGCCAAGTAAGAAATTTAAAGGGACGTGAAATAGAGTCCTAATTGCATTTATATACCCGCTTTTAAAAAGTTGTCACTAATTAAGGCAGAACAAAGTGGTATGTTTATATTATTTGCATTAAGCAATTTATTTTGATAGAAAGTCAAATTATGTGAAACAAAATTCGACATGATTCTAACTATTAGTGTAGATGCTAGTGCTTAGTATTCTTTGATAATTCTCTCAAGGACATTTTAAATAATATTGGGAGCATATTAGTGCGTCAAAGCAATAGAGTTTGAGCACGTAAGTACAGATAGTATTTACAGATTTAAGTTCGGAGGCCTTTCGGAGCCAATGATTTCAAAGGATTTTAAGCGAAGTAATTATACACTGTGCGCGAAGATATGAGTTATACAATTTAACTTATGCTACTGTGCAATCTCATATTGGTATTCCAGCATTAAAATATGCAAAAAAGTAAATAAATGTCAAAAAATCTATCCTGGCTCAAAGTGCAATGGAACTGAAAAATACAAAGGAGACCTAAAGGACAATTTGTGACTTACTAGCGGCCATCTGCCAGTTTTACCCAATCACCCGTTGGAATCGCCTGAGATTCGATCTCACGACACTTAGGTCGCAACTGACAGAAGCAACAGGCCCGTAGCTCGATTGTAAAGTGTAACATTCCATAGCCAATTTGTCACAGGTTTAAATCACAAGTGTTTCACCGGTAGAATCGAGTCTGACTGGCTGATGACGTCTATTAAGCCGGAAATAGCCACTCCGGTCTCCCTTCTCTTTGTCTGTTCCTTCCCACCATATAATATTAGTTTCTATGCGACTGGCTGCAAAGGCTCTCAAGTAAGCTCTGGGCACAATGGAGCAAGCGTCTTTCCTAACCAGATCGGTTAGTGCCCTACTAGCATGCATGCATGCATGACTCTGTTTAAAAATGTTTTTGGACAATATCACACGATTTTTCATTTGAAATGAACAGTGGGTGTATTTTTAACAATGTTCGTAAGAAAAAGCATATAAATAGCTATGAATGAATGAAGTAAACGGTTTTTATTTGATTTCAGAAGGCAAAGTCTAATGACTATGATCTGTTCTGGAAGTAGTATGAATTTTAACAAATCCGTCAGAAATTCGCATTCTAGATACGGCCTTCCATTTTATATTTTTTAAATATATAGACACGGGGGCGACGAACAAAATTATATGAAAACTTACTCTTGATGCATTGCTGTAGAAGTGACAAAGGAATCTCATGCACATTTTGCACGCGTAGAAATTAGTTCACGATTAAGATAAATTAATCCGGCACATAATATTTTCAACCGTGATTCATGATTTGACAATTCATAAGGAAGCTTAGGGCTAAGATCCATTAAAGACACTTTTTTAATAGCTTCAAACGTGACCATGTGTAATGTAATTCGGCACACAGTCCAAGTTCAGTTGCTAAAATTGAACCGAAATCCAGATTTTGAATATAACGGTGGTGCACAATTTTCGTATGCTTTTTTAAATCCAAATATCATATTCTAAACTTAATTTCACTTTTGAATAAAACGCACTTAAAATATCTCTCACCAACGCTTTGAACTAAAAATGTAATTTTCCGGGTAATTTTAAAGCTCCAATTTTCACTATTTCTTGTTAACTATTGAACAATGTTAAGAACAAACGATGATGCCCATGTTTGAATAGCACTTAATTTTTCAGATTTTTGTGAAGATTTATTTGAAGTCTGCATAAGACTGAAATGATATTTTAAAGTATTTTGGTACTTTTAGCCAATACACCTTAAAATTTCTGCGCGAGATGAAAATGATCTTAACTGGAACGACGTTCAGTCTCGTATGTTCGGCAATCTTTCGCTGCCAGTGAGTCAAACGTGCCTTTAATTGGCAAAACGACAATCAACAAATAAAACCTCTATTTAGTGAAAAATTTGGCTTTGCAATCTGTGGGATTAACTTTCATTCCATCACTACTTTATAAGCAATGAACGCATGCCCAGAATAAGTTCCCAATTTTGGTCCATGATTCAGGAATTTTCTGTTTCGTCATATCAAACCAAAGAAAGGCAATTTGATTTGAAGGTTAGAACTAAGAAAACCTGAGCAAAATAATGACACATCTCGGTCATTTTATCTGAAACCTATTTTTGGGTACGGCCATTTCAAACAATTATATTTGGTTTATTATGCTAAGTTGACTTGGTCCTGACATTAACTTACTCTGTCATCTATTTTTTTATCTAATTACTCATTGATTTGCTACAAACAATTATAATTATCAGATGGTACATTGCTATGAAAAATTATTAAATTTTCATATCGTAAAATTTATTCTGATTGAAATTGATTGCTTTTTTCGAGAGGTAGAGTCCGCAATTCTAGACTGAATAAGCTACGAATGTCAAGACGGAAATACTAAGATAGATTATTATTATTATAAACCGAAACGTTTCACGCTGACTTTACTTTTGCGTTTTTTATTAAAGTCACCAAAATCCAGCTTTATGGAGTCGGAGGAAGATCATACTCCGGAAGACAAAGTTGCTCGTATTAAACAAGAGCGGCAAGCCGAGATGAATGCACTTATTGCAGCACGATTAGTCAGACAATACGCCAGAATCGAACAAAGAGTGGTAAGGTTTGTTAACTGTTTTGTTTTACGAACGATCATTGGCCATTCTAGAGAATAACATGCCTACTCCAATTTCATCTGCAATATAATGTCTAAGCTTAATACAGCAAAATAACAAATACTTTTCAGACGGGGAATTGTGTACTTAAATATGGACAGATATTAATTTTTCACTAAAAGTTTCATATTTATTACGTAGTTTACTGCAGTTAAATTTCTCTGGAGTCGCAAGAGGTTGGCCTATTTCAATCAATTCCTTTAACTTTATTCGCTGATTAAATTAATTGCTCCATGCAGACGCCCTCGAAGTGGTTTTGCTGCACGGTATAACGAACGAGTATTGTGCACGAAAATGGATTGTGGTAAAGACCAGTCTCACGCCGAGATCCAATCTCCGTTGCCTACTCGGCTACTAAGCAAGGTTTGGATTGAGAATGTTATGAACATAAATATCTTGCATAAAATAGTTAAGACAAAGTAGGCTAAAAAAACTTTTCTCGGTATGCATTGTTTCAAACTTAATATCCAGGGTATTTATGAGCTTGGTGTATGTAATATGCTTCTATTTTCCGCTTAATCCTGTCTGCTCCAAGATGGATCCAGGTTTTACAGTATCTTGTGCGAATTCATAGGAAAACTTTAAAGAGTTTCTATCGCTGTAGAAGTCTTAATATTCTTAATTATTACTATGAAGGGGGCAAATTACCAGAGACCGGATTTCAGATCTGAGATTGAAGCCGCTCGCGATGGCAGAAAAGTAGATGAACAGGAGTACGTAGTAAGTTATTGTTCGCAGCTTCGTCGTGTGTATACTGAGCAAAGTGATCTTTGTCTGATGAAAACATATTTTTCAGCCGATAGCAACAGATAAAGTAAGAGGATATGTCAAATATAAAGTATATTGAATTCAGCTAAATACGTTTTATTTAATTGTGAAACTGCGGCGCGCATTCGGACTTCATGGTTAACTTCTTACGTAAAATGTTAATCCTTTTTTGAGGGGGCGAAGTACGATAAACCTGATTTCAAGTCAGAAATCGAAGCCGCCCGCGAACACAGAAAAAGGGACCAACAGGAATCCGCAGTAAGTTATTGCAATTTTGTCGTGGTTATGTTGAGGAAATTAAGCCTTGTTCGGTCGAACAATTTAACTGAGCCAATCTTTCGAATAAAATCCACAGATCGTCATTGAGGACAGCAATAGATAAAGTAAGAGGATGGAAATACCATAAAGTACGCACAGAGTGCAGTTGCTACGCTATCCGTACGCCATCCAAATTTCACTATTCTCGCACTACTTTCAAATGTTAGTTCTGAATGTGATGGTGGACTGGTCCCCGCATCCGAACATTTAGTGTTCGAGGTTACAACCAATGCTGGTGATAATCATGATAATCACTGGGCTATATAAATCACCGTTACAGATAGCCAAGACCGTTTTTACATTAGTGTTGCATTTACAAAGTACCCCTCCTGCCAAGAGAGGCTCAACCATGAATGGACATTCCCTGCCGCCAAAGCGGGGCGTCTGGAAAGGTTGTAGTAGCCCTGTCTGTCCCTGTTAACTCTTGACGACACAGACAAGATCGCTCAGAGCTTAGGACCTCGCGTGCAATCAACTTTCCCGCGTGCCTCGAGGCATGTGCAATCGGACGGGCGACTGCCACTGTTGCCAGACGTGACCGAAGCGCACATACTCTTCAGCGTGACTGCACGCTCAGGCTAGTCAGCGTTAGCCAACCTCAAGGTCGTGCGCACACGCTAGTCTAGATATCAACAGCCCCATTGGCCCCCGGGACAAAGCATTCGCCGGTGATTCCTGATGCTCTAGTCACTCCGGAGCCCATCTGAATAAGGATCGGACACACTACTCCGCGAGTCAACACTCTTTCCATTCTATTCTTCTTCCTGTGTACACTATAAACTCTTCCTTCTACTCTCGCCTTTCCACCATCTTCTCTCTTATCTCCTAAGAAACCAGGGCCTGAATGATTGTAGCCGTTAGGGTTAACCTTCGTAGCCTTACTCCTATAAGGTTACTTTGTACCTCATGATCACCTCCTATCTGTAGGATGGCTGATGGCTTCTGCAATTAAGAAAGGGTGTGGCCTGGGCTGTCGTCTCATCTTTATACCCGCCGGCTTACATATCTGCCAAGCACTCACACGCCCTGAGCACTCGTCGCCGGTATTGTGATCTAGAAAACTTTTTTTTCGTATCACTGCACCGCCACTCAGCTCGTCACAAGGTAACCACGCAACGAAATGTACTGCTGAATGCGAGATTTCTGTCAAAACTAACTCAATGAGTTGAACCTGGATCTTGATTGAGCGCTTTGGTTCTTAGATAAGCGCTGTTTTCACAACAGACGAGAATTTCAGGCAAACCACGTGACTGCGTTATTCATTCCCGGTCCTAAAAGGTAGCGATTTCGAGTCTCGGGTGGTGCACCTCTTGGAGTTTGGTGCGACTGGCAGACGACGGCTAATAAGCCGGAAGTGGTCAGTCTAGTCTTCTTTTTTGTCGGTAATGCCACTCTGTCTATACTACTAGCCTATACGGCTCCTGTCAGGGCCCGAGAAATGAAACCAAAATCACAGCAGGACAAGTGAGTTCCGTTTGCGGTCGATGAACGTTCATCAACGAGTGTCAATGGGAACGGGAAAACTTCAGATGCGTCGAAATATACCTAAGTGCATCCATTTATCATCTCAGATACACATGATATGTACGGCATTCGCAAAATAATTATTTTCTCTCCCTTTAACGTACCTGGCCAAAACACCTGGTAAAGAATACCTTTGTCTCCACGAATAGCATTGCTTAAACTCCATTTCATTTGCGCGCAGGCTAAACCATTTTATTTCAAAGCTCATTTAAATTTGGGTGAGCTAGGAGCTCAACGCGTCACCATTACGGCGATTATTATAGTTCCTTGACTCTTTTTCTTTGTCCATCATTAACAATACTGGTTTATTCCGTCAAAAATCTTATTTAAAGTTGAAAACAGCAAGAGCTACCACAGTTCGCTCCCCTCTTTTGATGCTCTCAATGAAAATGTTGCGTGCGAACCTCCATCACAAGCCGAACCTACTCAAGCTTTTTATTGAGTAGACGACTCTCGAAAGCTATGTTGTGCCGTCAAATGTGGACTTTCTGGAACGCTCTCCTGTGGGCAAAGGCAATGGAAATGCTTACGGTAAGAGACACGTTTGGCGAGATGATAACGGTAACGAGGAAACGATGTCAATTATACAGAGGAGAGGGGAGTAGGAATGCCGGTCATCTTCGCTGATCAACGATTACACGATTCTTATGCGGAATCCGCGCGAAAAGTAACCCTCAACGCACTAAGACAACTCTGCCGAATGTGTGCTGGGTTACACACACCTCACAAAGACAAGGATGGCCTTGAGCTCGAGATCGGTTTTTGAGATTAATTCAGGAAATTAGAACCGCTGTTGTGTGTTTAGGTCCTGAGCGCCAGGACGATGGCAAGGTGTACGCTGACTACTTTTAGGACAGGGAAGACCATCAGTAACCCTAATGGAAGCCCCACTAGAAAATCAAATGCCAATGACATATAGGAAAACGACATCAAAATAACGGCCTCCTGAGAAAAATCATGTATGCGAGAAGACATAGATAGGAGGTATTAGCTCAGCCTGACTGTAAAACTCGATGCTTTTGACATTGTTACTTGAATGTTTAATGCCGAGTTGAACATTTGCATGTTTTCGACAAAAGTTGCCTTAGAACGTTTTTGGGGGGCGTCGGCTGAGAGGGGTAAAGAACCAAATTTTGGCAACCCGTTGTCGCTGGACTGCAAGGATGAAGGACCTAAACTCAAAAATACTGACTGCCAGTGGGACATCAGTTAGGGCAGCTGTGTTCGGTTTATGAAGTTCATGACTACGTTAGAAAAATAAAAGTCGATTTTATCGACAAAAAACTACTTAATGGGACCTCACTTTGGTTGAGGCCATGGTAAATGAGATGTCGGCAAAAAAGAACAAGTATATAGGAGCACCGATATCAGGAAAAACTGTTGACGGGGGACTCGATAAGAAAGGAAGCTCTATTGTTATCATGCAGTAGGCTAAAGGATCTAAACGTTTTCCTGGGAACAGGTGGGTTGTTGTACTGAAAACCCATTCAGGCCTATTGCTTAACTGGCCGAAGTTGGTTAACAATCAATAATAAGACGTAAATATTGGAGGTTGCCAATAGTAGCGAATATTCGAGTCCCAGGAAGCAGTTCAGAAGACGAAGATGCGATCACTGGAACAAGAGTTTTATTTGCCTGACGTTTCGGATTCCGTCGGGAATCCTTAGTCATAGGTAATCGTAAACAAGTCTGAGACATGCGCAGATAAGGGGTGATACATGCACAGATTGCACGGTATTTATAGTTCACAGCGGTCACCCGCATGCGTACTATAATTTTCAGTTCTTGTAGTCACCGCTTGAGGTCTTAATTGGTGCGGTGATTGGTCATTAATTGCCACAGCGTTCTTTCCGCGTCGGATGCGGGTTTGGTAATTGCGCGACAATTATGCCCGCTCTTCCGTACGTGAAGAATGTATCGGAAGCAGTCAGCCGTCTACTCACCCCACTTGGAGTTGGAGTTGCACACAGGCCGGAAGCAACCATCAGGCGCCGGGTCATGAGGCCGAAAGAACCACTGCCACGGCAGGAAACGGCTGGAGTCGTTTACCGAATCTGGTGTAGTTGTGGACAAAGCAACTACGTCGGAGAAACTGGGAGATTACTTCGGACGCGAATGGCCGAGCATGCAGCGGCGGTGAGGAAGAAAGACGCCAACTCCCAGGTTGCAGCTCACTCAACGGGACCCGACCATATTTTCAAGTTTGCCGAGGCCGAAATCCCCGCAAGAGGGGACAACCGCGTGAGCCGCGAGCTGCTCGAGTCATGGTTTTCAGGCCCCCAGTCCATCAACAAGCGCAACGATTTGGCGTTCCCCTACGGTGTACTGAGACATTTCCTGAGCACGAAAATCAGTCACGTGGGAAGGACTGGGTGCAACAACAACTCCGACGACAGCGGGCATAATTGTCGCGCAATTACCAAACCCGCATCCGACGCGGACAAGAACGCTGTGGCAATTAATGACCAATCACCGCACCAATTAAGACCTCAAGCGGTGACTACAAGAACTGAAAATTATAGTACGCATGCGGGTGACCGCTGTGAACTATAAATACCGTGCAATCTGCGCATGTATCACCCCTTATCTGCGCATGTCTCAGACTTGTTTACGATTACCTATGACTAAGGATTCCCGACGGAATCCGAAACGTCAGGCAAATAAAACTCTTGTTCCAGTGATCGCACCTTCGTCTTCTGAAATGTTGGAGGTGTTTAAATTTGCTGATGTCAAACGCACAGAACGGTTTGACCGTCATTTACGACGCTGATACAGAGACGGTGACATCCACACGAAGGTTAAAGGTTAGGCTAAAGTTAATGTATACTTGCACAGAAGCCACCATACCCACCTGAGTCCATTGTCAGTAGACATTCAAGAAGACCGGAGCGTAAGTGGATTGCATCTATGCCTAGGTGTCCTACCACACCCTCCTATGCGGGATATTTGTTATGGATGTGAACGTTCTACACCATTGTAAGAGCATTATTTAAATCCTGAATGAGTAGGAACAGTTATTAAGGATTCAATTACTGGAAACTTGTAGGATTAAATCTTCCAATGCTCTGAACAATGCATTCTCCGGGTGTCCAGAAGCGTCTAGGTGTAGAGTATTGCGTTGTTCGCTAATTTGATTTGAAAACATACTTAATTGTATTTATTACCGTTGAAATTTGCTTAAGCCCAATGCCGAACGTTCACTCAGAGAATAGCCAAAATACTCCAAAACCTCTGAAATTTTAGCCTACAAAAATGAAGAAAAATTATTTGAAATAGGTTTTCAATAAACTTATGTTTTAAAAGCACCTAAATGAGTTAAAATCTGCAATTTAGCCGCTAGCACATCCACGATTTTGTCATGTTTACGCATCTTTTAAATAATAAATAAATAAATCAATAAATTTTATATTTTAGGCCCGGAGGGCCTCGTTATTGCTCTTGGTATAAAAAATTTTGGGGCTTAACTCTACTTATCGCATGTCGCCAAACTATAAGATAGCTTTCACATACACGTTGCGCGCAACTGCGCTCGGTATCTTGTTTAAAGTACAGAGATTCAGTTCAGGTATTAGCCTTCAAAGGCGTATGTTCAAAAGTGTCGAAATACATCATGAGGTCTTTGTCAGGCACAAACCCCCGCTCCATTCACTTCTAAGGTTAAGTATTGATCCGCAGTAAACCTGACAATGGATATGTTTACTGCAATTCATCGTGGGAGCAGTTTTGGCACACTTAAATAAGTTCTGTAGAATAAAATTCGTCACAATTGCGTAAACACATACGGCATTCCAAAATCACGAGTGGGAATGCAAGCAACTGTTATTATTTTGAAGGCAGACTTCTCTAATGTGGATAAATTTTTGAAGTGCACGGTTACATTTCGAAGGCCAAATGCTATGTTGAGCTTTTTTGAAAGCGTTGTGCCACCTTCCTGACCCTCTTCATTTTAAAGTTGCAACAGTATTTCATAGACCTTAATACAAGTCAGATACAGAAGGTTGCTTTGAATTGTTGATTCCGTTCTATTACGGACTGGGACAGTTCTGTAAAAAGCTTAGCCTGTTTATTATAGAAAGACTGCATTTCTTGTCAATATAGACGACACTATAATTTGAAAAAGTATAATTATCCGTCGTTCTCGTTTGCTTTAGCCAACAAACATTGGTCACGCTTCGGTTGCATCTGGTAAAAAGGAGAAATCCGTAAGCGAATTTCTAATAAATCACACGATGCGTGTCCTTCAAAGCTTAAAAATATGCGAATAGTTCATTGACTGATTAATATCTTTTCTGCTTTCATGGTGATGGAGCTCCGGCGCGTAATTTTATTAGTGACCGAGGCTTCTAAAGACCAGCACAAAACTTAAATCAAAGGCATTAGCAGATCAGTTAAGTAAATGACTTGGAGAATCAAAACGCTGGAATGTGATTACTGAGAGTAAACAGCGCCTAATGAAACCAACAGATACTACTCTGGCTCGCTTTTTTAGTCTGCCAATGATCCATACACCAAACGTCCCATTGCGGCCAATCGTTATCCTAAAAGGCAGCTCCACCCATAATTTGGCAAAATGGATGTACTCAGACTTAAAATTTTTTCAAGAAAACTATGAGACCTTAATCAGCTCTGCCACCGAATTCCCGACAGCCCTCCATGGCCAAAGAATTAAATCGGACGAAATGATGGTTTTTTTTAGCGTGAAATCATTATTCATATCCGTTCCACTGGGTTTTTCAAGTGACGTCTTGCGCGGGAAGCTCGATGTGCCGTACGAGAAAACACAGATTTCTCTCAAAATTGAGCATCTCCTCAGACTGTTCAAATTTTGCCAAAAGACATCCATCACCTTTGCAGGAGCGATTTATGAACAGATCCAAGAAACTCCAATAGGCTCCTCAGTCGCCAGCTTAGTAGCAGAACGAGGCCTTAAAGAACTGAAAAATATTGCCTTCGCCCAACAGCCCCCGATCTTTTGGTGCCAGTACGTTGGTGACACATTTGGTATTGTCAAGAGGAACACGTTTCAAAATTTTAATAATCATGTTAACTCGATCTTCCCAGATACGAAGGAAGAAGAAAAGGATCAGCAGCTACCTTTTTTTGATATATTTGTCATGGGATCTTCCAAAGGCGAAATAGAAACAAAGATTTACAGGAAGGTGAAGAACACCATACATCTTCCCAAGTTTTATGGCAACCATCCGGTGGTTCACAAATGAAGCTGCGTGAGAATGCTGTTCAAAAGAATCCAGACTCACTGAAGTAACCCGGAAATAAGCACGAGAGGCCCGATATCTCCGTAACCAGTTTATGCTAAATAGCTATCCTAAGGCCTTCAGAAGCGGATACCAACGTGCCTGCCTTCCGAGGACCCAATCAGAACCAACCTGTACGATATGGCATGCGATGCCATACATCAAGGATGTGTCGGAAGCGACCGAACGCATTGCTGTGGGACTAGGTGTCGGAATTGCGCATAGTCTCAAGGCTACCCTGCGCAGCCGGGACATGTGAATAAAGGCCTGATTAAATCCCAGTGAGCAGTTGGGCATGGTATATCGCAAATCACATATAAACTGTCCCCGAAATTACACCGGACGGACTGGAAGCATGCTTAGTTCGCACATACACGAACATAAGTTGGCTGTCGGACGGGATGACGCATCGTCGCAAGTGGCTGCCCACACCTATGGAATGGGCTACGAATTTACCTTAGCAGTCGCCAGGATAATTGCTCACGCGGACAACAAGGCGGGGGGAGGAAAAATTGAAGCCTGGTCCTCGGATGTTAACTCAGTCAACCGATGTATTGAGTTAGCGCCAACTAATATCGGTATTCGCAGGCATATCCGCACGGCCGACATTGGTGATTACTGAGTTCACTCTCTACCACCTCGTCCTTCCTATAACGGTCGATTGGCCCCTGCCCCTATAACTGTTGCTGATTTTCGTTGATAGTTTATCCCTGATGATGGACTCCCGCAAGGGCCCGAAAGCTCAGACGAATAAAATTATGATTACGGTGATCGAAATATCTTCTATATACACATACATGGGATGCCAAAATTTGCTTCAATTAGTGATATAGCCTCTGTACCCCTTTCGTAGTAATGCTTAATTTTGAAAGTGAATAATGTGTAAAAGACTGTGGCTTACAGTTAAACGCAGTGAACGTAAAGAAAGCTCTATTATAAAACTTACAATAAGACTGTGGTGCTGGTCTGAACGCAGTTAATGTTTCGTAGTGACTACTCTGTCTCAACAGGGTCTGAGTGAGTTCTGTATATATCCGTTTCTGTTATTGTTTCTAAGGATGGATCCACGACAGATCTCAAAACGTCAGGCAAATAAAATTCTTGTCCCAGCGACCACATCTGCTTCTTCTCAGTACAGTTGATTCCATATCAAATGAATTGTGAACCAGAATTTTAGAATCTATTTCAAATTTCTTAGCGTCCAGCATAATCACAAGATATTTCAATCACGTCAGGATGCCGTCTTTTAAATGATCTTCTTCACTATCACCTGCAAAAAGCATACTCGGTAGAAAATGGCTTCTTAAATGGTATGCATTTTTTTCACGGATTAACACTGCCATCATAAATTAAAATATATTTTATAGAAAACATGAACCAAAATATCCTTTCCTGTATTCATTAGGTAGAAAACTACGCCTTTGAAAAGTTTGTATTTCAGGAAATGACAGATTTTCGCATAAGAATGTTTCAAATCATGAGACATTTTAAAACTTTAATCTGCAGTCATAGTTTATCATATCTTTAAATCTATTAATGTAACCTATATAGTAGAGAACGTATTCCGCATCCCTTGCAAAGTTTTATGAGCACTATACGACCTCTTTCGCGTAGGCAAATGTATTATCTTCGTTAGAAAATGTACAGCAAGTCGTCTGGAAACTTTGAATGCATTTATAATGGCCAGTTAATTTGAAAAAAATATTTGGCAGTTCTGAACGTTTTTTAATACAAAATATGCCATTTCTTGAATTATTTAATTCTAGGATGGCGTACTTTGCCATCAAACGAGAACAATGTATACTTTGCTGTTCGCATTTTCCAGAAACTAAATTTTAATTTATGGGGTCATTTAAAATCCATGAAAAATATATGCCATTCAAGTAACCATTTTTATACAATGCGCATTTTGCAGGTAGTCAGGAAGAAGCTTGTTCAAAAACCGGCATCTTGACAGGACTGAAATATCTTAGGATTAGGCTGAGCACTTATCAATATTATCGCTTTAAAATTTTATACGGTATGAAATCTACCGTTCCGACTTATACTTCAACTTTGTGGTAGGTTGACAACTTCGTTTCTAGCTGTCTTCTATCTAGTTAAAGCCAGGTACTCTAGGCTGCCTTTGTAACCTCCAAGCAGTATCTAGATCAAATTAACTATTTCTACGTGGTTCTACGAATTCAGGCGATGATATTACTTAAAGTAAGACGTGTACTTAAATCCGTTTACGTCTGATCGAATTATTCGAAGGTCATTACTCAGTCTATCAGCGGATAGTCTCCGTGGGTGACGTTTGCTGAATTGTAAAGATATGACCAGATAAAATGAAGTCACTGTCATACTGGAAACTGAATTCGTTGTGTTGTTAACGAAATACCTGTTTTTTTTCAGGAGCTTTACTTGGAATTACGCCATTACTCGATATTTATTAAAATAAGATATTAATATTCCAGTGATCAAGCATAATTGCTAAGTTTGATGATATTCACGTGATCCTTTAACAAATTTCAGGAAATAGTGTCAGCTATCTAAATAATCTCCGAATGAAAACATGAATTACGGCGGCGATATATTTGAGAGCTAAAATGTTTCTGATGCGTAAATTATTAACCCATCAAATTCAACTCACATTTAAGTGTGCCCTTGTGTGATTAAACATATATGTGATATTTGTCTGCTCTTTTTTAGCAAATGAGTTATTTTATGTAAAATCCATTACATCTGAAAACTTTGCAGAAAACCCATGCGGTGGCCTCCGTGAGTTGCTCCAAGGATAAAAATGTATGTTTTTCTCGCTTTCTTAACTACCTTGAACTTTTAATACATTGGCATATAAAACCATCGTAGCAGGTGATATCGTCTTAACGTTCGCTCAGACAGGAATGGGCAGTACCAGAATCCTGTCCGGGAGATCATTTGCCTTTGATCCATAGCACAATCGATTGATGGCGTCGCAAGCTTTCGTATCATCTTTTCCACCAATACTCTCTTTGTGTACTTTGCCTGTCAATGCAATCCCACAAGTGCGGCACTATTTGTAACTTTTTGGAAGATGAGGGTGTAGCTTACCAACGAATAGGCTTACAACTGATGACTCCAAACGCCACCATCCTGCAAAATTGACGGGAAGGAGTTTACTTGTGGGGTTGCTTTAACTGAGAGAATTACAGAAAAAGACGTTATCACTGCATTTTGCTTAACAGTTTACGGCCTTTTTAATTGACTGTCTGATAAATAAAAGATAGACCACCGCTTTGACGACGGGGTGATACCGTTTACTATCATCTGGACCTGCTATTAGAACAGGGCCGTGAAATAGCACGGAAATGAGGCAATGAAATTATAAAAGTCAAAGTGTACATACAACTGTGCCTGTGCATTTCCCACTCAAACTAGATAAATTTTGGTTAATTTTTGAAAGAACTACTCATCTTAGATTTGATCAAAATCTAGTAAACCCATTATATCACACTGTTTGCAAACCTTTAGGCAACACACATTGGGCTTTGAACTCGCAAATACTGACTGCATGTTACAAAAGAAAATTGAAACTACCTGCATGAATTATCGTATATAATTAAGTGACCAGTTGCTAAACTAGTATAATGCGCGCAAACACCATTGTGCAAAGTATAATTTCGTCTGTTTCTTTATTTCGTTTCCCGAACTACAGGATACCAACGTGGTTGGATCGCACAGATCTACAACGCAAAAGTTTAAGCAAGTAAGGCATCCATGACTATTTTCTCCCTCACACTTTCCAAAAATATAGGTTTTAATTTTCTGCGTATTCATAACGTTTAACCAAAATTTGATTTCGGATACTCTTGCAGCTTCCGAAGTTTTCAGCGATGCTCCTGAAACAAGTACAAATAGCTCTCGCATTCAGTTTTTAATGTTGGACCAACATTGTATTCTATCAATAGAAGCGAACAGGCGAGTTCCAGGAAGCAGTTCAGAGGAAGATGCGAATGCATGCTCCCCTTCTCTATTGTGATATATAGCTACACTCCTGACAGTTGAACCATGGGGTAGCAGAAGAAAAACAGCAAATCACCGGCCTCGACTTATGATTTGAACTCGCGAATACTGATTGCATGGTAAAAAAAACTCGCAAATATTTGCATGAAGTTTCCTGTTTAGGATGTGGTTGACTGAGTGACTGGTTGCCAAACTGCTTGAATGCGTGCAAACCTCATTGTACACAAATAAATCCGTCTGTGTCTTTATTTCTCTTCAGGGATCACAGGCTATTAACGAGTTTGGAACTTACACGGCCACAACGCAGTGCTCTGATGAAGTAAGTCACCTATTACTATTTGCTCCTACACACCTTCCAAACGATATAGGCTATCTTTGCCCGTGTATTCAATAACACCTAACCAAAATTAGATTCCGGATCCTTTTGCAGACTCTGAGTGTTTTCTACAGACCCTACTGAAATTCCTACAAAAATTTCTCTCCATTAGCTTTTATTGTGGGAACAACATTGTATTATTTTATAAGGAACGAATTGGCGAGTTTGAAGGAGCAGTTCAGAAGAAGATGTGACTGCAAGATGTGATCACATGCTTTTCTTCTAAAGTGTGTTCTATAGCTGCACCCTTGATAGTCGTATTATGGAGTAGCAGAAGAAAAAAGCAGCAAAAAACAGCCTGTGCTTTGAACTCGCATTTGTGTCGAGAGTATTGTATACTAATCTCAGGGTCAAAACACAATGCTGTTAAATTTATAGGGCTCAATACTACGCGGATTTCCACCGCGACACATAGTATTTAAGTCGACTGTTTATGCAAAGCTTTAGTCAGCTATGGCACATCTTGTGTCGGGACTTTAAATCAAATTTATTTAGCTAACGTCCGGTAAATTTACAAGGTGTCTGTAGCAAGAATATCCATCTCTAGCCTTTTATGTCTCCTTACAAGCATATTTGGTCCTTATAGCAACCCACGCATATAATATCTATGAATACTCTGAATGGGCAAACAATAAAATTCTTGAATTCAAACGTCTGGGTCCCATTAAGTTATATCCAAAACACTTAAGCCAATAATATATTTGCGTTTGACTGAGCAGCATTCCTGGTTCCCCGATGATACAAAATATTGTCCTCAACGTGATTTAGACTGAATGGAAAGTCGCGGGGAAAGTCCGTAAAATATTCTTCAGTGGTCTGCATTGGTGGTTTCGTCTTTTCAAAACAAGCGGCACTAGATCTTACGCATGCGACGAAACACGGTGCAGGAGCCGCGGAAAAATGCCGGATTCGGTGTCCTGGACTAGGACAGAGAGATATCGATGATGAAAATGTTAGTGTCGAAGAACGTTGTCATACGCCACCGATTGCTGTTTTTTTGAATACCATTAAAATTATAGGGCAGATCTTAACGACACCAATGAGGAGGAAGCCCCATAAAGTTTGTGCAATTTGGGTACAACGTTCGTACGGACGTTCATAATTGCATTAAAGCTATTCAAACACTTGCAAATCTCATGAAATTTCAATCCAAATTCTGAAATTTGTTTTTTATTCAAATGAATAACTTAACTAGGGTTGTAAGGTTGACTGTCATACAGCTTGATTTCAAGAGATTTTAATCACCTCAGGATGCTTGTTTTGGACGATTTTCTTCTGACCACCTTCAAAAATTATACCTTTTAAAAATGCCTACTTAGGCAGTATGCATGTCTCTTATTGACTTTATACGCCCCTTGAAATTCCTTCATATTTTTAAAAGTTTCCGATTTACGGCATAAACTTTAATTCTACTAGCCGTTGCACTTGAATTCAAGGTTTCCAAACAACATTCAGTATGCATGCCACCTACTGAAAGCTACGCATTTCTCTTTGCTCTGAGGGGGCGTCAAATACTGCTCATAAAATTCTGCGATGTAGATAAAGTGTATAATTCATGAGCAGCATTAATAAATGGACATGTATGATGCTTTAAGAATGATTATTTCACGCTCTTAAAAATCTCCTAAGTAGAGACTCTTCTTAAACTGAAAACTGCCATCCAGGACGAATGGATGGATGCATACCAGGACTTCAGAAGGCCAGCTAGGACTAGACGTCCACATAACAGACTTGTGTTGAAGCCAAATCGCCGAACGTACGAGGTCAGCTTTCTAACACCGGGAGCTGTTAGGACGGCACGAAACATGAGTCGACACTCTTGCCGTCCTGAGTTCAAGATTACAAAAATGCGCACAGGCGAAAAAGCGCATGCACATAGGGTCGCCACGTTGCATCATCCTGAGGACACCACGGATGGCCGCCAGAATAGACCCCTCGCGCTTGGACTCATATAAAGAGAAAAACCAGAAAAAGACTGCTTGCTCTTAGGTACGAGGCTGCGAAAAGAAGGCAGATTCTGTTACCCATAAGAGAATGTGCTGCCGATGTACAGTACGAGCTGCAGACGAGACATTTGCTGCCCACAGGGATACTGAGAAGTTGAGGCACACGCGCAGAAGCCGATGTAGACATAGAGGCTGTTGCAGTAAACTGTTCTCGACTACTCTGTCTGTCTTCTCTTTCCAACAGAAAAACTTAGAGACATAACAAGGAGACAATTTATTTAGATAAAATTTTGTAGTGAGTATAATTTTCTGCAAAATGAGTACAAGGAAAGATAGTTCCGTGCCTGTTTTCTGTAGCCTTTATTTGCAGGTGCAAGGGCATTATTGATCAAGAAGGAAACATCATACAATTCAGGAAGTCGTTTTATACAGAGCTTTTTTTTCACAGGTGGCCAGAAAGAAACTCTTTCATAGGCCGGAATCCTGAAGTGAAACGCGTTTCTTGTGATTGGGTTATCAAATAGTTGGTGTTAAAATAAAATTTATGTTTTATTTTCGCACAGAAAAGACACCTCAGAATCAGAAACGGGTCCGCTACCGTTTTTGCTACGGTTTTCCGCTAATGTCTCTGATGATGAATTCACGACCGATATTGAAACGTCAAGCGAATAAACGTATTGTCCTTGCGATCGAGTCATCTTCTTTTCACACTTCAGAATGTCGATTGGCATTTTAGGAGATAGCCAATCTACTTTTATCACTTCAGGCGGTACAGAGTTCTACATCTAGTAGATTTTGTTTTTCCAGGCACACAAGCTGGTTTTGGTCGTATAAGTCTTCGTTGAAAATTTACTATTCATTGCATTTTTGTTTCTTATTGCATCAATATTTTTTCTTCTGCACAGAAATCCTATAACGACGAAGCAGTCGGTGGTGCCGGGTCTGTCGAGGTATCAGGTCGTTACGATTTTACCGGTATCTGCCTATTCGAATTTACGGCAGGTAAGTCCGTATCTCCTCTTTACGCGGCTGCTCATTTACAAGTAGCATATATCTTGGCATTTTCAGCAAAACCCCGTGTTCAACTAACACTTTTGCAACAAATATAAGCGTTCACCCTTATTTCGATAATAAAAATATTCCGAAAAACAAAATTGAATAAGGGCCTTCGGACACTCGTTGATGAACGTTCACCGATCGCTTACAGGGCCGACTCTTCCCACTCTGCCTTGGAGCTCACTCACGAGCTCCTTCATCAGTCACAGAGCAGCTACATGTTTACGCAGATGAAAGTTGCTGGCATAGACAACAGGGATAGGAATGACCATTTCTGACTCATTAGCCGTCATCAGTCAGTAATACCCGACCCCAAGTGGTGCACCGCCCGAGGCTCAAAATCAGGACCTTGCTGACCGGAAAGCTAACGCTCTAACCATTGCGCGTTAACCACTGATAACTAGCATATGTTGATTCCTGCACTTAACTAAGTCACTGGCATCAAAAGGGAAGAAGACTGATAATCTTCTTTAAAAATCCAATCGATTTCTTCCAATTGTCAGGCCCTGACTTTCCTATAAGCTAAAGAAAGCAACAGTAGCTGATGTAGCCTCACACATTAATCCCTACAACCTGCATGTTTTCCTACGAAAACGGTGTTTTTCGGGTTTTATGGGTTGGAAGTTAGGGCACGCAGTGGAATATACTTTAATAAATGCTCAATGCATTTTTGTATTACTGTATTTTGAAGTGCTGTTGGTTTATATCTGTAGATTTTCCTTATCTGTATTATCATTTAACTTATTGTGGAAAAATCCGATTAACAAACTGCAGGTTTCTTGAATTTCCCGAAAAATTGAAATGGTGGTTAAGAGGTCGTTTACTTCAACTCACCTGTGGTCCAACTTACCGTTCTGGAGTTAGGTTAGTATAGTCCGCGGTGCTAAGCGCTGCGCACACCTGCAGTTTACGTGCGGAATGACCTGCTCCCAGCGGCCGCTGGAAGCAACTTCGACTATATTTCTTCCCTTTACACTTCTAAAAATTTCCTACTCTGCCTATCCTATTTCCCCACCCCACAAAACTCTATAACCACCGTTTTTGCAGGACAAAATGCTGGGACAAGGGGTATATGAGTGGGGCTACATAAACTACTTTTGCCCTAATGAAGATAAAAATGGGCGTTTACACTCTTGCTTTGTTGCAACGGTGTTTTCATCGGATCGACTTGTCGCAGCACTTGCTCGAAAACTTAATATATTTTTCTACTTGACTCGACTAGGTAGATTTAGCCTGTTACCTGTTTCCTATTAATTCCTCTTATCGTTGGTCGATAGGATAACATCAAGCGTTAAGATTAAGGTCTTGGTTACTTTAAGGAATACGGTTTTCTATAGTAAGGTGCCTGTACCACGACAGGTCGTAATTCGTGTCTGACGAGAGCCACCGCGTACTACACAGCATGGTGGTACAAGAACCAAGACGCGCGAGAATAGGTTTTAAGCCACAGTAGATTTGGCCGGTATTAACCGCATTCTATCTCCCTCAACCCGTCTGTGTCCGATGTCATTACAGAGCCAAGCGGACCAGAAGGGGCATCGAGAGCAGGTTGCTGGCGTGTCGTGATCCTGCACCTATGCATGTCACCACATCCACATGTGCGGTGATTTATATGAGAGCACATCCAGAATAACACCCGTCGTTTCCTGATTTCGCTCCCATGTTATCCGGCGCATTTACCACACGGCCCATTTAGGTGGCTGTACCACTAACCTTAACACCTGTCCTCAAGCTTACCCTGTGTTTGCTGCATCACGAATAGATAATCGTGTTGTTTGTCCTTATTGTCACTGTGCATGGTAGACCAGTATTGCAGTTGTTTATAGATAAGTGCTGGTTTCAGAGATTGTAAAAATATAAAGCAAAATTATATGTCTTGTCTTGTCTGCGTACCAACTGTTTTCACCACTTACAGTCGTTCGATGCCCACGGGTCTTCTTATTATTTACTGAAATAAATCGGCATATAATTGGTTGGTTACTTAAAAGCTTTGTTATTTTTCACTTTTGGGGCTTAATCGTTAGTGGCTCATGATGTTTCTGTGGGCACAGCTTTAATTTCGTCTAATCTCCTTTACATATGGTCAATTAGTTGATGTTATCGCGGTGTATTAACAAATGAATATCATCCTACATGCAAGTTCAAACAATGTTTAATGCCCTATACATAGCTATAATGTAGTTATGTATGCCCTTCATTAATTTTGGTCTTCTTTGGTCTTATACACAGCTCTGGACGATGAAATCACCATCCATCCAGGCGATCAAATAACACAGATTCATCAATTTGACAAAAAGTGGCTTTGGGGGACGAACCCGAGTGGAAAAGCTGGACGCTTTCCGAAGTCTTATGTGGAAATTTTTGAGGATGATGCAAAGAACTTGTAAACAAGGCCAACTCTTCAATAAACGACCTTGCAGTCAGCCTTATATGAGTTCATTTGGCGTATTCGCCATAGCAAACGCGCCACTTGCCAGATTCATTTTTTACGATAAAGAATAAACCGTGATAATTCCTTTATGCAATTACTCGAATGGTTTATGCTTTTGAATAGAGTTGCTTGAATTAATTATCCTCAAATTAGGGTTTGTTGAGTTTCTTGGTACTGGAACGAAAAATAAAAATAATTGAAGACTTTTGTAATCGATTTTTTTTAGCGAAAGCGTGAATAACTTTTCCTGTAACCGAGTCTCGAACAATGCAAGAACACGTTGGCTTAGGTGACCCCTTTTGTGCTAGCTGACATTTTAGAAAGCAGTATTGCCAAGGCACTTGCAAGTTTAAATAACGCTGATGACAAACTTTAACTCTGATATCATCGAGCTTCCCATGTAATAAATCTCCTGCTATAATGATCGAAGCAAGTATCGGGGCTCATTGACCGCAAAGTCACACTCAAAATATTATTTGAACTTCTTCTAACTGACATTGACAACTAGTGATCCTTGTCCAGCTATTACTTCAGGGAAGGAAGTTTTCAGAAGTTTTTTCGAAATCTCAGTGAATGTCAGTCTAAAACGTTCAAAAGTAAGATATAAATTTTCTCAGTCACAACCAAAGAAGTGCTACGGTACTGCTTTGCTAATAAAGCTGTTGAATTTGTGTTTTTCCAGCCCAAGACCTATCTCGGTATACTTGAGCAAATTCCTCTTTGTTCACCAGATTTGCCAGTGAGCTTAATATTTGGTTATTTCAGTGTTTATGCTGAAACCTTTATTATGAAAAAAAGCTCAAGAGAATTTTAAAAGGCCAGTCGGCAAACATATGTTTCGCGTATTCATAATTCAGCCTATACATTAGCGTAAATAACATAAATATGAGAAGTTCACAGGTCTTATCGGTTGTGGGGTTGAGACACTTCATTCTCACATGTTCAGCGTGATAATATCGGACTGTTGCGGTCATTAGGAAGCAGGCCGGGGAGATAGGGCAGGATTTGAACAATGTTCTGGGAGTGAATAAAAGTCCTCGTGGTGTGGGGCGATGTGCGATCACCATCTGTAATCACCGACGACCATGAAAGAGATAGTGCATGTAGTAGCATCTTCCGATAGTACAGCACAGAAATTTTTACTCTTACACCAACAGCTGGCAACAGCCTTGTTTGGGCTCACCAGAACAAGCCAAAACCTCAGCATTCCGTAATACAAAACGGGTGGTGATAGGAGTTAAATGGGTGGGCCACATCATGGGAAAGAAGAAATAATTTTGAAAAAATAGGAGGTGTAAAAGTATAAAATGATTCGAATAATTGTTTAGAAAACGTTAGGCTTGGCGCGGGACAATTGAAATGAGAAATACAATCAATAGGAAACAAGAACTGTCCGGTGACACCCGCGAGTTGAATATATCATATATTTATTCTATATCGAATTTTATAAAGTAAACTAATTCATGATTGAAAGGCGTTTCCCCCGCTTATTAAAAGCTCACAATAACTTTCAATGCATTAAGACCGATTTTGTTGTACGAATAGCCAAAGAAGATAAGAACAAAATAAACGAAAACTAAACTAACGAGAAATAAACTAAGTTAAAAGATAAAGTAAATAAAAAGTAAACTCAAAATAATAAAATTAAATAGTAAATTCAGCGGACCTGTTTCACGCTAAGGAGTGCAAGCCTACTGTCAACCTAAGGAATTCGTCCTATGAGTTTTTCTGTGTTTTCACAAAATACCGAACTAAGGCCTGTGGCTAGTCTTTGAGAACGGAACAAGACATTTACTAAAAACAGAGCGAATATCTCATTTGATTAATTTTGAGGGTTGAAAATATGCGGAACGGACATGATGGAAGCTTTTATAACTCAATGTTTTCCAATCCAAACCAAATGCCGGAACGAAACATTCAGAAGTGGGACTACCTACCTATGAGAAAAGAACTTCCAGCGATATCACACTAAAGGGAACTGTATGAAGAGTACCTTTGAGTCGGTACTGAAAAAGGATTGTTTGTGAACTGTCACCTCAGAAGAAGGGCGACTGCAAACTGTCCGAAGTGGGTAAACTCAAACTTTCAGGCCTCCTTAAAAAAGAAATTACTTTTGCAGGCGTTACTTCTTAAATGGCTCCCATAGGCAAATACGGGATTAAAGACAGTAACGCGATATGTGTAAATGCGAGGCTGTTAAGATGCAAAGGAAGTACAAGCTGAATATAATATATAACTCATTGGAAAAACCTCAAATACTTTATGGTTACATGAACCTATCGCTACCCTAAGATAATGCCACGTGTGTGCGTGATGCCCTCTGTCTGTCACGTGCAAGATGAATCTAAGACACTTAGTTGGAAATATCCGCGATCCTGAGATGCACAGATAAAGAACTAGTAGATCGCTCATCCGACTGCATCCTCTATTTCTTTAGTCTTTGCAAATGATAGTGAGGGACGAAAGATTCCGACGCGTAGGATTTGGCAACTTTTGGCTTGCACAAATCCCAGGCTTTCATTAGAAACGACCGGCAGGAAGTCAGAAAGACTTGCATTGTTGTTCGTGGAGCAGCTACTCTGCGAATCTAAAAGGTCAAGAAAGTTAATGAAGCTAATATCTGCGAGGTCATACGCATGATAGGTAAGAACGACGCTACCCTTTTTCGCAAAGAGAAGAGGAAAGTAACCTTAAATCAATATATTTTCGCTTTGGAAGAGGCTCTGATTAAAATAAACGACGAGATGAGCAATTCCGTTTGTAAAAATCAAATCTTAATATGATTGTCTGTTGTTGGGGAACGGACTAGCTGCGACCATTTAGAAAAATTAGTGTTATCTAGGAAAGGCTGAAACCTATTTGGACAAAAGTTTGAAACCCGTTCGATTTCGGGAAAGTTCAAATCTACAACAATAATGTTAACTTCGAAAGGGAACTCCGAAATCAGTTTGACTATTTCACAAAGATTTGGATCACCTTCAAATGATGTTTTAGGAGGATTATATATGCATCCGAGAATTGTCTTTTGCCGGGACGACAGGATAATAGACGCAAAACAAAGATTTCTAGAGAAGGACATGGTATTTCGATAAAACGTGAAGTGCTTGGCGGATGCTTTACTCTGAGGTATACAAACGCCACCATGCTTATTAAGGCGATCCTGACCTTAGAGATCATACTCACCTATGATAAGGGACGAGTTTGGAAGGAGTGGGTGCATCCAATATTATGTGATGCTTCAGGCGTCATCTGAAAAACAATGGCTCTAAGTTGAGCCATCTTATTTATAACAGACCCGGTATTAAGTAATATGACATTCACTGTGTTTCGAATGGCAGGACTATGGATAAGGTTATTCGTAAACAAGAATGTGAAAGTGGATAGCTAAAGCGAAGGCCAGTATTATTTGGGGAATAAGTACTGACGGGTCTAGAGCTAATAGCATGTAGATAGTCAATGATGGGTGGCTGATAAGGTTTAAGGTGGCTGATAAAGAATACCGTTTTCTGCCTTGGAAAATTTGAAAAGGATAAACCGAAAAAGTGTCTTCTCCACTACGGGAGATTGAGACTAGGCCAAAAGACATGTAGAGGTTAGCATGGGTGGGTAGACGGTGTGCAAAAAGGAATTGGTTGGGGTCAACCATGACACGGAAAGAGTATTAGGGCCACTTGCGTAAGAACTAATGGCCTTTATTAGTGAACATCCTGCGCCGCGATTCAGATTAGAATTCAGACTCTTCGTGTTATAGTTATTAACGTATGAAGGTAAGTGTCCGCGGTTGGTGCTGGGTGCATCAAAGCATGCATTATATGGGAGTATAACATGACCCATACTGGGGCGGAGTTCACCAAACCCCCAGTTTCAGACCAAAAACAGATGAGGAAAACTGCTTCCCTAATCAATTACGAGGCAGTTTGATAGGATTGACACGATACAGTGAGATAGGAGGGTCAGGTTTATGCGTAGGTAGGAGGGTTCGAAACGCTTCTTGTCATGGTAGATCAGATAACAGCCGAAGTTACTAATAAATAAATTGCATGTACTGTTCACTACCATATTACCGTCTGGTTGGCTATACGATCAACCATCCGGGAGGCGAGCTTGTCGTGGACATCAGAGTCGCAAGAAATAGGGAACAGAAAAGGCCATGAAATCATCGTCAGAAGCTGGAAATGCGACCTTGCGGACTACAGAGGTCACCGAGGATTCGACGAAAACAGAAGTACACACCACACTCATCAACAAAGACCGCGAATACCATCGTCATGGTTGCCAAACAGAAAGGAGGACGCACAAACATTCGGGCACGTGGACAACAGCGAACCTAAAGCCATTAGGGCAATGTAAGAAAGCAGTCAGGACAGGAAGTGGTACGTTGCACTGGATAAGTTACGCCTTTTAAATATTGCCCCTTCTCGCTTCGGAAGGAAAATTTGTGGTCAGCATGAAACCACATCTAGACTACGGAATGCCAGTTTGAACTCCATGGGTGAAGAAATATGTTGACCCCCTCGAGCAGTTGCAATGGAGGACGACGAAGGTTGTGGAAAGTCTTAAGACCTTACCGTATTGAAAAGCTTGACATTTTACCCCTTTAAAAGAGATGTTTAAAGCGAAGCCTGCTATGGATATTTCGGATTACCCGAGGCCAGTGTTCCTTCTTGAGACCGGACGATTTCTTCGCGTTTGCCTTCACAACTCAACTGCGTGGTCATCCTTACGAGTTCACAAGCGAATGAACTGGATCAGACGAGCTTTCAAACTCTTCCCACCTGAACTCTTCGGAAAAATATTGGGCACCTTTGTGCAACTACATCTTGAATACAAAATGCCAGGTTGGACACCGTGGTTGAAAAAAGATATGGATCTCCTTGAACAAGTTCACCGCAGGGTGACAAAGATGGCCGATGGTCTCAGGGACTTACCATATCAGGAGCGATTGATCGAGCTTGATCTTTTTGTCTTGTCTTACAGGAACGTTCAGTGCAGCCTGCTCTGGACATTCCGGCTAATCCGGGGCCACAGTTCCTCCCTGAAATTGGAAGATTTCTTCGAATTAGCCAACACAACTCACCTGCGTGGCCATCCTTACAAGGTCACAAACGAACGTACTTGATTGGACCTCCAAAAATATTTTTCAGCCAACGCGTGGTCCGACCTTGGAACTCGCTACCAAGCGGGACGGTTGCCGCCGGCACAATTGCGGAATTTAAAAGAAGACTCGATGTCATTCTATTTGACAAAAGGTAACTTTTACAACATGATTTCCTACTGCCAGCATTGTGAACAATTTTTCTGGCTCAAGAGTGGTTTCATACTGTTCCGTGAAAATTGATTTTAAAGTCTTTCGTGGTATCATATTTCTTCCTACAACTTCATATTAATTGTAAGAATGATATTGTTTGCTTTACATTATTAGGGTCCTCAAGGGCATTTCTTGCCTGTAACCCTTCAATATACATATACATACCACGTTGACTTTATATTAATATGTAATCAAGGGCACTACCTGCCTTTCAACTTCAAACATACTTATGTGGATGTCGGAAACGTTAGTGCAATATGGAATCCTAAGGGGATTTAATTTTCGCGTGCAATTAATCCGAGAAAGAAACAAGCCCGTTCCCGACCTCTGTACAGCGTCTTGAAAACTAGCCGCCTGTCATGATTCGATTGAATAGCCAAATAGACGGAAATTCGACCTACTGAAAATGTACAAATAAACGGTGATTACCAATACCAACCCTCAGTTGGTCTCTCTATGGATCACTACCACGGCCTTGAATCAATGAGTGGAGCTGTTTGTACTGTTTTTACCTATATGGCCTCCATCATTTAACGGAGTGGTGATTTATAGGGACATTGTGGTTTACGGGGGATAGGAGACAAGTAAAATTACTTTAAAGATGGTCTCCTACATTCCCTTTGGTCCTCTCTCGGAGTCATATAGAAAGCTGTTCGGGACAGATGAAGAAAATAAAACATTGACAGAACCGGTAACGCGGACGGTATCCAATTATTCCGAAATGAAGTTACCGGGGGAGTCATTCTAATGTACTTAAAAGCCGTATATATAACAGGTAGTAGCATCCATCTATAAACAAAATTTCTAGGAACAGCGTTGGCATGGTATGCGGGAACTACCCTGCTAGCACAATCCCTGTTCTCCCCCGTCGAGCGGTGGGGAAAACGGGGCAGAATGGGGCTATAACTCCGCCGAGGACGGGGCTCAGGGTGGGGATGTCAACTCATTTTCCCCAGTCGCCGAAAAAAAATTGGCATCACGACGCGTTATTTTGCTCCTTTTAGCCCCTCTCCCCTCCCAAACACTCCCCTTCCGTTGCGTAAAATGCCCCCACCACCCCCTTTAACCTTAAGGTCCCCCAAAGCTGCCCATTGACGCTTTTGGGTAAAGGACATGTCCTAATGAAATAGAAATTGTGTTATATTAGTAGATAAAGACGATATGAGAAAATTTGTACAATGTCAATAGATAAATGATTGTCGATGTTCGGGGTAGGCATAACTTGTTGACGGCAGGATAGCTGGCTCCTTTAATAGAAAAAAACGGGGATTAGCAAGAATAAAGTTATAAATTGGAACTAAAAGTACATTGTCGGCAAAAGGTAATAAATAAGGCCATTGTATGCCATGGCACTTACAGTGTCCTCTGACTGAATGTATAAAGTCATCACATTGCCCGCAGCGGTCTCTGTTCGCTTTTCTCGGATGCCTCCATACCGATCTCACGAACCATGGAATCATTCAGTAATGGTATTCTTTATGACGTCCTGTTTGACGTTATGTAGCCCCGGGTATCAGCGTGTGGTCTCTGAAGAGTATCAAGATGATTGCAACCTACCCGTAAAAATTGTATAAAGTGTACTGCCTATGAATGACTTCTTATCCTTCTGCGTTGAACCTTGCCACGTTTAAGTGGTGCAGAGTGGCGGTCTGAGTAGTTGGGCTAAGATGTGCCGTATAATCTCTTTGAGTCTGCCGCCGCCAGTCGAGAGGAGGAATTTAACCTACATGCCAAAAGTGTTAAATTAATTCGACCATTATCATTCGCAATCCTGCAAAATTGTTTTTTTTCCTTTTCAATGCTTTTGAGAAACAACCGGAGGGCCTCGTCTGTGCATAGTGCCAGACCAGACCCCGTGGATGCGTCACCACTTAACAATGTGCGGCGAATGTCAGAAGTAGCGGCCTCAATTTGCTCTAATTTTGTTAGTATTACGCTGCGGTCCACTGCTTTGTTCTCTTCTCGTTTACTTAGTGAAAGTTTAAAATGTGAAGAGGACCAATCTTACCGATTCCAATCTGTGTCATGTTGATAAACTTGTCTAAAGTCAGTGTTTTTTCTAATGAAAATGTAATCAGCCATAATGAGCAGTCTTAACTTGCCTTCTCATCAAGTTGTATGACCAATGTTAACTCCTGCCGCATAAGCGACTCTAGAGATTCAAAGCGGTAGTACATCTCAGATTTGAGAGCACTTTTGCTCGCCTCCAAAGACGTTTGGCGCTGCTTGTCTGCGCGCGGCACTGCTGTAATCGTCTGCACAGGCACAAGAGTGGGTAAAGTGTAATTGGAAGGCACCCTTAAATAATCTAACGTAAAAGATTAACTGAGTGATTGTGGGCAAGACCAATAAGCCTTTTGTGGGCGGCGTGGGAGTCCGCGGTGGGATATTCTCCACATCGCTGGTTTCCTCCTCAGACTCGGTTGTTAGTTCACGCGGAATCCTAGATAACGCACAATTTCTAATAGTGCGTACTTACTGCTTCCTGTACCCCTTGCCCATATATGTGGGTCCTGAACTTGAAAGGTCTGATGTGTCCTCAGCCCGCCTCGCACACTGACGGGCCTTTTGTAAGCTTTTGTATCGTCCGAGGACCCGTATAGGGTACAACGACGTACCCTCTGGAGGAGGCTCCTGCCGGCCTAACAACCGCCTCCTCACTGCATCTGAAGATGGCTACATCGTGAGATTATGGTCCGTGGGGTGTAACCAGGATTCTGCCACCACGCCTACCGTTTTTTCAAGGCGAAATTCAACGACGAGAAACATCTGAAGTCAAAGTAACTGCGAGCAATCCTTCACTGTAGTTAGTGTAGAATTGAAGGAGAAGCACACATTCTTTTAATATCTTTGTTGTCCAGAAAAAGTATGTAAAAGAGGAATAAGGAAAATTTGCTGTTTTTCTTAAAAGGGACATATTTACAAACAACGTCAGCAAGGGATGCAGTATGGGAAAAGTCATCTTATATGGAAGCTTTAAACATAAAAAAGATGGACAAAGAAATTGATGTTTTAAAAAGGGGTTGGCAATCAAGGAAGGGTCTATATTCTATACTGTCCGGCGTAATAGATGTAAGTTCATACGGGCTATCACCGATTAGAACCACATTATTAAGCGACTTTTTTGATAAGACGTAATCATTATGTGAAAATTGCATCGGAGCCGCCGCGTAAAAAAGAGGTCTTCAAACACCCTCATCGTCATTCAAGGGCACATTGCATGCTTGTGACTCACACTGCAGATTTTCAAAATGACGGCGGTACACCTAGGCGGCAACATACGTGAAGCCTCTAATTTTTTGCTCTAAAACGCCCTAAGAAAAACTCAAAATGGAATGCGGAAAAATTATCTTACACCCCGAATTGACTAACATCATCCGGAAGATGGAGTAGGGAATGTACATAGTAAGTAACATGGATGTTACCATACAAAAGGGGGATATCATGTACGAAATTGTTTAACAAATTCCTAGCTAAAAGACTATGCTGTGTGCGCAATTAAGGGTGAGAAAAATGTAAATAGCGGTAGAAAGCATCAAAAATGGTAGTACTTGTCAGAACGTAAGAGAGAGGGTAAAACAGCGGAACCTATGTACAATAAAAATTGTCGGTACTCAGAGGCCTTCCAAAAATGAAGGTGGTCCAGGGATCTGCACTTACGTGCAAACTCAACTGGAAGACACCAACTGCAAACATCAATGAGGTTATTCAGTTCACTGAAGCGCCCACGCCATCTCCGCGTACGCAAAATTTTTTTAGCACACCCAGGCACAGCAGATGCATGTAATCTAGTGGAAAACATTAAATCATGTCTATGGGTAGGTCTTCAAAGGAAGACCTCGCTTTGTGATGGAACTTCTGACAGCGGGCTCGAATGGATGAATTATTCCCCAGCGTGCTACTAGACGTCGTAAATATCATTCGTCTGTTGAAGCTCACCACTTGGTGACAACACCTGTAAGGTTGGCTAAAACGAAAGGATACTTGTCGCATTCAAAAGTGCCATTGTGAGCTGTAACTTGTTTCACGCATGCACGATCTGGTGAGTCGCAGACAATCTAATGCAGAATGACAGTCATAACGCCACGACGTAGTTAAGTGAACAGGCCATGCGTGAGGAGTTCCTTGCGATCCGTAACACAGTCTTCAAGGTACCTGTCAATAGGGTCACGTTTACCCCAACCTGCTAAGACACCAACAACAAAAGGGCTGGAAACAAAGGGCTTCATAATGCGGCACAATATTGGCCATTAACATCGACCAGACGCTTTAAAAAGCCGCATTCCATCGATGTGAATTTGCAGCCACACCTGTCAAATTGCAGTCCTCTGACGAGTACGCAGTTCCTTCAGTAGGCCTTCACCAAAGCCGACGTGGACATATTCACCACTACTCAGTGACTTTGAAAGGCACGATCAAGGCGTCTCCATTATTGTCTTTTTGTTCCTCGGTACATCTGGGATAGTGGTCCTCTTAAAAGCACGGACCGTATCAAAGAGCTCCTTAACAGCAGTATGGTGCAACGACCGATTGACGCAAAAATCTCGGAGAGCTTCAACGAATGAGGTGTTAGATGCGACAGTGGTGTCATCAACTTCCCGTACGTCTCTATCTAGTACGCTGTCCGAAACCCTTACTACGCACCGGAAGGAATTTCTGGCGTGAATACAGGCATCTCCACTTCTGCGTCGTTAGTTTCAGCAGCATTGGAGGTTGACGGACACAATGCAACTTCAATTCGAAAAGCCTCCAGATATACCTGCTTTCTGCGCTGTATGCGCTTAAATATAATCCTCCTTTGTAATCCTTAGTATGATCGCTGCATATTCACTATCCACCTATGCTGAACAACAATATTATTCAGGTATTTCTGCACACTTCATTCACAAACTGCTTCAGGAACCTAACCAGCGAATTACAATAGGCTGGATCTTATAGTCAATAATCAAACAATAATATGACGAGGTACGTAAACAATTCTTTTTAAACATTCGTACCTGGACAAACAATGATAGATATGATCGCAAATTCAAAAGGGTGGTCCTCACGTGACAGAACGCACGAGAGGTCAGGGCCATGAATTACCATCAGCTTGGGAAGTTAAAACAAAACCCTTGTTTTGTTTAACGTCCATGGGACCGATGTCTTTTTTTTTCAAATAATACTTAACTAACCTTCAAAATTTAATTTTTAACATCTTTTTTTTATAAACGTATACCTAAAAATTATTTGAATTACATTTCTACCACGACCGATGAAAATACACAGCAATGACAAAAGTTAAGGTACCTGACTAATTTTTATGCCTTAACCTTCTACCCCGGACCGCCCCATATTCACCCGTTAACACTCTCGTCCAATCCAGGTATTGTGAAAGCAGGGTAAACATAAAATAAAACGAAAGTTATCATGCCAATAAACCTCCCATCTATTTTAAGGCTTCCTTTGGTATTGGTTGCGTTTAACAACACGAGCAGGCACCTTCAAATCGTTTCTAAGTGAACACAAAAAAGCAATGCCACAGGCTCTGGAAAGCCATCAGGTCTGACGCCGATAGGTAAGCAGTGCAAGAGAGTCACAATCGAGTTAGCAGCCAGTCTGCTCATTGGTTCTAACGTTAGAAAATGTGCGCTTTTAAACCCCCGTACTAGGAGGAACAATGGGGAGGATGATTTCTTCTAATGCGCCCTTCCGGAGCTACCCCTTCCAAATGTCGACGAACAGAAAGAGCTCGTTGTTCTTATAAACTCTTCGCTAAAACTATCTTCACATTTTCTACAGGCAGCTTATCGTGCGACACAGGTGCTGTTTACGAGAAGAGGGGAATTTCCCACATCGAGAAGGAACTCTTTAGAAAAACCTATGTTGCGTTTCTTCAGCCACAATTGTAGCATGCCATCCTAGGCCTGAGGTCCGTGGTTTACAATAGATTATCTGCACCTGGAACGAGAGCAGGTGTGGGCTACGAATATGGTAAAAGAATCCTCATCGTATGCTTTACGAAGACAGATTGGTTGAAAGTGATTTATTTCCTCTCAATTACAGATGACTCTGCGGTGACCTAATTCAAACCTACCTAAGTGCTAGAAGTCGTGAGTTCGCTCTAGAATTTGATGAATTCTTCCATTTAGTACGGACTGATCATCTCCAGGGCATCCCTTTAACCTGCAGAAGACGTTTGACGGAACGCTTTCTTGCAGAGGGTCAGCGTAGCGTGGAAACGACTTCCCAAAAAGATTGTTCAGTCGGATACTGTTAAAATATTGAAACGCAAGCTTGATTCTCATTTTCCGAGGAACTTTGATAGATATAATGAATATGATGTCAGTAACGCAATTTGCATATGACTCACACCTGCCGCTGATGATGAGCATATATTTGTATTATGCATAATTGTTAAAGTTAAACTCTTTTGCAATTTTTGCATATGAATTAGAGGCTCAAGGGTGAAAGGCATTATTCGTAAATAAAAAGGCTTCCTGGTCCACACAGAGAGCGTGTGTGTGATCTAAGAGAAATTTCCGCAACCTTATTTCCATGCAAATATTCCAAGGAACTTTTTTCACATTCTGAGACTTTCCCACCCATCCCAACCCATTATCTGTCGATAGGATCTGCCTGAGTTTCGTGTTGAATATATATCCAGAGATAGTAATCCGTGGACCTAGTGTTCATGAAATATATTTCTGAAATTGTTGAGTTGTACTTCAGCATATCTCTCGGGTGTACTCGTCGCACCGTATCAATATGGGATAACTTATTCCACTATGGTTGTCAACGGAAGGTGTAATACCAATATGAAATATATAAAGCAAATTTGGGTGGTCTGATATCTGTCCATAAAGCAGTAAAGGTGTATTGTTATAATTCAATTTAAATCTGCAAATTCTAAAATTGTCTCTTCTTCTGGAATAAAGTCCTAAAAAGTTTTAACACATATTTAAGCATTTAATGTTGGAAATGTTTAACCGCTTGACAATAAAACCTAGTTGGCCATTATTGCAACTAAGTTTACGACCATGTCAGTGTGGTAGTATTATATACGTAAATCATATGGGAATCGTCGCCTGTCAAAAGGCCATTAGGGAAAAGTAAGCATTAGAATATTTTGAGAGGGTTTAAAAATTGGCAAGTAATCCAAAAACTTATGGGATTCAAAAAAATAAAATATTAAAGTCTACGAAACATATAGGACCTGTTATTATTTTTTTACTAGGCTGAATTGCAAACGGTAAGGACAAAACAGCACATTCACATATTTGTCTTGATGTTTCTAACGGGAGAGAAGTAGAGTTAGCAGACTTGAGTGGTGATGCTATCAGTGAGCTTGAAGAAGACATCATGATCCTTTTTTGGATGCCGTTAAGATTATATTATTTAAAAGAAATGTGTCCTTTAGGAAAAACACGAAACTTTATTCAGTACATTTTTGACACAGGATCCATAGGTCTTGATCAGACTTGAGAAACAGTGCAATGAATATTTCAATGTGCTGGTACAGTTATATAGTTGTCTAGTGTTGGCGCTTATTGGCAGTTGTAATTTGCATCACACTGTGGTGGGCATAATTAGCAGTCGTAGTGGCTTAATTGCTAATTAGCAACTGTACTTGGCGTCGATCTGGGGTTGGTCCAAATCATCCGGTGTGGCCGCTTATATCGGTCCATTTTAGTCCATATTCTCTCACAGCATTTTTAAGATGTTTGTACACTCCACCCAACTCAATACGGCGGTTGATGCGTAAATTATCAGAGTGCATAATCTCAAGAAAGGCTCGGCCTTTTTCGGAGGGACAGACTCCGAAAATGGGCGTGTCAGTTGCTTCAATTTCAATTTATTCAAGACAAAAGGCCCAAGGCCCGGAGGAGTCTTTTCAAACGTAGTTCAAGACAACAAATAAACTCAAATAGGACGACGATCCTCGAATGGAAGTGGGAACCGCTGACCGGTTGAGTGGATGTTGTCATCCGCTTGTATAATTTAAATCCATCCTGACACTGTGCGTATTTAAACGAATTCGCGTCACAACGTCGAGACTCCTGCTTCTTTTTGTTATCTTATTTTATTTTGCAATATACCCTTCTTTGAAACTTTTCTCTCTTTCACCATCGCGAATATTACCACCTGTTTTCATATGACTTGATTTGTGTAATCTGGAGGAAATTGAAAGCTTTTCATAGAGGGAAAGGTGAACCATCTACTTCCACGCTCAGTCTTTCTCAGAGCCGGCCGGCCCCACAGAACCCTTGAACTGTGCATATTCTTTATGCTCGTGTAACATGAGGTAGGCGTAAAACTTAAATGACTTGAGTATGTATCCTAGAGTTTTAGAATTACGCACAACTGTCAGGAAACCGTTTTTCTTGCCGATTTTAATCTTTACTTGCCTTTATTGTACTTGCACTATTTCTAGCCGTGTATTATTGTCGCTAATTATGTTTTCTCTATCTTTATCAGCGAAATGTAACACAGCGTTGGTGCCGCTCTGAAAAAATAAGGCCATTTTGATGCGATTTTTTACAAGGGTTTTCCCTATGATGATATCGCTGCAGACGTTACGAATACATTAAAGTTAATTTTCTGCTATATTACTGGTCGTCATTAAAAAAATCGTAGTTCTTTTCAACACATCAACTGCTTTTTGTCATTGTGAGACTATACATCGGTATTGCTCTTGTGACCGTACACGGAAATAGTTTGCTACACTGTTTCAGACTTAAAAAATAGAGCCAAGTACTCGGCTCTAGTATGAATTAGTTAAGCAAACGCTGCATGTAGGTTTTTATTCAAGATGCCTTTTTTTCATTTATTGAGCCAGGATTATATGAAGTTTAAGATGCCATTCGCGAGAAGAAAAGAGGACACACGGGCATTATAGGGAATGTTTCCGCTGTGTATAACGTAGATAGGACATATCTAACCAATCCAACCTAATCGCCAACCTTGCTTGCATGTTTACCTGGATGTTTGCATTCTAATCGCGTTGTTCCCTTAACTCAAATCGCATCTCATATTTTGAAGCCGAGGAATCGGGCATAGACAAAGTGATCATCCAAGACCTTCCTGGAATGCAGGTTAACGGTGCTTTCTAGCTAAAGGAAGCGCACAAAACCTGTTATTTTGTATCTGTAGTGCTTTGATTTACAGAACTTAGACACTGAAATAAAACAGCTGCACCCACTGGTCTTGTCTATCTGGAGCGAGGATTGCCAGGAAAGTATACTGGTATATTATATTAAAAAAAACTCACCTGTATAATTAGTCTGGGCGTCGTTATTTTGGACAACCCTCATATTTCGTTTATTGTCAAGCACATGGAGAACAATATAAATATTTGTGTTCCGACATAGCCATCTCTATTATCGTTATTGTCTGCTGGAGCTGGTGACAAATATTTTGCGATCTAAATCGGAATATTTCGCCCATCAAATTTCCAAACCTGCATAAACTCCGTGATTAATTGTTTCTTAGTCGTACTTACATACTAGACTTGTATATCACTCCCCCATCGTTAATGAAATCTTTTGAATGAACCAATATAACAAATCCTTCCTATAACATAATTTGTATCACGTTAGACCTGTCAGTCAGCATGCAAGCAGCGAGCTGCGCTCACTGCAGGCTATCGATCGGCCTACCCGCTGCGAACGCAGACTGGCAATCAATCAATAATTTAAAATAAAAAGCTGCGGCCAGGCTGAAACTCTGACAGTCCAGCCGTTGAGTCACAAGCCAATTGTGTCGCTACCCACGCCAAGGCAGTAGCTGATTGGCCAGACGGACATAACTTTGTTTGTTTGTTTCCTTAAATATATTGTACTTATTAAGCTCAAAGACTTCTGCTTCTGCGCTTTTCTTGTCGTGTTCTTCCTTGGGGACTCACACAAAGGTGGGATAATCTCGGCTTTGGCTACATTTACAACAAAGCTTATCATAATCCAGTAAAGTTTCTTTTTTTCCGTAATTTAGAATGAAACTTCGTGCTCTACTTTCATGGTTGATGCTCCTGGTGATAGCAGTCTGTTTAACGAATATTATTCTCTACTTATGGCCATTGGTTGGGAGATCGCCAAGCGGACTGCTTACCAGTAATGCCCAAACTATTTCAAAAAGCCTCACAGTTGACGTTGAAGGTACACGCTACGGGGTAGGTAACTGTTCAATATATCCTTGCCTTGGGCGAGCCTTGTCAAATTACTCAAGCATTCTTGCCATTTTACACAACTCACAATTATTGTACTTTTAAATGTTTTTAAGTGACATTACGATGCCTTTATTTGTGGTCAGGATATGTTTTGTCGGGTTTCATTCTTACCAAGAATTCTGTCAGTCGGCCTACTCTTTGACCTGACGAAGTTTTTTGCCCTCTTTTTCTTCTGGCTAATTTTGTATATTTTGGGTTTTTGGGAAATCCCCTCTTTAGGACAAGGCTCCTTTGTTTTTGTCATTTTGTGGACAAATTTTACTCACTAGAACTTCAGCTCTTTCCCTTTTGTTTTGATGTGCGCGTTTTTATACCACGCAACTGTTGGAAATTTTTAAAAATATTTTTGAAAAGCAAAGGGGCACTAGAGTAGATGCCAAAGAAGACAAGTGTCTACTTTTTCTTCGAAACGGATGTAGACCCCAAAAGCGACTATATTTAATAATTAATTTGCTTGGGGTCGTGTTCAATTATTTGCCCACTGCTTGCTAGCTGCAACTGTATTCCGGCGATCACGTCTATTTCTCCTCAACTGTTTCCTGTAAATCATATTTTTACTTATATCGGCAGAGTCTTTCGCCACGAGATTTCGTGGCAGACTACTGACTGTTTCACTATTCGTTTATCAGAAGTCAACTATATCCCGAAAACGCTTTCTAGTGTAGGTCTGGATGCGGCTTCTCTGAATGTAAGAGACAGTCTTCAAAGGCCTCTAGAAGCCTGATGAAAATATTTTTCTAGAAAGCTGCTTATCAACTATTCCATTATATTCACGGCAGCTGTTAGTTTGTTCGTTGAGTCTAATTTCATTTTTTGGAATACAACGGTTCTACTTTTCACGTTTTAGCTCGTTCTGCTTTCATCGCGACCAATATTTAATGATAGTATTTGAGATATTATTGCTGGCAAAAAATGAACGGTAGTATTACAGTCTGCAAAATCTATCATTATTGTCCTTAGCAATGTTCCTTTTTTTTGAAGCCTAGGTTGCAGTCAAGGGATTGCTGTTCCATTTTTCAGAATATTTTGACGAGCTATCCTCAGTGTAAATATTGCGCAAAAAGAGTTAACCGACTCGGCCAGTAACCCGCATTTGCAAGCTGCCGCATCTGTCAATTTCGTTTGTCTTCCCAAAAGAAGATAAGTAGGGCCTCCCAGTAATTTTTTACTATCCCAAACTTCATGTCAACCAAAGCATTTGAACGTTAGAACAACTTTGCCATTCGTCCATATTAAGTATTGGTTGCTCAAAACCTGATGTACACCAAATTCCTGTAGATTTTTTTTTCTATGACAGAATACCTTTGACGTTCTCCACATTCTGATAACCGTATGTTTTCATTGTTTTTCTTTCGCCCGAATGCTTTAACATTTTTCGGCCGTATCTAAGTTACTCTTGCCAAGCTCTACCTGACATAGTAGCTTTTCACGATTTAAACTCCATCAGATAAATTTTTAGACATGTTAAATTTTCCGGTAGGTTTTGTCGATGTAGATTTTGCTTTCATATAAAATGTATCACTTTCAGCTTTTCCGTTCGTGGCGTCGTCAAAGAATAATAAATCTTCAACAAAATTTGTTGGACAAGGGTGTCCTTAAATCACCCGGGGAGAGGGACTTTCGCGAGGAGCCGCCTACTTTCTTCAAAGCACCTCCCGAAAAGGAAATTATGTCCGACCTAAAAAAGGGCGTTCGAAAACTCAACCAAGCCCAGAAACTATCTGGTGAAGCCTTCCTGAGGGTGCCGCCGAAAGTTGTAATTTTGATACAGGTTCGATTTATTTTTTGGCACCAGCTGTCTCTATTTCTACGGTGATACCGGCACTATTACGGATGACAGTGGCAGTTTGCAACTCCTCTCTTTGCGTCAAAAATAATTGATGTAGATTGAACAATTTTTATTGAAATCCGTTATTATTGCACTCTCGAAAAACAGTAAAACTATCAAACTTTCAGGTTAACTTCAGATATTTATTTGAAAAGCAATTAATTATTCATTTGGCGCAGTTGTAAAAACCTTGGTGGCCATGGTGGGATTCAAACCCATGCCAGCAATGGGGAGGCTTTAGTACAGCTAACGCTCTAGCCACCTCAGCTACGAGACCCCACCAGAAGTGGTGAGTTTAATTAGAGTTGGGTCAAAGTACCCGCCCAGCCAACTGCAACGTTTGGAATCCGCCAATTCTGCTAAATTTAACTGGATGCTCAAGCATGATTTCATAAGCAGTCAATCTAGAGTCCGCTAGATGAATACCGTCGAATTTTTCACAGCTGGTTTAAACAAATCATTCAACGTTGCCAAAACCTATCAATGAATTATTGCAAATAAGGAAACGTGAGACTTTTGGTCCTTAAGCATAAATAGGTATCCCGTGTCAATGGTTTTATCCTTGAGCCAGGCTAGCTATTAAGTGTCGGGCTGCACTCAAAATCCCCAAGAAACATAATTAAATGTTCAGTTCAAAGTCCGTTTCCGTCGTTGCTTGTTCCTTTTGAGAAACCGAATGATTTCCTTAACTGATAATTGGCCGCTTTCTGTCATTATCCAGCCTTTTGCTGTATGCACTACTGTCTTACCTTTGCCCATGAGCCTAATATATTCTCAGCGGATGTGAGACTCCGTTGGCTTCGAAAACAGAGTTGTTTTGTTTGAAAGTATTTCGACTTTATATCTTCTTAGGTCCACAGTCGTGCTGAAAATCTGATTGGCCTGATTGATTCGCTTTCCCGAGTCCACGGAATTGAGGAAACCCTCCTGGTTTTCAGTCATGACGTCTTCTTAGATGAAATCAACTCATTGGTGGCAAACATTGGCTTTGCGCCAGTTTTGCAAATATTTTTTCCATATAGCGTTCAAATTTACAACTCGTCCTTTCCGGCTCAAGACCCTCGCGACTGTCCTCCGTCTCTCACCAAGTAGGCCACATTTTTTGTTGTGTTAACGAACTTTTATGCCGTAATCGAGCACTGTATTGCATATGCATCTACAGCAAGAGGACCAAAACACATAAAACAGCGTCACCAAAATGGTTAATTATCTTGTTTAAATTCTCCCCTAAAAATTAATTCAAAAAAGCATAATGCAATTTGACTATATTTTCTCCCTAAATCAACTTTTAATGACTCGTGTTTGCTTGATAAGCCGTCTTACCTAAAAGTCGGCAACGTACGAACAGCTGCGTTTTTTGAAAAAATGCCCGATTCATGAATATTCTTCATTGTGGATGGTTATTTTGTGTGAAGGAATTTGGACACTCGAGGGAGCAACTGAGGCAAAGGCTGGTACTGCTAACAAATTTGAAAATCTGTCTTCTAAATACGCCTGGCCTACTAGTATCAATTGCAACCTTATCCTATTAGATGTGCAGTCCCATATTCTTCTGCCGCCTGAACAACTGCATTCTCCTCCACTTTTCAGGGGAATGGTGTTTATTTGAGAAGGTCGTTCATAGTAATTTCCACTGTAAGTAGCCATACTGTCGTCTCTGTGGAGCGCTCCACCAAACTGCTGCAGACATGTGTTTAGCCTCTGGAAGTCAAAGTGACTTTTTGGCCATGGACAACATAGTAGTAACCCTATTATATAGTGCTATATCTAAACTACATTATTATGTGTGAGTGCATACTTGGAGCGTTTTTATGGAGCAATAATGTCCCATAAAACATCTTGAGTTGTATTCACACTGATGAAGAAAGTTGAGTCGCCAAAAACAACCGCTTATTAGTCAGGACTTTCAGACCACTTTGTGGATTCATTTCCAGAAGTATATAAAACTGAAGAGTGCCGGTCGACACACGCCTACGCAATTAGGGAGAAACGAAAGAAGACATGTTGATTCGGTGTGTTCACCAGAATCATACAAAATCTAATTGTTGATCGGGCTTCCTACTACCTCCACTCAACTAAATGCACTAGTTCACAGGTTAACGAGGAAAGTTCACTGGCAGTTTATATACTGCTGTGTACTTTTAGGGTTTGTCCCTCTGTTGGCTGAACCAAATATATCACTCCACGTGCGTTCTGACCCACTTGAATAAGTACAGTGGGGGCTGAAACTCATGCAAAACCACCAACTTTGCATGAAAACCCTTGTAGCGTGCAAACCGTTCATTCCACGCACCCGCAAGTTATACTGCTTTAAAGAAACGAGTTATCTTAAAAGGAAGATATTTTTATTTATAAATATCATTTATTAGCTGACAACTATTTTTTAGGTCAAAAACGGTCAACTTAAAAAAACGTTTGTACGACAGGCCAATTTTTTAAGGTCTTATATAACCGACACCAGTGTAGAAGCATAAGGTGTAAGAACAAAATAAGAAAAAGTAAGAAAGATGCAACGTACTAATATTTTATTGATTGTTCTTTAGTGTGTAAACCTGCTGTAAGTCGGGAGGGCATAGAGACAAATAAGTTGCCAATGGTAGTTTGGTCTATGCAATTATTAAGCAGGAACTCCAACTTCTGTTCCATTGAAATATGTTTCGTTAACTTGTCCCAGTGTCTGTTGATAAACATAAAGAGATTTTCAATGACATTAAGATCAAGACTGCTCACACGAATAAAAGTGTGTCGCAGTCCGCAGGCGGAAAGGTTAGATCATAGTCGCAAGGTTATTTGTAATCATACCTCCTTTGATCGATGAACGGGGGCGTTGTGCGTTATCTTGCAACATTACACTTTCTATTCAACGTCGGTGCATGACGATGTAACCGAATGGCTCCCTTACGATGTCGATGGGCAACTCGCTGTTTCTGGTTCTCTTTTGAACCGCTAGGTCAGTCGCTCTTCGAATTTGATAACAATTCAAACCATGGGGCGTCGATATTTCTTGAAAATTGCTGTCGATACCGCGTGTTCTCGGGCGAAGTTCTTTCCACATATGACTGCCTGGACCGACTTGAGAGGCTTATCCAATAGTGGGAATTCACCACAAGATTAAAAACTCTTTCAGTATGAAAACCTGTGATTAATGTATCCTTGGGCAAAATAAAAATGACTTTATCATATCCGTCGGCTGATAACGGCCGGATTCCTGCATTCTTTTTCTAAATAGATATCAGTAGGACTTTAACAAATTTCCCATGTGCATAGTTCTAACAAGCATATGATGTTATATTTTTAGCGTGTGACAAAGAGTCGTCATCATATTTGATTGTGAACCATTTTCTGCCACCTTTATTTTAGGCATTGTTCTGTGGTTAATAATTATCGGAAGTATGGCCTGGGCACTATCAAAAATATAGGCTTAAGACTTATGCGGCAGCCCTTGTCTTCCAATTTTCCTATGCACTCGGAATCAGCGTCTGACAGGAAATCCTTTGAAATAGTAATAGCACGGCGTCACACAGTAAAGCGAGAGCATGTCGCCCGTTTCAGTATATATTGATGTTTGCGGCCCTACTTCTCTGTGCCATCATACAAATTTATTGCTGCGCTTTACTTTAAAAACGTTAAAACATAAGTTGCAAAACAATTATTTATAAGTTGAATTACTTCCTGTTTTTTTGACAATTATACTGTTCCGAACACTTATCTTCACTTCCATTTTGTAGACATAATACCACATTTTCCGTTTCCAGATGGGATTTACTTAATTTTTTGCTTTTATTGATGTTCTTTTATAGCACAACACAAAATAAAAGGTTTTGTTCTGCTGAATAACGTAAAAAATTTCTTTGATATCCAGACACCGACACATTTTTTTTATTATTCTCAGCTTTGAAACTCGTACGCAAGTCTATCATCAGAGATAACAGCAGCATCAAAATAGGCTACAATTATAGGGAGTGTAAACCAGTTAACTACCGGTGATGCACGTCTGGAGGTGACTGCGCAGGGCTTTGCACGCCCGCTCCAAATCGATACACCGAGTGACTGGGTTATTTTGTTGCTGCCATTATCTCTGACGAACTCTTGTACGAGTTTGCAAATCGAAAACAATAAACTACCTGTTCCGACGCTCTTACCGGGCTGGTTACTTATCCTTCCACCATCAATAAAATTGCTTTTCTATAATAAACAAAAATGCGGAGCGTTTGTAATAAACCGTACACAGGCTTACTGCTACAAGTGGAAAGGCGAGTTCCAGGAGGCAAATGGTAACGAGAGCTAATCGCTGAAAAAACGGGTCTTTTTGTTTGCCTGACATTTGTGATTTTGAATCCGCAAGCAAAGATAACAATGAACTAAAGTTCTTATAGCATGCAGTTGCTAAAAATCTTAGATGTACCATAATTACCAGCTTCCGCATTCATTGTGCATGTTATTCTTAGGTGTGATGATAGCTCGAGCGCTGGAACCCTGGTTTTTAATTTCCCCCAGTTCACAGTCGCTGTTGAGGATATTGGCGCGCCAATTCCTCCTCAGTTTCATTCGCCAGTACTGCTACTGCCTCGCTAGCAAGTATGCCTGAAATGGTTCATCTGTCCCGTGACTCTACTATGGCAGTGACAGCAAAGCTATTCAACAATGCCTAAGCTCGCCTTTATTTTTCGGCCTGCCTATTTGAACATTATATTCGGTTGTCATTTTTGCAAGCGGTATCCTTTATTTTGAAGTTTGTGATCTTGATTTTTATCAAAATCCGAGGTGGTTATATTTCTGCCTTATTGATATGCGTTGCATAGCACCACACGGTTTCCTTACCCTGCGTCAGCATTCTTTTGCCCCATTGCTTATAGTGAATATTCCAGTTGCCCATAGTTGCTTATTACAAAAAGCGTACTTGAAAACTTGACCTAGTTTATGAAAGCATGCATTCATCCGTTCACTCGTTTATTATATAAGGGCAGAATCCTAGTTACATCAGAAAAAAATGAAGTTTCCGCAAACTTCGGATCACTCTGCTTGAATAGTCAATCTAAAGTAGTAGGCTTATCGATATTTTTTAAGATAAGTGGCTAGCCCGCTTTCGGTAGCTAATCACTTAAAATAATTGGAGTCACTAACTCCAACCTGCTCATGTGAGGCAACACGGTTAACGCCAGTGCTGCTTCAGAAATTGACAGGAGCAAGGCTAGTATGGACTGCGCGGCCCGAAGTCTACCACGGATAGAAGTCGCAAGTTAGTCTGTTTATTAGAATTGAATCGCCTGTACGACGGAACGCCGAGCCCACACACTTGTTCCTTAATCGAAAATCATACTTATGCTAAACGCTAGGAAAAGACCCACAAAATTCCTCAAAAGCAGACGACATTATTTTCCGAATTTTCGCCATCTTACTCAGATTAACCTCTCCTACATTATTTGTTTGTAATCATAATTACACTTTTGTGGTCCACATTGAACCCCTGATGTATCATCCGGGCCTGTCTACTATAATTCTGACAGACATCCTGTGTATCTGTTTATGCAGTGTTGCGTTAGTAGCAATTTTTTTAACATTATGTAAAGGCAACAGGAGTACTGGTATTTGCAGAATATCGAATGATTTAATCCACCAAACTTTGTTAAACTAAACACGGGCTTATCTTTGCATTATGGACGTGTACATTATTTGGTGGCAAACAGGGTTGTTCGTTTCTCCCTTGTTCCTGACCGAGAGCTCTCGTAACGGTTCGACTGAATGTTATAAATGGCCATTCCAGGTCCTAACGCTGCAAGTATGACAATCGTTTTCGTATGGACGCCCAACTATTTTCAACTCCCCGGAGTTCTTTGCCTCTTAAACTAACCTGCACTGGCAGTATTCGAATTTCCCATTTATATTAATAAAATAGCTTTACATAGTGAGACACTATTCGCTCCGACACGTATCGTTACCAGAGGGAACTGCACAGCTGTGCCGTTATTTACGATCGTCTCGTTAAATGGGAAACGTTCACATTGCGTGTCAAGGATAATGTTCATTCGCATTAATTGGCAGGCTAATAAACTGTGTGGTGCCGGCTTTGTAAGGCTAAAGCGCTGGCGTTACTGGCTTTGCCACAATGCCGTCTGACCAGTAGCACAGCCACCACAAATTGCCATTTTTTAGCTTCGTAATTCGTTCGTACTTGCGTCAACGCTTGCAGTTTCCCCTAATCCTACATCATCTGCCACATTTTCGTGACCAAAGATTATTGTGCTCTCACGCCTAGCTGCGATATGCGTGCTGTCTGAATATTCTCCGCGTATCATATGTGCGTGATCTAGGTCACCCATCTTCTCCCACGTAAAACCTGGTGCGTTTTGTATGGAGTGCCAGGTCTTGTGTGACATGCGTAATCAGGCTACTAAGCTCTGCCAGCAACTGCGCCCAATCCCAACATCAGCCGACTGATCTGCTCGGAAAGTGCATTGATGTCTAGAAAAGAGAGAAGCGATGGAGTTGGACTATCAGAAAACCGTCTGACGTTCTCGTCTGCGCAATAAAAGCCTTTGCTCGGAAGGCTGTCAACTGACGACATAACTCAATTCTCTCAGGACGCAGGGTCAAGCGGAAATTCCTCCTTTTAGATCTGGCGTCTACGACTCTCCCACTCACTGAGATCTGAGCCGCCCCTTCCTTTTTCCGTGTGAAATCCCGGTCTCTTGTGCACGGTTCAGTGATGTGGTGGCACGCCTAGGTGCAGGTTCACGCCGCGCAAGCCACCCCCGCCTGATTAAACTTCTCTTCATCTCGACTGTTATCACAACAGGTCTAGATGGCTTAGGATAAGAGTATGGTAGATGCAGCGCAAGTCTACTATCTTTATCAAGTAATTCACGGGCACTTCACTGCCCCAGCGTACACCTTTCTGTAAGGTACACGATAGACATCGTCGGAATCGAAAGCCAAACGGTCGTGTCACTGCAAATGTAAGCACTGCTTCCTTCGGTCTCCTTGCGTGACTGCGTCTATGCCCAAGGAAGCTGTAAACAGGAACTACGAAGGAGAATAATGTATTCTTTCTTTTAGTTCTACCTATTGTGCTCTGGGTCCCTCCATCTTATCTGTTTTTTGCTAACAGGTTTCATAAGGGATCCTAAATATAAGAAAAATAAAAGTTTTGTGCATTTGGCGAATTTACTTTTTATCGATATTGTGAAGTTCAACTTCCAGCGTGTATCTGCAGTTATTAACAGGCCAAAAATGTTCCTCTTACAGTGCATCTTTTTATTTTCGAAACATTCTTAGAGTTTGTCGTCGGCATCTCATTGTATTCTCGAATACTTGCGATTATTTCACGAAAATGGCCTTTTATGTTGCTATACTTATTTAAACCTGCGTCGCAAGTATCACTTTGTGATATTTGCCTGTTTTTACCATCTGGTATCCAGAGTCGCAAATGGTCGCTAGGTGAAAACACCTGAATGTAAGAAGCCTAAAACAAGCACAAGCAGAAATATAAATGCCACTTGCTAACAGTGCACATCCGCAGATTTATTGTCTGCCTCCTTTGTGCGCAAAAATTTCAATTTCCTGCTTCTGCTATTTGTAATGGAAGTACAACAGAGTAAGTAGCTCAGGGTTGCGAAATTTTTATGAATCGACAGTTTTACTCAATATCGCTTATCTGTTGGACGACAACGACATGTGTTAATATAGTTTACTGCTTTCAGTTTCTTCTGCTGAATATTGTAGCACCACTACTAGTTTAACAAATCCCTTATAAAACTGTTAGTAGCCATTTTTCGATACAGACAGTCTTCAAATCGGACTCGAAGTTGAACATTGTTCACGTAAATATTGACCACAGTGCACGTCGCACTGTGCCTTTTAGCGTTTAATCTTTTCGGATAGATTTAGGTGCTTTTTGTTGTTTGCTTTACCTTTCGCGTCAAGAGACAGCAGTCTCAAGGTAGGTATCCGGACGCCATGTTGTAGTCATTCTTTCAAGGTTTATTTCTCTTGGATTTTCCGATAGATTATATATTTCTTAACATTAAAAGCGTGAATGTTTTTTCAAATTTTCACAGGTTAATTATCTTAGAGGTCATGCTGACCAACATTTTTATTGCTATATCTGAAATTGGTATGCAAAGTGTTGTGTTAGCTGTCGAGCCTAAAATTCACGGAATTGGCAAGAGTGACTTGTAGGACCGCCTAAACCCGACACGGATAGAGAAACGTCCCGTCCACTTAAACTATGTGGCCTTGCGCTAAATTTCAGGAAGGGCGTATATTTTCATGCCTTATCCCTAGCATAAAACTGAACTGTAATCGAAGCCACCCTAAACCTACACCCTACAGTTAACACGAACCTTAATCCTTAACATCATCCTTACCCCAACTCTGACCTTAACCGTAATCTTTACCCTAGGACCATCTTAATCCTAAACTCAATTGCCCCGGAATTCGGTGCAGAACCGCATGTATCGCGAACAATTCTTGTGCCTGGAATCCGTCTGGGCGGCCATATAAGTTATCCTTATCGAGAAATCACCTGAACATTCTTAAAGGAATATTTTTTCATGAGGTTTTCTTTTGCACCCTTTCTACACAGTTCAGTGTATTCGTATTAACCTATTTAACCTGTTGTAGAATATACTTCAATTACCGTATATAGTTGCAAAATAAATGTCAACCGAATTGGTGCTCTCAGTAAAAAGGTAATAAATCGAATCAAGTGGGAATGCACGAAAGTTTGTGTTCAATTATGATTTGATTTTCCAGCGCAACACCTTCACCGTTGAGCACAAATTGGCTTCGTTCTGGTCCTGTTCGTGCCAGTTTTAGGGAACACCCTCTATTTATGACTGGTTATCAATTGATCGCCGATGATAGCAGTGTCTGTCAGTAGCTACCGGTCTGTCCTGCACTCATACTTCCATTGGCCCTTGATGTAGCTCGGTCACATTCACCTTTGGCGGTCTGCCGCCTCTTTTGACTGATCGTTCTTCGGTCAATATGGCTTGCATTGGTTGCAATGTCAGTTGCCAACTGGTTATGAACAGTTGCCATTTTGTTTACTTTCAACTCTCCAACAATACTGCGGAATTCGTTCAGCGATTGACCAGAAAATTTACCTAGGTTTTAGAACTGTACAGGTGACAGGTGTTTATCTAAACTAACTGCAATTGAATTTTTACATTACTCCATGCCGTGGATTGGCTGAATGTTATGCTGGACGCTCGCCTACGCTCACCAGTTAATCAATAGACGGCTTCACTTTCATATTCTTCTTATGTGCATGCCTGTCCACAAGACTTTAAGGTTATACAGTTCAATAGTCTCTGTTAGAAACGCCGCAAACAATATCTAGGCACTAGCCCTGCGCAAATCTACAAATTTATCTGGTCGCCCGTTTATTACGCTCTCAAAAGGTAAGATTGCTGCGGCATCGTTTCCTTCTCCTGTAAAGGTATTCGGTTCTAGCTTCTTTAGGCGCACCTATAAGCGAAATCCCATGATATAATCTGTTACTATGTTGGTCTTCACCTTGCATTTGATCCCTTTATGCGTGGGCCGACCCAGCTTATTAGTGAACAAAACCTGTGGCTCAAAGCATCCTTTTTTCAATACACATGGACCGATTGCGCGATCGCAGGTCAATTCCCACCACAAACTGTCTAGCCCATCTGTGCCCTAGCGGCAAATGCATTTTTAAAAAAACATTCGTTTTTCGTCTTCGAAAAATCCCTCTTTTATATCTTCCCTGGTGTTTAGCTAAAATATTTAGGAGCTTTTGGAATATTTACTTCGTTCGATACAACCTCACTTTTGGTTTTCAAGAGAGACTGACGCATCGGTTGGTTCGGGCTTATTCAGTGCAGCTTTTGAATTATGAAAAGTCGGAAACGTTGCTCACATCAACGCGCGCGCGCCCGCATTCCAGTATTGCATTGATCGTTTGTTAACCTTATACAGTGTTTATTGTTGGCTTCAGTTTTGTCTGCTTAGTGCTCCTCGTGGCGTGTTGTGTTTGTCTAATATTCGACTACTTTAATTCTCGTGCTCTTCATTTGGCAGCACACTGCCGATTCAACACATGGCAGCTACTACGCATTCACTACGTATGGTCTCATCTCAGCTTCCGAAAAATCTAACTATTTTATGGAGGTAGCGAGGTTCACTGAAGCCTGAGTGTATTCTCCCACAACATTACCTGACCGAAAAGGTGTTCATATGATGTATATTTTGGACCCATTAAAAGTATCATAATTGAAGAATTGTGCAGACCGAAACTGCTAGCTTCCACGAAACCTCAGATACCGTTCCCGTTTTCAGCAGCCCGTTCGTACGGCTTTCGTCCATTCTGCCTCTTACTGGATGATTACATGCCATGACAGTTGCCGCGAATGATTCATGTTTGCTGCCATGGATCAACTTTGAGGGGCACTATCAGGAGACCTGCTATCAAAATGGCTTACTTACGGCATTTATTGGTTTACCATGCACCTGTTCACAGCGAACGCCGCAATCACTTTCTAGTTTGGCGTGTATAATATTGGTCGAAATGTTGCAGCAGTAAAATACTCCTTTACGGGTTTCCAACGCACTTGACTCCGTTAACTTTCGAATGCAATCGAAATTAATCTTAAATCGATTTATTTGCGACGCAAACGACTATTCCGCCTTCCATTGCATATTATCTTTACATGGTTAAGAGAAACAATCAACCTTTATAGCTGTTAGACGATCTCCTTTATCTTTAATCAGGGGGTTTTTGTTGAAACAAACCTATGCAGGTGTGATCTCCAGCCTAAGTGCGGGCTTCCGTCGCGCCACCTGCGTGCGCCAGTTCCCACCTGAGGTTATCTTAACTCTGTCTTGGTATCAGACTCAGTTGGAAGGATTAAACTGTGCGGCAGAGATGCATAAGTAGAAACTAATTCATATACAGTTCACCGTCCCTGCACGCACTCTGTTGTGGGATATCGTAGGAATCGACGGTCAAACTGTCGGCGTATTGAAGAGTATATGCGTTGGGACAAAATAATGGCAAAATTTCAACAGAAGTAACGTTCACTCTTTTGAACTCTACTGCCTGCTGCTTTAACACTGACAGAACTTACTTCCTCAGCGGTTACTTGGTAGGAGCCTATGAAGACTCTCTGGATGCTTAAAATTATAGATTCTACTCCAGTATGTCCTCTCATTAGTTCTTTTTATGTTTTTATCCACCTTCTTGCGACCCTTTTTCTTCCTTTAGTAAATCTTCAAATTGCCTAAATAAGGACTGGCCGGATTTCGCGGGTCACTATCGGGAGGCCGCTGTCTCACAGACGAAGCATCATTGGTTTTGGAAGGCAAGTTTTATGAGCGCATACTTTTATGTGTTTATGGAGTTAATTGCGGTTTTTTGTATCAAAATCGTGCTTGCAGTCTTCTACTCCGCCTCCTAAATGTTTTTCTCTAATTTTCGGACATCGTTGGTTACTGTTCTTAATGTTTGTGCTGTCCATGTCAGTCAGCGTGGTCTCTCCTTACCATCTACATTTTTCTAAGTCATATATATCTTTCTTGCTGATGTCTTAGTGCGTGACAGAAGTCGAGGCAAGGACACAACTGTCAGAAACTGCCCCAAATTAAATTTGATAAGGACATTGCCTCGTTGCCATGGCAGCAACTATTTTAGCACACCGGAATTTATGTCGACTCATACCCAATCCGCCGGCCTGCCTTCGACTTAACAGTAGAGCGTCAATACTGTGGTGTTCTGACCGCATGTGATTTAAAACATACGAGCGTCTTCCTTCTCCCAGCTTGGCTGTTTATGCTAATTTCGCATGGTAAACTACGTGAGCGTGTTCGACAATGAGGAGTTGTGCATACACGATCCAGTGTCTCTTGAGCGACTTAGCAAGACAGCCAACTGAGGACACATTAAGAAGGCGTCTAGCAAATCGTACAAAATCGTGGTGGGCAGATTTGATTTAAAACCTCGTTGATCGTATATAGTAGGCAGGAGCCTCGAATCCATCTGACCGGATAACTTTACCATAGCATCAACTCGCAGACAGGAACCTTATTGTATCAATTTTTCTGCCGAGTTAATCTGCTGGCTAGGAAGAAGTTATACTGGGTTATTGACCTTTCGTGCGCGTTGGGCATGCCGCCACCAGAGCTCTTCTTGACGTTAAGCTAGGTTTTTTATCATATCGCGAACTGCCTTTGTTGACAATTTTATACGATGTATTCTCTCCAGGCCTATTTTAGATTTGGATTGCTACACAGCCGTTGATAAACCCAACAACCTTCCACTATACCTTGATACAATCATTACTAAAACTAACCAACAGACCAAGTTTTTGGATAAATACCTATCGGCACTATGAGAAACGAAACCAGATAGGGGCAGTGGACGCACAAAACAGTTGCAGTATTTGACGGATGCAGTTGCCATACCGCCTCAGCACCCTCGCATATCCCGGTTGGTTGCACTTGGTTCGATAATGTCCGTAGCCGAGTCGTTAATTGTCGCCAATTCGTCATCCGTTTTGGCTATTGACTGTAACAATTACCCGACTGGAAAAGAGATAGATGCCTGCAGTAGCACAGTGACTGAATCCTATAAATACTGCAACTCTCTATGTCTGAATTATCCGTTTCTGCTATTGTCTCTGATGTTGGATCTGCGGCGGATTTCGAATCGTCAGGCGAAAAAATCTTGTCCAAGCAGTTACGTCCAGTTCTTCTCAATTACTTCCTGGGACTCGCATGTCCGCTTGTATTGGCCATTTCCCGACTATTTTGGATCACCAAAACTGACACTAAATGTAGAGTTTGTCCGTGCGCTTCCGGTCTACGGATAATTACTCTGCCCGAACAAAGATAAGGTATGAAAAGGGAATGTTACTGTCCTTGTTGGAGGGTGTGAGGAGCAGATAACAGCCCGCTGTTCACAGTTGTCAGCCCTGGATAATTTTGGTCTCATCGAACTGGGTAGCTGCCATGATTTTTAGACCGTCGTTTGAGAATCAGCGTTCGAATTCCCTTTTCACTTGATTTCCGAAGCTCACAATTTGACTTGTATTGACATAACAGAAGCACCCATTGTAACTTCAAGTTACGTCCATTTTGTGTTTTGGACCTTTTGTTGCTTGCTCTAAAGTGCTGATTGAAGTGTTTTCCAGACAAAAATTGCACACTTTTGTGCTCATCAATTGTAAACAGTTTTTAAGCTACTTTGTCACATCAGAAGGCAAGATGTCCCTGGGTGCTCATATTCAAAAGGGATTTTATTTCGGTAGTAAGTCCAACTGTTGATCTTTATCTCTACCGCAATTTTTGTCCACGCCACACCTCATTTTGCACATTAAGTTCTCAGTCATACCCTTCTTGTCCTAGTAGGCATACTGTTAGGAAGCCGTAAACCTTATTCATTTGGCAACTTTGCAACTTGATGAGTATTTTTGTACTGAAATTAGGATGCTCATATCTACTTCCACAGTTTTAAGAAGAATTCATGGCGATAATATCCCCTGTATGTGTGTCTGATGACTATGAACTGTCGAGAAATAACTGAATCCTTATATCGCGTGCTAGTTGTTTTATACTTAAACAAGAACATAGTATTAGGCATATGGGTCGTACCTACCTTTTGCAGGGAGTAGCTATTCAAATATGTTCGTATGGTGTCGTCCGCGAGTTAAAATTGATAGCTTTAGAGGAGTTTATTGGAGTCGGCCACACTTAGCTTGCGTGGTTTACTCTGTGTTTTTACTAGTCATTTGTGAAACAGTTTAAACGTGTTCCTCGTGGCTGTCTATTTTACCACAGAACTCACTGCACGGTTGCCGTTTTGGTTGGTTGCTCTACTGCTTGTCTACCCCGCCCCCCATTTGCTAACTACCGTCAATCATAGGCTTTCGCTGCACACTCTTTCAATTTTTACCGCATTAAGGACTAAAACAGGCACAGTGCCGGTCGCGTTTTTGTGTGCAGTCAACCCTATATCATTATGTACAGGTGTCTCGTGAACACAAAATGGTGCTTCATTGAAGCTGGTCCGGTTACGATGCCGGTCATTCAAAAATACTTTTCGTCTGAAAGGAAGGCCCCAAATTTACATTGCGGTGTCTGGTGCAAAAGGACACAATATATAAACTTCTTATGAAGCTCAGATGATAGGATTTTCTCACCTATAATGTGTGTTCGACCATCGATCTCGATTAATTCCACCATATGCACCAAACAGGTTGGTGCAGGAAATTGACTAGAGCTCAGGGGATAGATTTAAGTGACAGTAGACGTAGCGAATTGTCAACCGTACACTTTGCTTTCACCCGGGGTCAAGAAGACCAAAGGGGATCTAGCGTAGGTCGCTTTCTCCAATGGAGGCCAGAAACAGCGATGTACTTAGTTTTTATGTGCCCATTGACTTTGTGCGGGTACTATCGTACTACATACCCTTACTCACCTTCAGTAGGTGTCAAAACAGGCTCAAGTAGGCCCAGACTCATGCGGCTACTACTATTCCTCCGACTAGTACGTAGCATTGCAGCTCAGTGTTAGTAGTACTGGTACCATTTCGGACGCTAATATTAGTCAGAAGTGACGCTGATAGCGCAGCCTAATCCTTATTCTGACACTAAGCCTAGTCCTTAGTCTGATATCCAGCCCTGAACTCCATTTTAATCCAAAACCATTAAACATCTTATTAATTTCTGGGAGGAAGTGACGACCGGTGTATTTCATCATCTCTTCCTCAGACCATGTCTTTTTGTGTTCTTGTTGTACCCCCCCCGCCAGGTCCAAGATCACCTGCATCACCCAAGGGTCAACAAAGATTTTTGAAAAAAATTAAAGCATAATTTCCCTGGCGAGAATTTGTAAGCAGCAAACAGTGCAAAATTTATTGGATCCATAACATTTCAGGAGCACTCATCAGTTTTAGCCACTCCAATGCGTGGACGAATAACGAATGAGAAAAATACGAAATTGAATTTGTACAGAAATGTCACAGGTCATAGTCACTAAGGCTAATTGGTAAAGTAAAAAGGTTAAAACAAGTTGGAAGGAGAAGCAGAGAAAAATGAGTTCCGGGAAAAAGGAAACAGGGAATGTGTACATGTGTCCCCTTTTTACCGTTACTCATTTTCCTCTGTTTCTCCATCCACCTTGTTTTTACCTTCTTACTTCACCAATTAGCCTTAGTGACTATGACCTGTGACCTTCCTGTACAAATTCAATTTCGTATTTTTCTCATTCGTTACTCTTCCACGCATTGGTGTGGCTGCAACTGATGAGCTCTCCCGAAATATTGTGGATCCAATAAATGTTGCACTGTTTGTTGCTTACAAACATTTTGCAGTTAAAGACGCATGGCATTTTTCATCCTTAACGGTATAAATGGGCTCTAAAGCAGTGCAAGATCACTTGCGTCGGTGTTCTTCCGCCGACTGCCTGAAATCAATCGTCGTTGACCTCTGAAATTATTAGGAGGTTTGGCAGATTTGCTTAATTTGAGTTGACCCAATTATGAAAAAACTCAAGGCGTTCGGCGGGATTTAAACCCACGTAATAGAGAAATCCTTTACCGGAAGCCAACGCTCTAAGTGCTAAGCTACAAACGCCCCACCTCGCGCCATGAATTTAATCACACTTGAGTCGATATTACACGCCCAACTTTGCCGCTCGTGTGGAGTTCACCAATACGGGACAGCAAGTTGACTGCCCAAGCAGGATTTCCTAAGCAATCATCTAGAATCCACCAGCCGTTAGAGCGTTGGCTTCCGGTAAAGGCCTTCTCTAATATGCGGTTCAAATCCCGCCGAACGCCTCGAGTTTCTTCACAATTTGGTCAACTGCCCGATGAATTAATCTAGGCTTCTAGTTTATTTTTATGGTGACCTCGGTTTCAGATATTTGCATCCAGTTAGGTTACATCTGCCTGTGTCTGTACCTCTATTTTTCCTCTTTGGGAGTTTTAACCGAAAGGCTTTTTTCCCCTAATAGCAACCCTTTTTAGTCAATTATGGAGTCACGGAAACCTCTGGTTCTGTCGCGCATGTCCGTTTTTAAAACCTCTTAAGATATATTCGATAAATGTCCAGCATGAAGTTCGTTTAAGCTCAAGGGATTAGTGTGAGTAACCGTCAGAAAGGAAAGCTTTGTGGAAATAAACGCGAAGTCGCGTTGGAAAACCTAGGCGTAGGCTTAAGTTGATTCTACTTCCAGTTAGTCTTGCGTGACGGTTAGAACACCTAAAAAGATGCTCACTATTTTTTATAGCAAATTGATGTTTTGCATATTCGACTCAGTCTCTCTTCTCTCACCTACTATGGTCCGTCGACAAAATCCAATGACGACTGTGACAAGGCCTAGGGTCAGTAATAGAATCCACAACTGTTTGTACCTTTACGTACACAAACTTTACTTTAAATTGGGTCTCTGAGTTCATTGGTATTAATTACCATAAGGGTCCCACCCCGGATTATTATTGCGGCCTGACCCTCTATCCGAAGGCTCTCTGGGTTAATTTTTCGGCTAGCAGCCTTACGGTCAAAACCTTTGGCAGGTTGATTTATCTATAGTTGTTTTCTAACTTAATTGACCCGCTGTCTTATCTTACTTATGTATCGGTTGTAAGTCTGACTTTATGTCTGGAGATTGTGAGATCGGGCGCAGCAGCTGATATAGTACGGAGCTTCGTGTGTAGAATATGTTATCGACAGATCTTTGTATACACAAAAGACAAGGACAAAGACAAGTGAGGCTGGAATAGCCACTCCTGACTCATTAGACGTTAGCAGCCAGCCATACCCCTCCACCAATTTGTACGCAGGGAGATTGATGCTCATTAGAGTTCATGCCTGGTGTCGGAAACTTCTTCAGCGAGTGCTGAATGACGATCTCGGCAGCCAAGTCATCCGCCACTGTTTTCACGCTAGAACCGAAGGAGTTCAATCGTCACCCGGCCATCATCGTCAATGGTGCGTCCTTAGCGCTCGTCCGTAAGCCCAAGCTCCATGGCGTACGTTTCGATTCGCTTTTCACGTTCGCAGATTATGCCATGAAGGTCGCAGGCAAAGTGAACCGCTGCACCAAAGTCCTCAAGACTCTAGACGAACATCCCGGAGCTGCGCGAAGGAGACTTTGACGACTACATTCAAAGCGCTGTCAAGCCGCACCTCACTTATGCGGCATCAATCTGGTCTCCTACGATCAGCTCTTCCAGCCTCCGCCGCCTTCAGTCAGTACGCAACGCTGCCCTCCGCACAATTACGGGTTGCTGTAAATGTTGCTTATCAATCATCCTCATGCAGAGGCTTTTGTCCTGCGGGTCGCCCCTTACAACGCACTCCTATGCCAGCAATTCTGGTGGACCTGTTTGCAATCTGGCCATCCTAATCACCACCGTTGCCACGTTCCTGTACCCAACCGCAGCGTTTGGCCGTCTATTCAAGCTCTCCACAAGGAAGCTGTCGCCTCGTGTCTCTCGACTCTACCCCTTGATGACTCTGTCATCATGACAGGCTTCCAGCGTCCTCATCAAAAAGCCGTCGAGGGGAAACGAGGTTACTAGCCCCCGGTCCCTTTAGGCGGCTATCCACCTCCGACTGCGGCCTCAGAGCAACAACTCCCGAGGGTCACTCGCTGTACTTTGGCTCAACTATGCAGTGGCTACTCAATGGTTTTTTGCCAGTACTAACACCGGTCGACCCGTCCACACCCGACAGCTGTCTCCACGACGGACTTTTTCCGCGTGACTGTCAGCATTGGTTCACCTGCAGTTCTTGGCCAGACACCCAAATTAACCCCGTGGACCTTTGGCTCGAGCCGCTCAAGGTCTCGACTTCTCGCCGTCTCCCAACTACGACCATTTTGGATTCCGGTGGGAACTCGTGATCCAACAAGAGTTACGGCACATGCACCAATTCGTACCCACAATGCGTTGGACGTCGTGTCCGGCTGGTCTGCGTACTTTTGTGGATATGTGTATGTTTACCGCGTTGCGGCCCTTTTCAAGATGTGACAAAGGGGGATGGACTGCCCTAGTGGTGTCGGACCTTTAATTTCATGTCCTCCGAAAAACGCCATCACGTGTGGGGGCAAAACTTCCTTCTTTACATGGTTATGCTTCCAAAATTAAAGGCTTCTCAACAGTCTGGATGTGAACGCATTCGCGTTTTTTTTCAAAGTTTTGCGTTTCCTACTCTATTATTTTAGTTTGTTGATGAGATTATTTATTTAATTTTCAACTCTACTCTGGTTTATTGCTCACACATTCTTGATGTCGGCTTATGCTTGTATCACCCCTTCCTTTCCTGCACTTTATTTTCTGCAGCTCTTATTTGCATCGGAGAAGCTCGCCATTTTACGAAACTTTGAGGGATATTTTCTTCTACTGGAGGAGGACCACTTTGTTCTTGAGGATGCTTTGCATGTCCTTCAAAAGGCCATCAATCTCGGAACGAGGCAAGCTTCTCCATGTTTGTTTTGTGTATTTGCGTGTTTTACGTGCCACGCGCATTACATTGAGGCCTCACGCCATGTCAACCACTCTTCTCACATTCTCATTGCCGTTGGTATCTGCTAGGGAAAACAAACTGACATCGTTCCAGGCGTATACGTTTCCTGCCATAAACAATCAAACATGCTTTGGACCTATCAGCATGCGCTTATCTTAGTGCATCAGAAGATTGCTACTTCCCGAGGAAACTCTGTCCCCGGGGAAGAAAAAGACGCAATCGCCCTGAATAAGCGTCGCCTGCGCTCTTCAAAACTAAGAGCGGGGCATCAGTTACTTGTTCTTTATATGACCCAGGAGGTTCAAGTTTTGGAAGCCTTACTAGGGTTCACGCGGAGTACAACAATTGGAAACGGAGGCTTTTGCGTGATGGGAAACCTCAAATCAATTTTATTGGTCTCGTTTTCCTCCAGGGCACGGCGAATATAAGCGCATATAGTTAAAAGTTACGAAATTGAACGTGGCTTGAGTCTAAATCCCACAAAGGTCACTGCCGCTACCTTTCACATCTAGTCTTTTCTTACCCAACCTTTAACTCCTTTCCAGTTAAGATACAGAGCCTTTTTTACCTTAGTGATGACACGTGTGTGCTTAACTCTTCCGGTGTTCTCGTATCGTGTAGTAGTAGTAGTAAGTAGTAGTAGCAGTAGTAGTAGTAGTAAGTAGTAGTAGTAGTAGTATCTCTAAGCTCATCTGCTAACGAGTTCTTCTGAATCTAAATGCTACGCACATATGATATATTCCGTTAAAGACTACAAAAGTAGTTTTAGGAGTTGACTCTTCGATCGGTCAGCATTTTTAGATGTTCACTTCGCGGTACTCAAAGGCTAGCTTCTACTACTACAACGACTTTAATCAGTCAACCATCATCCTTAATTTAATTTTAGGATTGGAAAACTTGTAGCCCTTACTACGCAAACATATGGATCTTAGAAGTTAAGTGTTCGCCGTGTTAACCGCTAGAACACACAAGGCACCTGTTTTCTCCCAGTCCACATCATTTTTACCTGTCTACAGGATCTTTGCTCATGGGTTTCCCTGGTCATTTCTCCCAGCATGTTTGAGGTAGCTCCAATGCTGGGTGTTTGGGAACTTCGGCCATTTAAGATTTTTTATCCGCCATCTTCTCAGCGGCTAGATTGATATCTTTCAAAAATTCATGCCAACCGTTTTTTTCATTTGACGTTGTAGCTAAACATACTAACAGCCTAAGTACTTGCTAAAAGGCCCAGAAACGTGTTTCGCCGGTATTTTGCCGCTGCTTTACACAGCTGCGAGGGCTCCGGCTCATCAGTGGGTCTCCCAGCTTTCCCTATCTGCTTTTTGGTTGATATACCGGTTTTGAAAGTTCAGCTTTTCATCAGCTTGCTCTCTAGGTGCACTGGTCCACTCTGAATCACTGAAAAATCACGCTCTTTTTTGCTGTCCTCTTTCACTGCAGCTGTCTCTACGTTTTTAAGCAAGTCGTTTCCTCTTTCACTGCAGCTGCCTCTGCTTTCTTAAGCATGTCATTTCTTCTGGAAGGTGGGGTAGCTTTCTCGCTAGTGTTTGGCAGCTAAAAACACTAGAAGGAAAAATGACTATTATTTGGATCCTGGACGCTTTATATTGTCTTTATGACACTTTTCATATCCATGTGATCCGTCGTTCTCTCTCTCTCTCTGTGATACATGTTAGACTACTACTCGCGCCACAACACCTTTTTAACAGCCGGCTGGACTCGAACGGCCCAGTGTGACGTGGGTGATTAAAGTCGATCCAACTCTGATAATACACGTGAGTAGTCTTGGGGTAGTGGGTTTACAGTTAAAGAGACAAAAGGTGGTCTGCAGCGCGTTCTTTGTCGTAATCCCGTTCATGTGAGCGCAAATCGATACCTGACACATGTAACTCTAGGGTATAACCCTAAATTTACTTGGTCTCACTAGACGGGATGTTGAGTTTTTTTTTCGGCGTCAAAATCATTGCTAATCTTCGGTTTTATTGACTTTTCATTGCCTTTCGAACACGGTGCGCATAGAAACAATGGAGAATTGTTGGCTGGTTAGTAGTCCTTGTTGAATCAGGAGTTCCCGCCGGAGTCCAAACTGGGTGCAGTTGGGAGACGGAGAAAAGCCGCGACCTCAGCTGGCTTGAGCCAAAGGTCCACGGTGGTGAGTTGGGTGCCTGGCCGGGAACTGCAGACAAAGAGGTGACGGCAGTCATGCGGCGAGACTCCGCAGTCGGGTATAGAAGGGTCCAGCCGGTGTTGGTACTGGCGAAGGAGCATGCAGTAGCCACTGCGAAGCTGCGCCAGGGTGCAACGAGTCACCCATGGGAGATGACGTTCCGAGGTGGATAGCCACCCAGGAGGACCGGGGAATTGTAGCTGGATATTGAGTCCACAGCTGCTCTCTGGTGAAGGCGCTGGTAGCCTGTCCTGATGACGGAGCCATCAACGGGTAGGTCTGAGAGAGACGAGGCGACAGCTGCCTTTTGGAGACCTCGGATAGACGTCCGACCGTTACGGCTAGGCTGGGGAGCGTTGCAACGATGGTGGTTCGGATGGCCAGGTTGTGAACAGGTCCACCAGAACTGCTAGCCGAAGAGTTTGTTGTGTGCGGCGACCGACAGGACAGAAACCTCCGCATGAAGGTGATGGATTGGTGACATTTTATAGCAGACCGTGATCGTGCGGAGGGCACCATTCTCTGCTGATTGAAGGCGACGGAGGCTGGAGGAGCTGATTGTGGAGACCAGATTGAGGCCGCATAGGTGAGATGCGGCTTGGCCATTGCATTGAATGTGGTCGTCAGCAACTCCTTCGCGCAGCCCCAGGAAGTGCCCGCGAGAGCCTTGAGGACCTTGGTGCACCTGCTTACTTTGCTTGCGACATCCCTCGCATGGTCTGCGAACGTGAAGAGCGGATCTAAACGGACGCCGAGGAGCTTGGGCTTTCGGACCAGCGGTAAGGCCTCACCGTTGACGATGATATCCGGGTGACGATTGAACTCCTTCGGATCCAGCGTGAAAACAGTGACGGACGACTTGGCAGCCGAGATCGACATCCCGCGCTGAGTGAGGTAGTCCATAATATTAGGCATGAATTCCGAGAGGACCTGTGCAGCCTGATCAATGTTATGGTGCTGGCAGAAGATGGTGACATCATCCGCGTATGATAGCACTTTGGTGGGTGCCGGAGAGAGTGGGAGTTCCCGCATGTAAATGTTGAACAGCGTCGAGCTGAGCACAGAGCCTTGAGAAACACTGCAGGTCTGCTTACGGGGCTTGCAGAGAGTGCTGCTGAAAAGGACACGATCGTAGCGGCCACGGATGTAAGCCGCCGACCATCGAACCAGGCCAGTCGGGACGTTCAGGGAGACCAAGTCCTGCAGGAGCTGATCGTGGCGGACGCAGTCAAAGGCTCGCGACAGGTCAATTGAGACAGTCACGGTCCGCGAAGCGGGCTTCTGTTGATTGAAGCCCTCGAGGATGGCGTTGCTGAGCTCAAAAAAAGCCTTTGTTGTGCCACGACCCGACCTGAAACCATGTTGGTGGTTGGACAGATCCGCTGCAGACGTCAGAATTGGAAGGAGAAGTCGTTCCAAAATTTTCGCCAGTGGACTTAGGAGGGCGATAGGACGTCGCTTGACTGGGGTCCTTGCCAGCTTTGACCAGGGGAATGATGTTGGACTGGCGTCAGCAATCGGGGATGATTAACTGGCCAGCGAAAGATTGAAAATGGCTGCCAGGTAGGCAGCCACCTTGGGGCCGATATGGCGCAAATGGATAGGAGCCAGGCCATCCGGTCCTAAAGCCATCGAGACTTGTTTTCCTGACGGCGGTGAGGATAGCATCGGCCGAGAAGAAAATGTCCGCAGGCGGGGCCTTATGGAGAAGGCGAAGGAGGGGGCGCTGGCTTTTGGGACTGGGAGCCGAGTGGGGCGAGAACAGTTTGTTCATCTTCGCGGCGATCATACCGTTGTTGGAGATGAACTTGCCGTCCCCGAAGCTAATAGACTGGTTGGTTGTGTCAGCCCGGGGCTTGGTCAAATTGCGTAGACGTTTCCAGGTGGCAGCTGCGTTGCCGCAGAAATTACAATCTGCAACTTTTTCACGCCAACGTTCCCGTTTGTAATCATTGACGGTCTTGGTTATCAAGCCGTTGAGTTCGCCAACATGCGGGTCAGTTGCGTCTCTCGCTCAGATCTCGTCTCGCTATCGTTCCAGTCGGGAGGCTTCGCTTGGGTAGTTTGGGTGGAGTATGGGGATGCGACCGTTTGGTATATGGTGGCCTGCTGCTGCCAAAAGCAGGTGACGAACGGCCCGCTCCGCCTTGTGGACACAGGTGGGGGGTGGTAGCTGATCAGTTCCCGCTTCGCATTCCGCGGTGAACGCTGCCCAGTCAGCTCTCTTGAAGTTGATAAAATGCCTGTTTGGAGCGTTTATACGGTCGGCAGAGGTGGTCAATTCGAGCACTATAGGGAGGTGATCGCTCCCTAGGCTAATTTCCGTGCTCTAGGTGGTGGAGGCTACCAGACTGAGACTGGCAAGGGAGACATCGGGAGAGCTGGGGGCACCGTTGGGTGGGAGCCGCATTGGGCTGTCCTCGTTGAGGACTGCTAAGGGAGCTTGCTCTAGTTCATCCGCCAGAACTTCTCCCAGGGAATCGGCCGCCAAATTGGAGCACTACAGGTCGTGATGGGCGTTGAAGCCACCTAGTACCAAACTGTCACCAGAAGGTAAGTAGGGAGCGATAGAGGCGGTGAAACTTGGAGGACAACTGGACGTTGGAGGGATATACACGTTCACGACGGTTAGTGGCACCAGGCCAATGTTAAGGGAAATCGCTAGTATTTCCGTTGGATCGGCACCAAGCAGAGGTAGCTGGTGATGAGCAATGGATTTGTCCACCAGGAAGGCCAAGCCTCCACCTTTTTTGGGCCGCGGTCACGGCGGACGATCGTGTAGTCGGCACAAGACGGAACCATAGTGGAGTTAGACCACTTTGTCTCTTGGATAGCCGCCACAGCTATGCTCTGCAAACGCATGAAGGCCAGGAGCTAGTCAAGCTTGGTAAGTAGGCCGTTGGCGTTGAACTGGAGGATCCTTAGACCAGGCGGTGAGGCAAGGTCGGAGACCAGAGGATTTGGGTTCAGGACCGGGCGGGCTGGAGGCGCGGAGACCGGAGGGGGCATGGGACAGCTGGGACACGCGAAGGCGAGCGACCAATCGGCAGCTTTGGTGAGGCCACTGCAGCGGAGATGGCACCAACCATTGTAGGAGCCGCAACGTACAGACCTATCGCGGCGGCCCAGGCGGACTCGGCAGAACGAGCAGTACCAGAGGGGTCCAGAGTTGGCCTCAATACCGGCGGCAAGGAGGAGAAGTCGGAGCAGCGTTGTCGGGAGGGGCTGCTCCGTCATCAAAAACACGGGTTGGGCTGAGGGGGGGTTGATCCAACGTAGGGAGATGGGTGTAGCAGACCTTGACCGCCGGGAGGGCGGGTGGGAACGTGGTCGAAGAAGCGTCTGCTGTAGTTCCCTGGCCGGGTCGGTGTTGGTACTGGCGAAGTAGCATGGAGTAGCCACTGTGTAGCTACGCTAGGGTACAGCGAATGACCCCGGAGAGTTGTTGTTCTGAGACCACAATCGGAGGTAGATAGCCACGGATGATGGAAGCTACAGCTCGTTTCTATTCAACAATGCAAAGTCTAGGGCCTCGGAAACCACGTGGCCCACCTCGTGAGGCAGTGGTTGACCTCTTCGCATGTGTCAACAAAGCCATACAATTGTTTCTCTTCCGAAATCACAGGTTTGATTAGTACCAACAGTTACTAAAACCTTACGGTACTGTAACATTGGTAGACTGTATATAGCCTCTAATTAACAGTGATAGGCGCGGAGACATGTTCATACAGGGCAAAGGTTACAAGACACCCAGCTTTTACTTACGCAATAAACTCCACGAACTTTCTTCAACCGAGCTCGGTCGTTGTTTGTTTAGATAACCAGCGTTTGAATAAAAATGCGGCTTTGTGCAATTGAACGGGGCAGGCGCATAATCGACAGGGAATGTAGGTGTAGGCGCCCAGGTTCTGAGTACAGAAAAGACGCATTATGTGTGATTAGAGGGCACAGCGTAAATATTTGCCAGGCACGTCGAGCGTGAAAGATCGAAAGGACATAAGGTCCCTGACTTGAAACACGGCAGTCTGAGACGGCTCATACTATTCGGCTACTGGCTTTTTCCCTATTCACATAACTCCTAAATAGTCTGGATGACGCCCTGTCATCGGTGAAAGTTGGGGTTTAAATACAACGTTTCGGTACGCCACGTTGGTGGCAGCCACTAAGTACCTTGTGTTTGAACTTCTTTTTGTATTATTTTTTTGTTCTCGACATGTCTTTCGCCACACGGTCGGCCGACGAATCTATTAAGTGCCTTTGCGTCCCTCCAGTTTATTTGCATCCACACGTACACGCAGACTTGTAGAGACAGTTTGATGTGGTGAGCATAGGCTTCGTGCATTTATTTGTTATTTAGCTGGAATATTCGTTCTGGAATCTAGGAACAACAGGTTAACAGCGGTGTGCGCGGAAGCCATCGTTTAATCATGTTTCACACTCTTTCACCTTCGACAGGGATGCGTTTAAACTCGCAGGTATTTTGGTACGGACGTCTCTGTTAGATATTTTTGTATAGATTTACTAATCAATTACCTCAGGTACCTGTCTTTTTAATGAAGAGTCTTTACAAAAGTTAATCTTGTAATCGATCGTCTCTGAGGCATCACACCTGGTAGCCCGATTAAACAAGCACGAAACCAGATTTCCTTTCCCTGATATAGAGCGAAACGCAAAACGTGCGTCTACTTTTTTTCGTAATTTCTTTTCCAATAGATGGATTTTTGAACGGATACATCTCCCAGCCTGTGTACGAGAACATATAAGAATGACTAATATTTTCCTATTACCCAATCGTGAATTTGTTTTTTGCCTAGGTGATCTACATATCTTGGGGCCTGGTTTCCCGTGTCTCGTGCTATCCACTTCGATGAAAATATCCATGTCTTCGCTAGAATATGTATTTTTGTAGGTGGTGGTTTAGCTTTCACTCGGGGTTCGAAATTAGCACATCCGCTTCAATTGACTGTGCATAAGTGTGTTTACCTATCTATAAAACTGTCTAGTAGATAAGCGCTGTGCGTGCTTTGTGCATAACGACAGTAGTTCTCACAGTGTTCCTGACTCCAGACATGCTTATAGTTTTTCGCATTGGGTTATTAAGTCGCTTATCGACACGGAATATCGCTGAGTACTCAGATCCCATGTTTTTTCGCGTCAAACCTGTCGTCCAGCGGCACAGCAGAAGCTGATATTGTACGTCCTTCAGGACGTCTACTCTCTACCGCAAAATAAACTAGTTTATCTCAACAATCTAATCCGATCTCCTAGTCACATCAGTAGGTATTATTATTATTATTAAGTACTAATTGGGACCTGGTCACTGCAATCCTGCTTCCATTTTCACAGAAGCAGTTACCTCGTCATTTAGCATGCTGCGAATCCTCTATTTTCAAGTCGCTACATGTTAAATACCTGTTTATTGAATTTTAGTGGTATGATGATCGCGTGTTGTCTTCCCGAGCCCATAGCTCAATGGTTAGAGTGTTAGGCTCTTATTGAAGAGGTCGCTAGTTCGAGCCTCGGGTGGTGCACCACTTGGGTGTGTATGACTGGCTGACGATGGTTAGTGAGCCAGTCTTCGTAGTCTTTGTAGACAAAATTACCTGCCTTGAACGACTAGCCGCTGCGACTGTTGTCAGGTCCCGATAAAAAAGACCCAAGGCAGAGTGGGAGAGATCAGTTCGCGGTCGCGTACGGTGAACATTCATCAACAAGTATCAATACCTCCCGAACTAAAAACTGGCAAGACAACGAACTCATGACTCAATGGTTAGGTCGTTAGAGTCCAATAGAAGAGGTCGTGAGTTCTAACCTCAGGATGTGCACCACGTGGGGCTGTGCGTGACTCGACTGTATTATACACTGCTCCTTAAGTTGCTATACGCATTTGAGCTAAAGCGAGCGGGGAAAAAATGGAAATGCTGTTTCAAAGTACGTTCCCGACAGGTTAAAATTAGCATATGTGACTGGAAGAGCTTTAGAAAAGGCTGTTCGATATGCAAAATTACCAAATTAGAACTTTTGTGTGATATAACCATCGTCTAGTATGTTCGCTTCTAATTCCTAAACCAATCAGAAAGTTCCCACCGCAGCCTCCTTCTTTCAGCATAACCAATCTTATTATAGTAATTGAATTGGTTGAAGTCTGTCAGAAAAGTAGATAAAGCTCACATTCGCAGTTACAAAGCATTTCTGCAAATTGTTATCCCTCCTGTCAAGGCGGTTATTTGTCGCACACCGTAATTTTCGTTGTTTTACCCATCCACTATGTAAACCTTTCCACCCCTCAACCCCCCATTGCGCATAGGCTTGCGAATACACCCTCGGCTGTTTACGTGACGACCAAGTGAGTCAAGCACAGGGATTTTATCGAGGCTAATATGATCACCACGAGTAATTAGCACAGAGCCCCGTGATTTACAGTACGTATCTTCGGCTCCATACTCATGGTCTTTTATGTGCTTGTCAGGGGTAAATTTCACGCGCTTTTAAGGCAAAAGGGTAGTAGGGGAGTTCCTATTTTTCTATCACTTTGACTTTTTGGTTATGTTGCCCGCGTATTTTGATGAGAAATAAGATCGGAGATAATTCGCATGCTCTTTTAATGTGGGTAAGGCTTTTTAGCTCTCTGCTCTGGTTTAGAGGACAGCTGGAGATTGCTTTCCGCTGATAGGATTCTGCCGTCAAGGACTTTATTTCTTTGCATCTCACTTGTTATTACGGGTGACGCTATTTCTCATTTTCCATCTTATTATCTTTTAGTGCTGATATAATTTCACTGGGATCCTACCTGAGGCCCGAATTTACAGATCACCAGAAGGTGAGTAATAATTACCCGTCACTTTGTTCTAGTTAATCGGTATTCCTCTTCGCTTCCCTTTCTAAAAGTAAATTCTGATCACAGGTTCTTCCTGAGTATCACTTTTTCAGTATATCTAGTCTTTCATACCTTTGACCTAGAAATCATTTAACTTTTTGTCTGCTCATGGCTTGTCCGTTCACTCTCCCCACATTTCGGTCCTCCATTGCGCTGGACAAACTATAAGTTTCTAGAGATTTAAGTGCGATCAATATCCCAAAATTTTCATACGCCAAGAAAGAGGAGCAAAATCGTGTAAAATCTCGATGTTTGTGTTTCCGAACTGCAACATCTTTTTTAGTTTACTGCTGTCAGTTGGAGGCAACTTTGGATTCTTGACGTTTAATATTTTCTGAACAGCACAGCAATCAGTTAAAGGGCCAGTGAGTAACTTAGTTACGTAGCGTTCGCTGTAACGTTCCGCGAGGCCGTATAATGAAAAATTCTTGCTATGAGTTTTTTTTCCTGCACCACATATTAATTTTTGACTTTTTCTGTAATGTCTCGTTACCTCATTTCTACTTGAACCTTTTCTGCTTCGCATAATTATGGGTTGATTCCTAGCATGTGTCGGAGAGTTTTGTTTCCTGACTTTACTCAGCATGCAGCTTAATATGCTTCAAATGCTTCAGCATAATTCGCTGACACCCTATTGGGCCCTTCTCTAGACCTGTTCTCGTAGATGTCTCTTGCTGACTCATGTCCTATTCATATCAACATCAGCCTTCACCTTGCATCATACTATCTACCGATATATGCCTTGTGCGGAATTTCATAAAAGTTACGTGTTTCTTCTGCAATTTGTGCAGTAACGAGCATATTGGATGCGCTTGAGCATCTATTCGGCTTGGTCGCTTGTTAGTGTGTGCAAAGCTTTACAATTTCCTTTGACATATAGGACTTCTTGCAAGTATTTGTTCCTGTCGTTACATTTTTACTGGGACTAGGATGCCTAACTTCATATGTGCTCATCAGCTTGTCGACACGCGCTTTATCTTGAGTATGCCCTGTCAGTGTCG
>JAYGXS010000001.1:60272937-60294611 GCA_036362985.1 Ligula intestinalis
CTGGTAGTGGACTTCAAAGAGACTACATTGGGAATGAAGATAGTTACATCCAGCCCTTATTTCCACTGGTACGCGTTTAAAACTATCATGAAATCCTACAATGTGTCCTTTGGAAGTCTGGACTGTGGTGACACAACTAGATCCCGATGCGATCCCCATCGTACTGCGACGACTCTTTGTACTGTAAACTCTAAGACCTAAGCGCAATCGAGTTCAGGTGTGGAGGGGAAGCAACCTTGCTGTGACCCGCGCACACCATGGGAAAGGACGAATTAGCCACGGTGGCTTATCTGGACTCCAGTCTTCCTGATGCGTTTGCTTTCTATGGCCGTTGTACGCACGTCCCTATCACTTCACATATTATCCTGCCGCTTGTTACTATTTATATTAATGCTATTTCAGGTTTACCTAACTAAATGGCGATCAACGGTTCATAATATGGGCATGGCGATGAATCGCAAGACTATCGATCGCATTCGCTCCTGTTCACAGGTGAGACTGACCTTTATCACCGAATGCTACTTTTCAGCTACTTAGTGTGGCCTGCATTAATTTTATTCGGAAAACTGGTTCACGTCTCATCTAACCCTGAACATGCGTTTTTATATGTTTAATTCTGCTGCGAAATTTTGATTGACGAATGTCCAGCCACTATCCTTCACCCACAAAGACATGGGAACCACAGCAGACGCGTCTTAGACCGCGTTCCCACCCGCCCTCAGGGTAGCCAAGGTCTGCTACACCAAACCTCCCTATGGTAGATCCATCTCTTCTCCTCTCCATCTGTTTTTTTATGACAAAGCAGTCCCTCTTGACTATACTGCTCCGACTCCTCCTCCTCCTCGCCGCCGGGATTGAGGCCCACCCAGCGGAGTTCCGGATCCACCAAGGGCTACTTGCCTGCCTACCCACAACGACATCGGTAGCCCTTGCCGGATTTCCCCATTATCCTTCTTACCTTCATTTGGTGGACGCCAATGCCTTCCGTGCCGCCATGTGGTTGACGTTTAGTTGGAGGCGGTTCTACTTCAGGACGTGGTCAAGAACTCGCACCGAATTTTGTCATAGATCTAGCGGAATCAATTATAAATATAATTAAACTTTCTATAACCAGGACAAAAGCTCTGAGTTCGCATAAAAAATACTTCGCGGAGAAAGGACAAAGTTTTCAAGAAAACTGTCCCCTAGGATTTATTTGGTCTCCTTGAAAATACGTTTGTAGGAGTCGGTCTTCCAAGGCCAAATAGTTCCCAGCCGGACCAGTTATTTTCGTGTAGGGTGTGTTCTGACGTCTGAATTGATTGATTGGCTCACTGCAAACCCCTGTTTATGTAGTGTGTATTGCACGATACTGTAAGTCATATCTAGAAATATGAACTGTTGGCTGCTATCACAATTACCTTCTTTTGCATATTTAACTAAGAATGTTGGGGTTTATGTGTTGTCCTGCCATCGATAGCTTGCAGAATCAGGTTATCATACGGCATTTCTAATCAGTCTTACGTTTAGTTTGATCCATTGCATACACCTTGTGTCAGTTTTTTTAATTGATTGTAATGGATTTTATGCGTTTTCTGTGGTACAATGGCAATCGAAGATCAACCGATAGGACATACTGATTCTACTGTACCTTTTTTTGCAATCAAAAGTCCTCGCAGACAGTTCCTCGACAACTAGTAGTTTATTAAAGTAAGGGGTTACTTGCAATTACAAGAAAAATAGCGGTGATCATTTCTTGCCTGTTAGCCATCATCAGCCAGACAAACCCAATTTCGAGTCCCAGTTACTTGGGATTTAAACCTGAGCTCTTTGGTTACTGCACATTTTAAGTCTAATGCTCTCCCATGAAGCCACAGGCTGGATGTGATTGAAGGGGTGTTTGGTTCCCCTAAATTTGGTGTGGCTGTTTGATGGCTATTAATAAGCAAGAACTGGTCTTCACAGTCCCTCTTTTTTGGCTGCTACTCCTCTTCAGATAAAAGCTAAGCCTATCACGCGAACAATGGATTTATTGCCCCGACGTTTCGTGTTCAAATAAGCTTCCATCTTCAGAGGTAGTGTAGGTCCTGCGTCTCATAGTATTTATAGGTTCTGTTAGTTAGGCATGTCAATGAGCTCGAGATCGCCTGTCTACGCTGCACAGCGGATTCGGCATGAGGGCGGAGGCTCTTCCCGTCTGGGGGACAGCAGCGGCGTCCGGATGATAAAGGCCACTGATCGTGTTCGCATTGTCCGTTGTTTTAGTTTGCCCTCTGCGTATCTCGCCATCACACCGCGTTCGCAATCCCCATCAGTGTCGTCCCTTTTCCAATGTCAGCTTGTGTGCGCTCACGTCTGGTTGGTGTTCTCGTGGTCTTATCGTCACCATCGCCTGTCCCACGTTTGGGCTTGCGTCCGTTCGCCATCAACGCTTTTTTGTCTTGTCATTTAGTGTGGGTTCGGGTGCCACCGTGTCTGGTCTGAGTTCCCGTCCGCAGTCCTGCTTATTGTGCTGTACCCGTAGAGTTTGGCAGGTTCCCGGTAGTGTCTGACAGCAGTTCATGGAGGTCTCTATCTTATACCAGGCTTCGAGAGTTTCCCTGAACTTTTGGTAGCTCCCTGGTCCCAGAACTTCAGCCTCTTGAAAAGCGAACGGAACGACAGAAATTGCGGGTAGGTTGATACAGTCTGTTTCGGGTTTATTCTGTCTTCATTCAACCAATCACAACCCGGACTACCAGCTTGTGGCCCATCTGCTAGACCTAGTGTGCGAGCTAGAGTTGCCGTACTCGAGCGCATCTTTGTGTATTAACTCACAACTTAGGGTTACGATTGGCTGCATGAAGATAAAACAAACCCAATGAGGGCTGTATCGCTCTACCCACATGTTCTGTCGCCCTCTTCTCTTAAATTATAACTTTGCCGACTTCGGTCTGGTGGTTAGTTGTCTGTTTGTGACATTTGCCGCCCATGCGGCGTGTTTTTTTTCGGGAAGCCAATAGACCTGTGTACGCCCATTCCTGTTTCAATATATATATATATATATATATATATATATGCCATGTATACATATATCGAATTGGACTCCCCTAAATATAGTCCTCGTTCTCTGTATCAGGTGTTCTGCACGTACGATGACTACAACTGGGACTGGAGCCTCCAGTTTGTCGGCTCGACTTGTCTCAAGCCCGAACTCACAGTCCTGCATTTCAGGCTTGCCCCACGAGTATATCATACTGGCGTCTGGTAAGACTCGCCATTTTTGCGCTTATTTTTTACCTTTCGCTGCACTAAAATTTGCTTTTATAAAGATTACGTCAGTAAATCATTCAGCTCTCGGCGACTATGGATGACTGAGAAATTATCCTCAGCTAGGCATTAGCTGAATTGTGTCCCGGATTTGGCTGCGAGAAGATAACTCCTCTTCTTCTGCCCCTGCTTCTTACTAGATTTTCATTGCAGTTTCTCTTATCTATCGGCTTGTCAACGCATTTTATACTACTTAATCCACGCACATTTCTTGTTTTTCGCACATCTGTGGATGGGCTATGCTGTGCCTGCAAATGTTCATAGGTCCAATCCTCTCGTCTTGGTACACTTACTGATTGTCTACTTGATATCATGAAGGTTAGCCTACTAGGAAGGCAGTTTTATTGCGTTGGTCCGACTAGGTGGGGAATGCCCTCCTCGGTACGCTGATTTGGCGCGCAGTCTGTATGGGCGCTTTTGCCTCGTGCTGCACTTTTTTGCCTCGGTATCAACTCATCTCTTATGAGACAGCCAGTCGATGAACTGCTTCTATAGGCCGTCAGAACCATAGAGACATCATTAGCCCAATATTTTGTTGGCATCTTGAGTTGGTAGACCTTTTCTGGTTGTTAACATCTCCAGACTTTCCTTTCTACTCCGTGAGGCTCGCGTTTCAGTTAGCATGCCTGTTTATTGCCTTTATATCGCTATAGAGACTGAGAACAGACTCCCAAGAAGCAATAGAGAAAAGTAGCATTGGTTAAGTGTCAGCACGACGAGGACAGACGCTCGGCACCTGCATATAAATGGAACGTTTTTCTAAATGACCCTTGTTTAAGTACCGGTGCCAAATATATGGTAAGCCTTCACTTCTGATGGATCGATAACGGTAAACTTGAAGAATATTTACTCGACTTATCACACTTTTATTTCCAGTTCGTAGTAACATTTTCCACTAACTACAGCACAGGCTTCCCAAGCACTCGAATCCACCCCGTTCCTCGTCTCTGGTACCTATTCTAAAGCTGTGATATCTTCCATCCGCCTACGCCTGCTCCAACTGACTTTAATGCAATAATCTTTCCTTTCCTCACCCGAGATTCGAACTCGCGACTCATTTATATCATGAGTAGCGATCCGACCGCCCGTAACGGCTCTAAAGTGAGCTGCAGTTCATAACAACACATCTTGCTCCATAAACAGATTGGCGAGCCTCCTACTCTTATCAGATCCCCGATCACAACTGACAAGTACAACGGGCCCGAGACTCAACGGCAGAGTTTTATAGTCTATGATCAAAGTGTCGTGGTTTCTAATGTCAGGTGATCCACATCTGTGATTGGATTATGATGGAAATGGCCATTCCGGTCTTCTTTTTCGATTTAACCTTATCAAAATATGTATCATAAGTCACTACGCGATTGCCTATGAGGGCTCTGGAGTAAACTCCGGAGCACAACATACCATAGTGTTTCTTATCCATATCGGTGAGCATCCCAATATCTTCGATTTGTATCAGTATCAGTTTATTGAGGGAAAGATAGGCGAATGCCTTTAAACTCCCTGTTGGTAACAGGAGGATATGAAATCAGTTAATACAAAGAAAAATTTAAAATTTACGACAGTTACATGTTTCGGGAAGACATTCTTCACAAAAATATGACCGAAAAATACATACAAATATATGACTACTCGCAAATCACGAGTAGTATAATTTGATGCAGTGTATGTGATAATCAATGTGATTCATTTGTAAGTTATTCATTGGAATCTGATGAAGGAGTTTTCACCTTCATTGCGTTTGCACTTGATACATGTCCAGTCTACTCTTAAATGCATGGACACAAGTGGAGAGGACAACCTCTTCTGGAAGAGCGTTCCACGCTGAGACTACTCTGTTGGTAAAGAAAAATTTTCTTCCGTCGATCCTTGCTTTGCCCGGGCGTAGTTGAAGGGAATGCCCGCGCAAAGTTGGCGTTTTAACCTGGGCAAAGAAGTCATCAGGAACGAAACAACAATGCAGGTTATTCATAATATGGAACGTTAATATGAGGTCCCCTCGGAGTTGTCTGTAGGAAAAGGGAAATAGGTCGAGAATGTATGACGCCAAAACCTGCCGTCTTTTTCACTCACTGCCAGCTTATATTTTAGACAGCAGTCGACTCCTAAAACCCAACCTATATACCATAATTGTTGGGAAACATCCATTGGTTTGAAAATGCCCTGGTTAAACTGAAGTACTAATTTCGGTTCCCCACAAAAGAATACAAACATAAACGTCTACGTGCTTAAACCGTGTACTAATTTAATATAGCCTTTAGAAAAAGGTGCTCAGGATATTGCCAACTGTAGTCCTGACGCCATAAGAGGTACGCAGAGCCTTAGTCTAGGCCTAACGCCGGTCCTTGTTCTACGTCTCAGGACATCTCTCGTTATTATTAGGTTTACTATATCAATTCGGGGGAGTGAGGCACATGAAACCAAACTACGATTCTCCCGGGCATGGAAGGCACTTAAAGCTTAACAACCACGTTCCTGCGCATATGTTTCTGACCTGCATGTTGGATGCTCTCATTCACGTACAGTTTTACTTCATTACCCTAGTGGTCTGGCCTTTTAAATTGAGAAGTCGAGCACCTCCTTCGGATCGAAGAACACGGTAAAATATATTTGCTAAGTCCCTCTGGGAAGGTCCTATGTTAGGGGATATTTATGTCGTCTATATCAAGTATTGCCGTTTTAAAACCGAACCAATCCCTGCTTTCTTTGGAGATTGCGCATTTGCATGCAAGCTGAGCTCAAGAACCTGCATTTTTGTGCAGCCCTTGAGCAGAATATGCCGTGAATTTGCACAAGTATCAAAAATGTGTTGAAAAGGTATCATTTCTAAGTATTGTTTTTTTTCGTCTGGTTGAGTTTGATGGTTTAGAAAAGATACTTGTCTTAATAAATGGCTTCAGTTTTATCAAAAACTCGATGGGGAGCTCCAGGAACGCAGTGGTATGACAAAATGCTCGTTATTTCGTCATTCATCCGTAGAAAGTTAAGGTTATCTGATTTTCTGTTTTCACATACTGCCTACATTAGGACATGAATGAAACCACTTGTCTGTGTTTTCTTTTCATTCCTCCTCTCGTCAGTGGGATGCATTCTTCTCAAGAAGGTTGCGACGTCCAACGTGTCTTAGCTGAACTGCAATCTGATATCGATCTTCGGTTTCGCCCGTGGCTGTTTCCCGAACACCTGGAGCTGGCAACTTCTGATGCGTTGTCGGCCAATGCCAGGCGCAACGGCGGCTGGGCTGATGTACGTGATCAAACGCTCTGTCTCAGTTTAGCCAGGAACAGATGGCTGGCACTGACGGAGCATCCCTCTGTGGTCTCTAATAACAGGGATGTTACGCGCTTAGAACCCCTTATTAATGATGTCTCTCTCACCGAAACTGACCCTCTATCTTAAAGCCCCATGCCTCTTTTTATTTCAAATTTCTTGCGCAGGCTGTGACATTTTGATAGAAAACATATATTTTAACTTGACCTTAGATTGAAAAGTGCGCTCAAGTGCCCCCAATTTTATTTGCTTTCCTTTGCATAATTGGGGATACACTTACTTTCAGGATGAAAAATTCTCGTCTTTCATTTTCAGCGGCATCCTTTACCTGCGAGCCCATCTTTATTTTTTGTGCAGTGTATGTCCTTTTTCTACTGTTTGTTTTGGTTATGTCAAGCACGGCCTGCTTCCCTCTCTTTCTTATGGGTTTTTCTCCGAGGTAACGCAAAGCTACTCTCGCGTTTATGCCGCGACTATATCGGTGTCTTTAGTGATTTCGGGCGTCAAAACGATGCTTCTGTCTCTAAACGTGAAAGCCGCAATAGACAAAAATCAGATCCAGGGCATAGCCAAGACTCTTCTGCTTTAATCGTGCATTTTTTTCGAAGGATAACCATTCTGTTGCGAACGATTAATCCACAAAAACGCTGTATGCTACTAATTTACGTCGTACCCCGTATCCGTATACTCTCGTTCGAGACTGGCCTTCAACTCTGATGAGGTTCACCATATGTCCTACAGCAAGTTGGCGTTGGGACAGTTACTTGCTGTTAATGCTCCTGATTTTACCTTTTTGCAGCCTTGACAGAAGGTGCTTCTGTATTCTTTTGGACCAATATAACCTGTTCCAGAGGAACAAGTAAATGAGTAGAGGTTGTCTGAGCTGGTAAACTATCCTTACCTTCCCCGTGCGGGATCAGGCTGGCTGAGAATAATATTCGAACTCTCGCTGCTGGTAAGGTTCATGACAGGTCTTGATCAAGGTGTCTTCTTAGGAGTTTACCATCCGCGTGCGTAATATAAGTATCCGTCCGTCTTTGTAGTCACCGCTTGGGGTCTTAATTTGTGCGGCAGGGATGCGCTGCGGTTTTCATAGTAATGGCTCTGGAAAACATGTTGATGTAAACCTTGATAACGGTAGACGTACTGTTGATATTCATGATGTTGACCCTGATCAACGTGTTTGTAGTTTGTGGGATAACACAAGACTTTACAACTTCAGTTGTTTCAAAAGCGCAGAGGTCTTCCTATTTCCTCGTCAATTTACCCGTTTTTGTTAAACTTTAACATGATTTATCAATGCCAGTGCATACTTAAAAGTGAAAAATGCAGGCATCAAATCATTCCCCTAAGTTGCTTTTTTCGATGTTTTTCTGTTCCGCTTGGGCCATTTCAGAAACCCTTTTTTATCTGCGCATGGCTCCGATTTTCCTACAATTGCCTATGATTAAGGATTCCGGAGGGAATCCGAAGCGTCAGGAAAATGCAACCCCTGTTCCAGTGATCGCATTGTCTTCTGAACGCATTTTTTCGTTCTCCGATAGCATCTTCCTTATTTGTGGGAGAACATGAATATAACTTAACGCAGCTTCGGCCGAAGAAGTCACGAAATCAGGCGAGTAGGGTGCGCTAAACGAAGACAATTTCAGCAGTGGTCAAATGATTGGCACTGTGGGCGAACTTTATGCAGTAATTTTGGTATGAGGCAGGGAGTATTAATGTGATCTCTTTTTTGCAGGTGCCCAAAATACGCACTTAAGAATGCCAAGCTGTTTTCACAGTCTAACTTTCTGATTCCATAATCTCGACGGTTTCCTCTAGAGAGTGTTAATTTACCGATATCGCTTTCCGTCCTAGCTTTTATTGCTCGTATCTTTTCATGGTGGTTTCCAACTTTTGAATATTTAATTCTATAGGACATGACGTATGCGGTCACACACGCATGTCTACGCGTCATCACAATTGAATAGTTAGGGAATGTTGTTTATTTTCGTTTGCCAAAGTCCACATGGAATCGTTTAGGCGAAATCAATGTCGCCATGTTTGTCAGGGCCTTCCCTATCGAACTGATTTATTGTTGAAACCGAGATAGCATTGGTGGGACACTTAAGCCCTGGCGATAGACTACTTTTAAGGGATTTATAAGTGCTGCTCGGACAATAGCTATGTTTTGCTCCTCAATGGCACTCCCTGGGCATTGCCCGCAAGGAGCGTTGGTAATGTCAAAATATTCACCTTGAAATTAATATAGCCATGGTTATTCAGTCACCTAACACGAGCATCGGTCATCGATAGTTTTCCAAATTTTTAAGTGCTAGCAAGCATTTAAATTGTGGTTAGCAGATGAATCCATCTCAGACCACCATGCCTCGCTGGATACATTTTGGCCTGACACATGTGTGGTCTGGATTTAGTCGTATTTCACGGTATAGGGAAGAAACAGATGAAAGTTAAATTGGCTGCGCTAAGGAGCTGATTTGTGTGTATAGCTCTAAAACTCCTAGCGCTCACAGCTCTCCCATGTGCGCCGAATGATGCAACCTGAAGGAAGAGTGCATCCTACTGAAACATCCGCAGTTGTCTACAAACTACGTTGCATTGATGAAGACTGCAAGTACGTTGGAGAACCAGGGCGCAACTTGCAGACCTCTCTAAGCGAACACAAAGCGGCGGCCCTGAGACTAGACCCAAACTCGCAGCTTGCACTTTTTATATCGGAGAGACTGGTCACAACTTCGATATTCAAGGAGTGACCATCGTACGCTGAGGAGCCTCAAAAGCGGGAAGACTGACGCTTGAGGCATGGTTATCAGACGCCAACTTTTCCAACAAACATCTGAACATGCCCGCGGCCTACAAAGTCATACGCCATTACGTAAATAACGGACAGGATACGGTCAAACCGAATTCAGGGTTCGCAGACGAAGACGACCCTTTGATGAAGCCACTGGAAGAGGGAGCAGGATTACCAGTTTCCTCTATCGTGGGGACGAAACAGAACACCAACTGCCGTCAAGCCAGGCCAAAATCCACACAGAGGGCCACGCAGCCAGCGGAGAAAAATCGACCATTCCAAGGTCAACACGTACAACCAAACTTTAAATTTGCTGATCGATAAAGTCAGAATACGCTTCGACAAAGGACAGCCGGCCCAGCTGTCCGAAATTTCAGTAAACTAACAACTTTTTTCCGGTGATCAAAGCATTAACTATGTGTAAATACACGTTAATTCATCGGTAACGACTCGCACCTCACCCACCTTTGTTTTAGTGGTAACCGCAGTCTTCAAGTCATTTCTTGGCTTTTCAGTACTATCTTCGCGCGGTTTCCATGAAGTCTCACTCCCTGTTTCTCCATTCGATAAGTTCATCCGTTTTCATTACAATTTCCCGTCTATGTATTCATCGTTACTCTAACCTTTATAACAAACTTTCGCCGATTCAGTATCTTGTCTCAAACCAATTGTGAACCAATTTCCAGAAAAATATACCTCACCATTTGACGAAATGGATAACCTTTTAGGCATTATATTCAGAGAACCACCTCCAGCCGATCCAGAGCCACTTGTAGCGATCCACTTTCTTAGTCATGCTTTCCTCGGACGCCGCGCGGACTAGGTCATGTCTGGCGTGACCACCACGCATCCGCAAGACGCCATAGGCAAGGCCTTTGTTCAAGGACACTCCTGTCTGGCTTTCTTAAGGCAGTTTAGTCTCACTAGCCAACCATGTCTCAAGGTTAGACCATTGTCCGAGATGCGGACGATTTGTTTACGCTCATACACTTCCAGAGCTGACGACTCACTGTTCGGTTGCAGACTCTCTGTACTCCGGCTCATTCATGACTGGTCTGCACTCGCCTGGAAGTCCCTTCTTCTATTGCTTACATACTACGCTTCTTCCTACCTTAGTTAATGCTCCCTGACACTATGACCTTCCACGCCTTATCGTATTCAACTAGCCTATACATGTTGGGATACGTTCTCTCGTCTATTATCTGGCTGGACCACATCGTATCCCATATTGTTAACCCCGACGTGTCTCTATCCCACACATTCATCCCCGTTCTAGTCAATATGCGTTTCCCAGGCCTTCCTAGCTCGGACGTTACTATCTGCGTACATGAGATTGTGTGAATTTTTCACCAATTTTCAAATTTCTTTGATGTATAGAATGACGAGTAGAAGACACAAGACCGTGTCTCGCAAAACACCACTCATGATCAGTTGAGACGTCGAGTAGCTATTACCTACTAAGACCTAACTGTGGTTACAGAAGTAGGAACCAATTAAGTCGAGGAGATGAGGCCGGATACCAAGGGGTTCCAATTACACTAGAAGACATCTGTGCGGTACCTTGTCGAGGGTCTTGCTAAGGTCAAAGTAGATCACGGTCACTGATTGCTGCTCATTACGAAAGGAAGTGACGAGGTTTAAAAAAATCTAAGTGACACGTTTCGCACGATCTTCTAAATGGAAAATCATGCTGCGAATCCCTTAAAAATTGGTTTTCGGGGCCAAAATCAACTATGTGATCTAAAATAATCTTTTCAATATGTTTTGCTAGAGCGGGGGATTTGTGAACGCCTCGATAATTATTTACGTCCGAACGAGATCCAGACGCGAAGGTAGGAAGAATAAAAGATGTATTCCATGAGTCAGGAAAAAAAGAATCCGTATGAAAAATAGACTGAAACTACACGGCTAAACAATAGGGGAGAGCTGGTCATTTTCTCGTGTACCGTTACTTCCTGGAGAGGGCGATATTTTTAGACGAATAACGTGCTCACTAATTAATTTACAGAGAAATCAGTGGTACTTATAATATAAACTAAGAATGGCTGCAACGATGGAACTGGTTCAGATTCCGTTGTAAAATACTTTACAAAGAATGCATTTAATTATTCAGCCTAGCCAGAGTCTTCATGGCCTCGTTTCATGGAGAACCGACGACGGAGCAGCTGAGCAGCAGAGTTTGCAGAATTTAGCTCGCTAAGTGCGCAAGGTTCGCTTTGTCTGTCAAGTGAAAGTCGAAGCTAAGTTGCTACCTCAAAAACCTCTGCGTGCCTTAGATGCCCAGATAACGAACTAGTAGACCGATCTTTCAAATACCTCCTCCGTTGATTTATTCTTAGCAAAAGAAAGTAAGGGACGATGGAGCGTAATTTTGGGCACTTTTAGTTGGAATTACTCCCAGGATTTTATTGGAAATGACCGACAAGTATTCAGAAAGACTTGCTAGGTTGTTCATGGAGGAGAGATGCCGCTAGTCTAGTTAGTTAATTGTTAATTAATCTAATATCGGCGAGGTCAAAAGCATGATAGGTGCGAACGGTACTAGCCTTTTCTGCAGAGACAAGCGAAAGGCGGTGGGGAATTAATTCATAGTCACTTTGAAAAAGGTTCTAATTAGAATCAATGGCTATGTCGTTTGCAAAAATTAGGTCTTAAATATGATTATCTCCCGTTGAGAAGCGCACTAACTGAGACCAGTTTGAAAAGATTAGCGGCATATATGAAGGGCTGAAATCTGGGTGGACACTAGTTTGAAAGCCAATCAAAGTTGGGAAAGTTGAAATCCCCAGCGATAAATTAACGTTGGAGGCGGACTATGAAATCAGTTTAAAGATATCGTGAAGCGTTCCATCAGCTTTGGATGACGACTTGGGGAACTTATGAATGCATCCGAGGATCGCCTCTTGTAGGGGCGACAGGATAATAGATACGAAGCTGCAATTGCCGAAGAATAACGTGGCATATGGATGGAGCGGAAAATGACTGAATGGAGCTTTAATATAAAGCAGACAACCACCACCACGCTTACCAGTGTGGTTTTGATAGTAGAAATCGTGCTCAGCTTTTATAAGCAAAAAACCAGAAAGTAAGAGATATAACGCAGGTAACATCAGGCTTCAACTCGAAGGCAATAACTCCAAGTTGAGTAATCTTAATTATAGCAGATTAAGCATTAGACGATATGATATCTAATGTAGTTCGAAAAGCCGAACTATAGTTATCTTTGGTGGTGGTGGTTAACCGAATTATAATTTCTCGTTTTTTGGAGAGTAACTGATAACTGACTCAAGACGATTGGCGTAAGGATGTTGAGAGAAAGATCCGAAAAATGAAGATCCCCTATAGCAAAACTCTAGATTAGCCTAGCTTCCTCTAGATTCGTAAGTCGCCTTCGCGTAGCTGCATGTCCTTGTGTCCGCCCACACGAATTCATGCCGGCGTCACTCCCTCTGCCTACGCCAGCTAGCCTGGATATTTCCTTCAAAATAAAGCATGCTCCTCTCTCCTCCACCGGTGCTACTGTAGTGCGTGCCCCGCTGTGGGCTTGGGGTCGCTCGCTCGCTCGGCGTCCAATGCTAAACGGTGTCCTCCCCCGCGCCGCCATGTCTTTCATGTCACACTGTAGCACAGGCCTACGCCTTTAGAGCGACGACTCTAGACTTTTGCTAGCCGGGGTAGGTAGCTTTGAGACCTCGAAGGATCATCGGGATTAATACGGGGATAAGCTTGTTGCTAATGGGAAATCAGGGAAAACTGGAAGGAATTTAGAGTCTTGCGGGAGAGGACAAGAAACTATGAGGATTACGTGATGGAAAAGTGGGTCTAGTATTGTGGTTTAATAGTTGGGGGGACGCATAACGTAGTTATTTGCCTGTTCTAGAGGCGGAGTTAGTGTTGGGAAGGTAGCATGCGACTGGTTATGCTTACACTACCTTATTTCAGTTTTTGATCACGTAATTCTAAAGGCATGTCTAGGGTGATTTAATAGGAAGGTTGGAATCACTGCGTTAGTTTAACGATGCTTTTGGTCTACCTGATGTAGACGGGTTTTTGGAAATCCTATGGGGACTTCCAGAATAACTAGCCACGACAACTGTGAAAGCAATTAAGCTTGAAGCAATAGGATGCGTCAGTTGACTGGGCCCATCAGGGGCCTGAGCTGATGACCGTATCCGTGTAGCCGAACTCAACCCGTTAGTAGTAAGGAAGTAAAGTAATTTCGCTTGCTTCTAGAAGTAAGCCAGCAACCGCGTAAGCGGAAGGTTGACGCAAAACGTAAACCCAAACCATTGCTAACTTCCGATCCCGACAGGTGGTGGAGATGAGGAACGTCCCAGCTCAGCGGGAATTGACCCCATTGGTATTGACAGAGATTAGTTGATTTTGCCAGGTAATTTATACCTTGTTCTAGGAGTAATGAGGCAACCACGTACATAAGCGGAAGGTTAACGAAAAACTAAATGGGACGCATTGTAGACTACTGGGCCCGTCAGGTGGCCAAGTTGGTGGCCAACTGGACTGTTCGTGGTGAAGACAAAGAAGGAAGAGGAAGTACTCTTACTTTAATGAATTTTCCGTCAAACAAAAATGACGGGAGACGAAGTGGCGTTGGCGCAGGGGAAAGTACGGCAGCGCACAGAAGGAAGACGTAAAAGAAAAGGATAAAGGCATAATGTCTGTGCGCGGGGCAGGGGTATGAACAAGTTGAAAAACGATTGTTCGCCGGTTGCCGTATGTTGTTGTTGTTTGTGTCTTAGAAATCGTAGTGGTATTGTCATGAAACGAAGCTTCTTCCTAATTTAAATATATTCGGCTAACCGCATGATATTGTACTGAGGTGTTTAAGGCTAAAACCGGCCTTCACGTGGTCTATGGGTTGGTAGTCAGTACCCGTCATAGCAGTCAGCCGGATGATCTAGCAACTGATAACTCCATACGGTAAAGCCACAAGAGGTGTTCGTGTGTAAGGCGTGAATGGCAAATCGAGGCAAGTAATGGTTAAGCCGTGGAAACGGAGAAATCATGCAGACATGGGCCACTACTGACGTGACCTGAAGCATTGAAGAACATGTCTAGCCGCTGGCAGTAGCTGTAAGTGGGCACGGCAACAACGGAACAGAATAAGGGGTGGTAAATGTGTATGCTAGCGCCTACATGGGCGGAAGAAAAAGTGGCTTGGTTTAGTTGAAAGCATGTGTGAAAACTGTTGGCGTGGATGGAAAAAAGAGTCACTTACGCCGTCGGGAATAAATTTTAGTATCGCAGGTATTTGTGTCGACAAGCAGAAGGAGCCCCCAAATCACAAGTCGAGAAAGACAGTGTTGGTGGACAGAAACTTACTGCGTAAAAGAGACGGTGCGAAGGTTGTCATCTGCTAGCTGCGTGTCCTCGCCAGATGTGTCCGCGAAGTTGCGCTAACTGGTGTAAAACCTTGATTGAGGAATGTTCTTAGTGGGCCATGCAGCCAACCGGGTGCACAAGCGCGCATCAATTGGCTCATCAATCACGCTCACGACCTCGCCAGCGTCACGCTGGATGCGGTAGGTGTTCATCCCTCGCGAGATGACACAGAAGGGTCCCTCGTAGGCAGATTCCAAGAGCCGTCGAACTCGATCACATCGTAGAAAGACGTGAGTGCATGTGGCCAAGTCTTTCTCAAAGTGAGACTCAGAGACAGAGGGCCATGGGCTGACCCGGGTAGATCGTCCGCAAAAACTGCCGCAGACGCTGCTGGAGCTTGATAGGATCCTCGAATGCAACTTGAGGAGATGGCGAGATCATCTCACCAGGAATTTGAACAGTGGCGCCGAACACCAGTTCAGCGGCTAAGCAGTCAAGGCTCGAGTCGAGGAAGGAGCGGATGCTCTAGAGGTCCAAGGGAGATGCTCTGTCCAGTTCTCCGGATCAACCGCGGCGCGTATGGAGGCCTCCAACTGGCAATAAAACCGCTCGACCATGCCCTTGGCAGCCGGAAGATAGGATGTGATGCAGATGCGGGTACAGCCTAAAAAGGAGAGAACAGATTGGAAAAGGCTAGCCTCGAATTGAGCACCACGATCAATCTTGATAGTAGAGTAAGTTAGAAGATGGCAACCCAGCGGGTGAGGAAGGTCTTGAAAACCGTGGAAGCCTTGATATTGGGGACAAGGATAGCCTCAGGCCACTGGGTGAATCCATCTACACAAGTGAGAAGCTAGGACTGGCAGTTGGACAGGCAGGGTCCTACGATGTTTAGGTAGATGGGACTTTACCTTGTATCAAGGCCGGTGAGGGTGCCAATGGATGCCTTGCCGGTGGACCTTGCTCCGTTGACCGTTCAGACTAGGACATGCCCATGATTTGAGGTCTTTGTGTATTTTAGGCCAGAAGAAGCGACCAGAGACCAACTTGTTGGTTGCTCGACTCTCAAGGTGAGATACGTTGTGCAGGGAGAAAATTCTGCGGCACGAATGGACGATGAGAGGCGGTGGAGACGCCACACAGGAAAGTGTCATTGCCAGTAGTCAATGGCAGTTCCTGAAGTTGGAGCCCGGAAACTTCCTCGTCAGAAGGTGGACCAACATTTTGTTGTTTTGTAGCCATGGCAGTCAGGTCAATCCCGAAAGTCAGTTGCAGATGGGCGAGTGGAGATCTGGACAGCTTATCAGCCAACTCACTGCGTGACCCACCGATTTGGCGGATGTCTCAGGTGAACTGCGAAATTTAGTCCAGTTGTCGAAGCCCTTTTGGGTTCAACTTGTATGGTTGTGCCTTCAAGGCGAAGGAGAGTGGTTTGCGGTCAAAGAAGTCGACGAAGTCTCTGCCCTCGAGGAGATGCAGGAAGTGTATTACGGCGAAATAGACAGTCAGAGCCTCCTGTCCAAACGTGCTGTAACGCTATTCGGCAGGTGTAAGCTCCTTGGAAATTTTGACCTCCTTTGTGCTGTTGAAGAATTGCGCCATCTGCAACATTGGAGGCGTCAACCATGATATAGATAGGTGAATAGGGAGCGTAGTTTATGAAGAGCGTGGCATCGGCCAGAGCAACCTTCATATTCGCCTCCACCTACCTGCAATGAGTGAGTCTGCAGTAGCTCAAACGAACGTGTGGAAGTGGAAAGAAGTTTCGTGGGTGGCAGAATGCTGTCAGCACAGTTCAGAAGAAACCGGTGATAGAAGGTTACCATGCCTAGAAAACGTTGAAGCTGACACTTAGAGAAGGGAGGTTGGAAGATGTGGATGGCTGCAACATTGGCCAGCAGAGGTTGGAGTCGACTAGGTTTCCAAATAATTCGAGGGAAGACACACTAAATACACACTTTGACGGATTGAGGACGACGCTAAACTGCTGAAGGTGGTTAAATACCATTGTGAGATGTTCCATGTATTCTTCGGTGGTAGAGCTGGTCATCAATAAATCTTAAATGTAGGCGTAGGCGAAAGCTAGACCACGGAACACCCGATCAACCACCCCCTGGAAGGTTTGGAAGGCATTGCAGAGTCCAAACGGCATACACAGGGACTCAAAGGGGTCAAATTGAGCGGTGACGTCAGTTTTCGGAACGTCTTGTAGGACACTGGGAATCTGATGGAAGGCCAAGAGCACCTCGATGTTCGAGAACATAGACGTGCCTGATAGGAAACTCGTAAAATCCTGAAGATATGTAACAGGGAAGCAGTCCGGGGTTAAGAGGTTGTTCAAGGCCCGGTCGTCACCACAGGAGCGCCAGTCACCAGAAGTGGCTTCTGGGACCATACGGAGGTGTGAGACCCATGGGCTGTCAGATTAGCGGACAATGCCTATTTGAAGCATGTAATCGAACTCGGCCTTAGCGACAGCGAGACCTGCGAGCGCAAGACGGCGGAGCCTGGAGAACACGGGAGGGCAAAATTTCCGGCTGTGATGGACAACGTCGTGTGACGGGGTAGATGTGCTGAAGTATGGACAATGAGAGCAGTATACTCGGCAAGAAGCTGCTGAAATGGGCTCTTTCGAGTTGGGTCTAAAGCGGCGATTTTGCGAGACACGTCGGACGAAGGGATATCTTGGACAGAGAGTTTGGTTGTCTGGTCATGCAAACTGGAGTGGTGGAAGTCCACCACAAGGTTGGAGGCAGCAAGGAAGTATGCACCGAAAATGGCGAAGGGCACTTCAGCAATAATAAAAAGCCAGGAAAATGAGCTTCGAAGTACAATGTCTTGTGTGAGGGGCCGGCCGCAAAAAGTTCGGATGGGGAAGCCGTTTGCAGCCTAAAGTTGACGATCAAGATTGGGAGATTGACGGTCAGCTGGATTTGGAGAGACAACTGATAGCTAAGCTACGGTGTCCAATAGGAAACATCTACAACTGACGCTGTCACAGACATGAAAGGTGCAAGCAGAACCGGCAGAGTCAGAGAAAACAGCCGCGTCTATTCTCGGGCTGGCGAGTTTCATTATTTAGATTTGAAAGAAGGAGTGGAGAACATTTGCGAGCCTCTGAACCAAACTTCGTGTGTTACCAACTCACCTCAGCTGTTCTTCGTCGCGAGGGAGAGCGACTACGGCTGGATGAGCGACGGCCGGCAAAACGGGAAAACTGGAGTTTTGGAGATACCGGCTTGTTCGCCAAGGCTGAAACCTGCTGCTCGTTCACTATAGCGGAGGGTGTAGAGATTTTGGCAATGAGGGGCGGCTGGAAGCGTTGCCATCTCCGCAAGCTTTGGGACCGCTAGATCATCGGAACCACCTGCCAGGATTCTCTGCGCGTTAGCATGTAGACGCATCAAAAACGCCTTGAGCAACTTTTCATCGATCTGTCGTTCGCCAAGGTGGGATTGCATGTGGCGAAGAAGTTCAGAATGTTTCCTATCATCACGAGCTTCTCCTTTCATCAGCTGGTGGTAGCGCTGATGGTCGGACACAGAATTGATGCTAAGAAGTTCCTCTTTGAGTTTTGTGTTTGGGGATTCGGACAAAAGGGACTGCACTTGTGGAATGACATTTGATGGAAGAAATTCCATAAGTTTGTGGCATTTCACCAGTTCCTTTGAAATATTTGCCGAATAAAAGGCTGATCCAAATCGGATGAAAAAGGGTTCTGGTGAATTTTGTCAGAAATCTGATTTGGTGAGATTAGCGGCTTGAACAGATGGAGCATCTTTATTATTTTACCGACAACGCAGACCATTTCACGAAGCTTTTTAGCCTATTTGGGCCTCATCAGTTTAACGTAGGTCAATTCCAGTGTAGCAGCGGAAATTGCCGCCACGCTCGAGTTTCGAATTCACGTCTATCCGTTTAGAGGCGAACGCTCTAACCCTTGAGACAAGGGTCCACCGTGTTGGGGTTCCAATTAGCTCGCTACTCATAACAATGACACAATGGGTACATCCTCAAACAGATTGAAGTAGAATTACCTGATAACATATAGTCCCGATCATAAACCGACAACACGGCGGACCCGTGGCTCAAGGGTTAGAGCGTTCGCCTCTAGCCGGAAAGACGCGAGTTCGGAACTCGAGCGTGGCGGCAATTTCCGCTGCTACACTGGAGTTGACCTACTTTCACCTGATTAGGTCGTTTACTTAATTGTATGTGACTACTCACTTGTTCCGAGTAATATAATCAGGTGGTATAATGTCAGTAAACACGAGCCAGCAGGTGTAACTGAGCAAAAGGAGCAGACAGTGAAAAATCTGCTAAGGCATGGCTCAGAATTCAAAAAATTGAATGTAGTTTGTAGTTTTTAGGAGAAAAAAAGTCGCTCGTGGGAGGCAGTAAGTGAAAAATATGCCGGGATGCAGCTGTTTATGTTGACATCAGGCTAGGGCGTCCACCGCGACTGACATCTTGATTAGAAAAGCCATACGGGGACAAAACTGCAGAGTCACGAGACCATCCCGAAAAATTGGAGCTGCGACCATGATACGCCTTTGTCAATTTCCGAGGCCGTCATCAACGCGACGAAAACAGGAGAAGCCGCCAAGACCGCAACTATCTGTTATGGGTCGATATAAGCGAGGAATAATTTAATAATTGAATGCTAGTCAAACGAAACAAGTAATACTATATAAATTTTTTATTGCGTTCGTCAGCAGTAGGCCAGCAGCGGTCAACTGGTGTAAGAGTGAGAGTTACTATAGCAGTATAGCTTCTTTTTAAGCACTTCAACGGAAGCGAACATAACAATATCCAGGGGCAGAGCATTCCAAGCTTCAACCACTCTATTACAAAATAAGAACTTTCGTAGGTCTCATCTGGCCCCTGTTACGCGTATTTTGAACGGATTTTTCCATAAGTTCTTGGTTGTTGCTAACACAAAGAACTCGCCAGGTAGTAGACAGCAGTCCTGGCTGCAAAATTATACGAAATGTTTGTTTCAGCTCACCGCGTAGCTGCCTGTAACTTAAAGGAAAGAGGTCGAGGTAAGCTAGACATGTTTCATAGGGTAATGATCCCTCTCCGGTCATTAGCTTAGTTGCGCACCTTTGTACCTTCTAGAGGAAACCGAGTTTTTTCGCGGTCCAGGGTTTCCATGCTTGGAAAGTGAACTCCAGTTTCGGTCGTACAAATGTTCCAAAGACCTTACCGAAGCAGACTTTATAAAAGGCGCAGAAAGCCCGTTTGACAAGGTACAGGAAGGAAATTGCGGACTTAGCTACTTTTGCGCAATGCAGCGAGGGCTTAAGCAACGTCAAGATCCACAATCCTAAATCTTTCTGCGCGTCCACTTCTTTAAGTTGGATGCCATTCAGGCCGTAAACTATTGGATTCTGAGATCTGGGTCTGCCTACTAGTAGGAGGTTGTACTTGTTCTCATTAAACCGCAAAAGCCAGTCATTAGACCAAATTTGATGATGATTTAAATTTAACTGTAAACGCTCTTCGTCTGCTGCATTTCTGATAAAATTTCACATTTTAATGTCGTCGGCAAGCATAGCCACGTCACAATCCATTCCACGGACACTGTCGTTGACGTATATAATGAACAGAACAGGGCCAAGGACAGAGCTTTGGGGAGCACCGCTCTCTGCAGCAACCTCTGCCGACTGCTGGCCAGAGATATGAACAGTTTGAGAGCGGCCTCGTAGGATGCCGTGAATCCACTTCAGCAGATTTCCTCAAACACCTAGTTTGCTGAGTCTGTGCAAAAGTATTTCATGTGGGACATTATCAAATGCCTTTATGAAGCCTATATATATTACATGAAGTGGATTTCTTTCATCTACTGCCCGGGTCCAACGTTCCAAGCAATAGAACAAGTTTGACACGCAGGACCTGCCTCTACAGAATCCATGCCGCGCACCCGATAGTAGGTTATACTGCTCTAGGAAACACATCAGCTCTTATTCAGTATAATTTAGTATATATTTAGGAGATAAGCAGAGCCTTTGAAAACCCTATTTACAGATAGATGCTGTCAGATCCTGCATATTTTTCAGTCATCTATATATACTATATAAATTGTTGTTTTCTTCCAAATGCATGACCCGAAGTAAGATCAAGCCTTTCTTTGAATGCGTCGACGCTTTCAGCAAGAACAACCGAGAAAGGAAGTTTATTCCATTCTTTAATGACCCGCTGGGAGAAGAAGTGGGCCCGCACTTCTAGTTTGGCGTGGTGTCTCTTCAGTTTGTACGGATGACCACGTAGATGTTTTGTTTGTGCAAATTCAAAGAAGTCGGTCATCTGAACAGCGCAGTCTATTCCCCTGACGATTTTAAACACCATGATCATAAATCCTCTGTATTGCCTATCATAGAGAGGAAAAAGATTGAGCCTATCTAGACGACCTCCATATGGGAGACCTCCTAAGCTGCTGACTAGCTTGGTTGCCCTTCTTTGCACTTTCTCAAGCATTGCGTAATCTTTCTTCATCCAAGGGCACCACGCCTGGATGCAATACTCTAAAATCGGCCGAACAAATGTTCCGAAGACTCGCCAAAAAAGCTGTTCATTAAAATAGAGGAAGGAACTTCTGATCGCTCCGAGGATGCCCATAGAATTCTTTGCGAATTGAGCACAATGAGTTGACGGTTTGAGGTTGGGCGTCATGTGTACACCAAGATTCCGTAGTTCGTTCACTAGCTTGGGTTGATGACCTCCGATTGAGTAATCATAATCGAATGGTATCACCTTTCTGCGACTAGACCGTAAGCAGATTACTTGGCATTTGTTGAAGTTCAGCCGCAGTAGCCATTTTTCACACCACTTTTGTAAGCAATCCAAGTCATTTTGTAAGGTCTGCTCATCCTCTGAGCTTTCAATGGAATTCCAGATCTTTAGATCAACTGCACACATGAATTTCTCACAGGTGAGGCAGTAAAGGCAGTCGTTCACATATACCAGAAATAGAATGGGA
>JAYGXS010000001.1:60309011-60341368 GCA_036362985.1 Ligula intestinalis
AAAAGAAAATTATAACTTCTTTTTGCCGGTCACAGGTCTCAGTAGGCACCAAATTGATGAAGGGCTCTAATTTCTCACATTGCTGAGAAGTGAGCGAACAGACATTTACATCAAAGATGGTACTGAGAACCGTGAGCAAACATCCACATTGAGACATGAAATTATTAAAAGTGTCCAAAACATCAAGATTCCGTTTTTTCATATTTAAGGCGGGTGGATCTTGGAAAAATTTAACACCAAGAGGGTCGTTAATGGGGGGATTATCGTCTAAAAACTAACTGTGATTTCATATTGAAGTTTAAAATATCAGAAGGATATGCAGTTAGATATATTTTTAAGCAAGGCCATGCAAGAAAGCTTCTCTTATACAGGAAATAAAATTGGCGAGTCTACGCTGGATGAAAACTCACTCGATTGATATTGCAACAAGTGTTAACTGAATCTTGCTGGAAATTGCGAAATCTTTTTAAAATTTTCAATCTAAAATAAACATTCAGATGAGACTATGTCGGGTGAAATTATGAGGCTATGTAGGGTGAAAAATATCTGGATTGATAGTTCGACCAGTGTACACTATTTCTTGTTGGAAAAAGAGTATTCTTTCAAAATATACAATCTGATTCAATAATCACGTACTTAATTACGTGTTTTTTTTAGCTGAATCTTAGAGAATTCCTAGGAGGCTACGTCGGGTGAAACCATAGAAAACTGTATATTTTCACCTATAGTCAAAGAAAACGACCACCGGTTTTTTGAGTGGCTTAGGGGTTGGAAATTCGAATTATGAACAAACATTATGCCAATAAAGTCGGCAGGATACGATAAAATCCTATTAAAATTTGAAAATTCCCTCAGCTGCGGAAAATCGAGTTGCGCGCCAAGGTCCCGACGTTCCTTTTTGTGTTCGGTGTCACCCATTCCGGCCGGGAGATGCGCAAGCTTTCCTTACGTGGGCAACAGTCATGTACTAGTTGCTGAGCTAAGTTCCTAACGAAGCACCAGACATTGTTCGGGTCAGGTACGCATGCAGGTCTCCAGTCAGTCACGTTAACTTGTCCTTTCATTTTCTTATAATCTCCTTTCCAGATATTCCTCTCGCTTTTGCGCAAGTGACAGGTACCGAGAAATAGCTGTACTCCCAGACAAGAACACAGTGATCACTTTGGCCAAAAGAAATCTGAGTATTCAATCCAAGGATTCAGTTTTCCTCTCTACTAATGACTAGATCCAGGCAGCTAGATTGTTGGCCACCTCGAAACCGCGTGTGCATTGTAACATGCTGGGTAATAAATTCGTCATTTACCAAGAAAAGTAGTTTCTGTTCGAATGAGTTCTCTGATCGCGAGCTGTGCATTAAAGCCCAAACTATGATCGGAGCGTTAAAATCTGCAACTATAAGAACATGTTTGCTACGGCAGATCTCTTTTATCTCAGAGATAAGTACATCGTCTGCTTTCGTTCTTTGTCCTGGTGGTCTGTATACCAGAGTAATATGGAGGTCAGTTTGGTTAGGTTCTCCCAGTTTACAACTAATTATTTCGCATGAATTGTTTCTGTGTGATGACAGACTATCTGGGACGTAGTTGATACCAGCTCGTATGACCATCGCGATTTCCCCACCCTTACGTCCCTTTCTGTCCATGTGGATAAGCTGAACTCCTTCCAGCCCGACTTCTGCATCTGCTATTTGCTCAGTTAACCGTGTTTCAGTTAACGCTATCAGGTGCGGTTGTTCATGGTCCACGGCGGGTTTGAGTTCATCCAGTTTGTTAAATACGCTCGGTACATTTGTGAACATCATTGTCATGTTCTTGGCTTCACTCGATCTCGCCTTGGTTACCTTTATTGCTGGTCGTGATGGCAAGAACCAGCCTTCATTGATTTTGTGGAGATTTTCACGTTGGGTTGATTGCCCGGCCATGTGACTTTTGTAAGGATGACAGGCGTCCTCCACAAAAAAGGCCTTTGACGTCGGACAATCACCCCATTGCGTATTTCCAAGCCCTTCTCCCCTTTTTCTTTCAAGATGGCTAAGTCTGCCTTTCATACCCTCCATTTCATCCTCTCCTTTACCGTGTACTCTTGTTGAAAAAACTATCTTATGGCCGGGGATTCCTCCTGCCGTTCGCTCGAGTGGTAGATCTCTCTGAAGTTTACTCTCAAAAATAAGTTTCCTCCCTTAAGAATTGGAGTTGAACCTTTCTGCTACTCATGTCTCTGATGACGAATCCGCGACGGATATCGAAACGTCAGGCGAATAAACATATTGGCCCAGCGATCGAGTCTTCTTCTTCTTCTCAATTGCTTCCTGGGACACGGATGTTCGCTTGCATTGGCAAGTTTTCCTTACTGTTTATTCGGAAATGCTTGAGTATCAAAAGGTTATCATCCTCAATAATAACGTCCTTTAAGCACTCCTTTAAGGCCTTGGTGTCCTCATCTAGTCTGCTCTTTGGACTGCCATTAGTTGATTCAGGGAGCCCGTGTAGAATAATGCATTGTGTTCTATCCACCTCAACTTTGTCTCGGGGTATTTGTTGGATAGTCCGGCTGATTCCAGCATGGGCCTCATTTCTATGGCCATGAGGATTTGCAAGGTCAGGTAAATCCTCATGGGCTGAAATTATGCGCAGAGTATCAGTCCAGCAGACCGTTGGAGCCGTTAGAGATGTTTCGGTAGGATCTTGAGCACGGTGATCCTCGTCGAGGACAACTTGACCATTTATGTTACTTGACTGATCATTTTTGTGCGTAGATGCTTCGGCGAGGGATGCTGCTGCTGCGTACGTTAGGTCCTCTTCCTCCAGTTCACGCTTCGCCAGTTTCTCCTCGTGAGGGAGAAATCGATAAAATTTCTTCCGCTCCTCCATCTCCCCTCGAAGACTATTAACTATCTCCTCAAGTTTCGTGAATTTGTTAAGAAGGGTAAAATATGATATGCAGGCTTCATCTTTATGAGTTTCATCCCTTAAACTTTTATGACTTTTTGTTCGCTTGGCAGAGGGACTTTTCAATAAGCTTCGTGACCGATCTTTTATATTGGATGATTGAATTTGATCCTTACGGATGTACGCTTTTATAGCTCAATCGGTTAGCCATTCGATTTCCATCCGAGGCATTCGTGGTTCGATTCCCGGCCCCGCTGACAGCTTTGTAGAATTCTCGAGAACAATAATTTCTTCTTCCATTTTAGTTGCAAACGAAACGATTTAGTTCAAAATGTTAAATTTTCCTATGAGATTGTGACGTTGTGTGTTGAATGATATTCAAATAACAAAAATCTTCCAACAGTGTGTAGAGTATTGCAAATATTTGAAGCAGACTGAGTAAACAATACGCCTAATTGCTTAGAAGCACTTTCAAATATGTATAACCAATATGCAGAATATTCAGGGGCAACTCAGTCGAGGTCCTTAGTAACAACTAATCTTCAAGAAGGCTTGAGATCCTTGTAACTTGGTCTTTTCAGGCTGTTTTCGCTTGTTAGTTTCTATGCTGCGACTTCAGCTCAACGACTTGAAAAACAACTTCCGCTTTGATGCCGTCTTCTGATGAATTTCGACACAATAAAAATTCCACGATGACGAGATTGTTGAATAGCATCCAATGCTTAATATCTGGAGTCCGCGAGAGTGTCCAGAAGCGTGAAATCCCGAAACGAATAAATCACATTGGAGTCCGAAAAAGTCCAACCGATTTTGAAGGGCGCGCTTTACTAATTTTTCCATGAATTTGCAACAGATCGAAGTAAGGCTGATTGGTCTATCATTTTTTGCGGAAACATTTTGCCGCCTTAATGCAGCGGTGTGATCCGTGTAGAGTTCCAAACGGTGTGTAAACCAGCATCAAATGAATTATTGAAAAGAATGGAAAGCGGTTTTGCTAGCTTCCCAGCAGTTCTTTCAGGAATTTGAGTGGAATATCATCGGGACCAGATGATTTCGAGTCATCTAGTGTTAACAACTCATGACGAACAGTCCCTTCTACGAACGATACATAATCAATCTTTGAACCATCGTCCAAGCCCTTATTGGGAAAGATGAATCCAATTTCGATTGTTAAGGTCGATTTATAATATTGTAAGAGATGCTCAGCTTTTGTTCCATCTTAATAATTTCTGTTTCGTCGCTTGATTTCAGCAGGGAGACTGGGTCTCGGTTTTGTGTAGTCTTTCTTAGGTAGGATAGTTTAGGATTTATAACTGCTTGGTTCAGTAAATTTTTTCAAAATCTTGGCGTATCCTGAAGATAAGTCGCTTCACGAGGCTCCATAGCGCTTTTTATGCATGGATGGATACCGTATTTTTAGCCGTGAGTGATTATCTCCACAGCATACGCTTCTTATTAACCGCTTTCTGCAGCGCTTGAGTCAGCCTCTGGGGTCTGTTGTTTAGTTTCTTCCGTGAAATCGGATAGTGGATTCCGAGAAAAATATGCAATAATTCACTAAATCATTCCCGAACCTAGACTATAATGCCGGAAAAAGCCGATTCACAATTCATTTTGTTCACTTCGGCCTTCATTTGATCGAAGTCATCACGCCAAATATTCATACGTACCCTTGTGCGCTGTTCAGGTACCAAGAATATTGAATAGTCCCAGTGAAGTACGACGTGATCACTTCGACCTAGTGGAGGTAGAGGTTGCACCTCGCCGATGCTGTCCAGCGATTTTGTGAGAACAAGATCTAGGCAATTCGAGTAGTGCCCCTCATGCACGTGTTGAATGAGGGATTAACTGAGTGTCAGGGCTAGTAAACGCCAGTCGAATGCTTGCTCTGGACCACGTGCGTGTGTTGAACTCCAATCGATGAGCGGAGCATTAAAGTCACGCATAATCAAGACGTCACACCGGGTAGTTAATCGTGCTAGCTGCTCTAGCAGGCCAGCGTCAGCCACGGGATCACTTCTAGTAGGTCAGTAAACAGTCAAAACTTATGCCTGGATGATTCCAGTAATTTTAGAGTAAGCCAGAGAGCCTCCGTACTGCAAGCAAACTGCTCCGTTTTTCTGCGACTAGTAGTCGATGTTTCACGTTAGTTATAACGCCTCCTCATTCACGCCCTCTCCTATCTCTTAAAAACAAATTAAATCCGGGTAGTGCTACTTCGCGGTCATCCATGTTTTCAGACAACCAGGTTTCTGTTAAAGAGATAATGTCGGGGGACAAATCGGATATGTGCACTTTCAGATCATCTAACTTAGACTCTGTTCGTTGGTGTAGATAAACTTCAGTGACATATTCTTTGCGGCCTCAGTTACGGTCCACTTTGAACCTCCGTGAAAGGAACTAGTTGCGCCTTCATTTGAATTGTTTATGTCCTACGAATACGTGGAGGACGGTGCACTGTCTGGTCGTTCTTGATCGTCAAATTTGTCATCCCTCTCTGTAATCTCAACCTCATTTCTAGAAATAACTGTCGGCGTTTTTTCCTCTCTGTTGGCATACAGTCCGGTTTAAAAACATTCGCAATTGTTCTCCTAGATTCTGAAACGTCGTGTGAGAATGAACTTGACTTGTTCTTCATTAGCTAACACTACTTTTAGTGTCGGAGACGTATACGTTCTGATATGTCATTTGGGCGCCTTCCGAGCCTAAAGTGCTTTCGCACATCAACCACCTCGGTGGGCCGCAGGAGCTTGTTGAGGAGACCTTCAAAGAGCCTATGGTCCACTAACTCCCGATCTGTGAAAGCGTTGGCCTGAAATTCTGGAAGCCCAAGTATTATCAGATTTTCGATCAGTTGGGTAAACCTCTCGATGTTAATGTAATACCGAGCTTTCGAGAAGATATAATTTGCCTGTCATGATGTACCGATGGCTTGTGTACGATCAGAGGTTTTTCAAACTCCATTTCGGCGGAACCCCCACTTGCATGTGCTGACCCCAATGACTGGCATGGTGCTGATGGATATTGTCCATCGGTAACGCGTACTTGGCTTTTCGCTTTGCTTGCATAACTGCAATGTGAACCTTCTTCCACGTCACTTGTTAGCCTAGTCGGAAGGATGTCAGTCTGCTCGTTCAATGGAACAGGAAGAAAATTGAATCACCTTAGATTGGTGAAGTAAAATTGTCAAAACTGATTTTAGAGGCCTCAAATATATTACCGATTCATAATTTTAAAATAATACTTTAAAATGTTCAGTACTTCGACTGAAATTTTCGTTAAATTCCACCAATAGGAGAATGAATTTCAATTTTCATTAAATTCTGCCTACATAAACTAGAATTTCCTTCAATTAGCGTTCGTATGCTGTGCAATATAATTGGATATGACTGGCTGATTATGGCTAATAAGCCAGAAATGTCCATTCCGGTCTCCCTTTGCAGTGTCAGCTCCATTTCATATGGTTTTATGTTAATCGAATCTTATTCTATTTTAGCATATTAAAAAAACATAAGGTTATTTAATTTACTATTTTTTGCTCATTTACGCCACTATTACATACCAATTTCCGCTCACTTGCTAAGAATTAAACGTTTGACCACAAAACTCGTTAAGTAGTTAGACGGGGGGAGAGACACCTAGAGGGGCTCTAGAAATCACTTTCGCCAAAAATTTAAATGAAAAAATGTTGGTCAAATGATCTAGGCCAGCTAGAATTCCGGCACTAGCAATGCGAGAGCTAGCTAAAGAACTGTGCAAACCTCTGTCTGTCATCTTCCAAAATTCTTTTTTTTTAAGTCGAACTCCCGGAAGAATGAAAGTGGGTATTCCTCACCCCGATCTCTCAAGGTGGCTCACGACTTGAATTCAATAAGTGTCGCCCAGGCAGTCTAACTTGCATCACGTTAGATGCTACGAAACGAAAGAAGAAAGAAAAAAATAAATGTTATATGATGGCCAGCACGGCTTTCATTCAGGACTTTTTTGGCTCACTAGAGCTATTTACTCGCATCAGAATTGGGCAAGAGCCACAGATAAGGCCTATCCAATTAATGTCATATTTGACGACTTCAAGAAAGCCTTCGACAGTGTACCACACAGGCTTATATTGTGGAAAATTCGTTCTAGGGAAATTCAAGGAAAGATGTTTAAATGGATCAGCGGATTCTTGACCCTCGGAAAACAAATGGTTTTGTTGTATACTCGGCCTCGGAATGGGAAAAAGAAGAAAGTGACGTATCACAGGTTTTTGATTTGCTATTGATACTCTCCCTAATCTATGTAAACCGCTGCCTCATTGACCTAGACCACGCAGCTCTCACGCTTGCGGACGACTTCAAAACATGGGCTGAAATTTACTGGACGGACGACACCAAAAAAATTACAAGGGAATATTAATCACGTGGCTTTTTAAGTTGAATGTATCCAAGTGTCTGGCAGTACACATAAGTAATGGTTGAAAAGCGTCGCAGAAACATGCTTATCTTATAAATGTCACCACATTGAAAGGGATAGATGCGTACAAAGTTCTGAGTAGGTGGAAAACCGCGAACTTGATGCCATCAAAGCATTGTAAATAGGCAGTCAAAGAGACAACTAGAACGCTGCGCTGGATCAGACGCGCGAACAACATAGCCCCACCTGACCTGTTCGGAAGCATATTTAGCGTCTTCATGAGACCACATATAGACTACAGAATGCTCGTTTGGACACCATGGTTAAAGAAAGACGCGGACTTTCTCAAACAAGTGCAACAGAGGGGGATGAAGATGGTCGAGGGCCATAGAAATGTACCATACTGGAGCAGACTTATAAAGCTACACTTTTTCGCCTTGTCTTACATGCACTCACAGTTAAGCCTGCTTTGGACATTTCGGATAATCCAGAATGAGAATTATCTTCAGTTAATTGACAGAACTCACCTGCGTGGCCATCCTTATAAGGTCACTACTGAATGTACTTGATTGAGCCTCAGAATGTTTTTCTTCAGCCAGCAGATGTTAAAACCTTGAAACTCGCTACCTAGCAATACATTTTTCATTAGGAGGTTTGGTGGATTTGCTTAATTTGAGTTGACCCAATTGTGAAAAAACTCGAGGCGTTCGGCTGGATTTGAACCCGCACGTCAGCGAAGACCTTTGCCGGAGGTCAATGCTCTAACCGCTAAGCTACAAACATCCCGCGTCGCGAAATGAATTTTATCACACTTGGGTCGATATTACCCGCCCAACTTTATCGCCCATATGGAATCTACCAATACGGAGACAGAAAGCTGACTGCCCAAGCAGGATTTCCTAAGCAATCGTCTAGAATCCTCCAGATTGACTTCTTGGCTGACTTAAATATTATGCTCAACTCATTGGGTCAACTCAAAATAAGCAAATTTGCCAAACCTCCTAAACTACTCATGCTCAAATTTAATTGGATTGACTGTCTGTTGTTTCGACCGCTGCTGATTCTACCTCTCTAAAATGAACACTCGCGAGTCCATGTGGGGCAGACACTTCTTGACAGTAAAATTTTTGACCTGTGCAAATCGTCTCTATGCTGTGAAATAATTGTTTTTTATTTATAATGATAGTTATTTTATATTAAAGACAAGGAGAGCCACGTCTTTACAAATTTAGTGCTGCAGAAGAAATAAATAAAGCGTGGATAGTTGCTGTTCTGCGTGAGCAATCACATAGGCAGCGGAAGTGTTTAATATGGTAGGCAGATAATTTAATAGCCGCTAAAATATCGTCCTGGTAAAATAAAAATTAACACTGGAAAATATAGTGATCTAAGGAGAAAGCGGTATAAAACTCCTTCCACTGACAATTTCGCACACTACAGTAGTCGCCGGTTGTTGAGCCGACGGCTAATAAGCCCAGCCGCGTATTAAGCCCAAGTCAGTTTGGGACGGAATTTTACAGAGCAAAATCTGCTGGCTAATAAGCCCAGTCGCCGGCTACAATGCCCAGTTTGCCAACATGATAGAGTTAAATTCTGATCTCTCTGTGTGCGCAACTGGTTACATGTCACAAATAATTTTTTTGTTATTACGTACAATATAGGCAAACAGCATTCTTTTCTTGTACATAACCAAGCTCTACACATAATACAGTGTGTATGTAATGTATAGTGCCTATTCTGCGTTTGCTAATCAAGAACTAAGACTCTCATCTTAATGCGCCTGCCGTTTAGTAAGCCCAATTCGGTCTGGGCCCGAGGTGGGCTTAATAGCCGGCGACTACTGCAATGACCAACATAAATCAAAACAGCCGAATTGCTTTGCGGAAAAGATGAGATTCGTTTAAGCTTATCCTGCTATTATAAGGGTATTCGCAGGGCCTAAGAGGTTCTTTATCAATAAGCCTTATTACCTTATATGAATAGAGGAAATCAACCGCTACACAAATTTAATTTATAGATATCAATCTATTACAAGTTTCACTGACAATAAAGGGACTGAATAAAGTTGGTGCGGTACGCTGTCAAGGGCCTTTCGTCAGTGAAAGATTACTGCACTAAAATATGTCACCTGTTTGTGGTCCTCTTCCTTTTATCATGCGAGCAGATAATACTGTTGAGAAAAGAGCACCTCTCCTACAATCGTCTTGGCCCAGTTTCCAAGGATAAGAAAAGTCATGGGGAGGCCATGTTGGTAGAAAGAGTTAACTCTACACAGAAGGAATGGACGAGTAGGTAGGAAGAGTCAACCATCAAAGCGCTCGTCCATCATCTGGGACGGCTTGTCCTGAAGTGCCGGCCTGACGCCAGTCACCACATTGAGGTCTGTGTCCAGATGGATTGAGGCCAATCTACGGACGGAGATCAGACCAGACTGGAACGGGCTGGTACACTGATGCGAGAGGCCAGATTTCGGTGTGTGCGTGCATGTTTGCTGGCATTCATGCTGGTTGCAGCGACCGTGGCGAGTTGAACGACTGTCTCACGTGACCTCGTGCGCAGCATGACGCGTTAGGAGGAGATTGGGTCAGAGCAACTACCCCCCCCCTCCCCGCCGCCGAAGGCAATGTTGGGTAACAGACAAAAGTTTGCTTTCTTGTAGGAACGGTTTTCTATGTTTTTTATAATGCGTTCCATTTTAATCAAAGTGATACACTTAAAGCTGATTGGACGATAATTTTCGGCGTCTGGTCGCGATCCGCCCTCGTAATGAGTATGAAAAGGTCATTCTTCTATTCTTTCAGGAACCAAGTGACTCCTAAATTATAATAGATAATGGTCAGTATAATTCACTGGCAAGTTATCGAAGTGAACATGTAGGTATTTGGTTCGGGCCAAGTGCTTTGTTGGAGACAAATCGGAGCCATTCCATACTTCCTAGTGCCAATTAAGGCACAATTCCTGTTAAGCAAAGAGAGGGAATTCACTTTAACTGTGGGTAGAAGAGATGAAGGAACATTGTAAGAACTAAGAACTAAAGCAGGAGTTGCGAGTCTATATTTTATGATTTGAAGTAAACAGTTGAGTTAATGACTCGATGTATTCGTTAAGTAACAAAGGCTAAATCTAACGAAAGGTCGGATGACCGACGATTGCGAAATTATTGGGTATTTTTCGAAGGAGGAATGAACGGAAAGCCATTCAACTTAAAACTAATTTAGATAATGAGGTCAGTGATCCGGCTTGATCTCTGGCCATTACACTGTAGCTCACGAACAATGGAAGTTAGGACAGCCCCACTATAAGCCGGTACAAATAAATTAAATTAATTCAGACAAGTTTCTTCGAGAATCCTTCCGGAAAGTTCATTCATTTCAACATGGGCTGTATCAGGCGTTACGCGGAAGCGAGACATGACACAGTGTAAACAGGCAAATAGAATAACTAGATTTTATTAAACGATACAAGACGTGAACAGGCAAAAAGACTGCTATTAAGGTAGAAAGGCAGATAGACGAAAAATTATCAAGGATTCAACTGTTGTTAAAGGTATCCAAAACGGCGAGTTGTCACCACTTATTAAGTCCCGTGTGAACCGCCAACGAACAACACGACAAGCGGGATGCAGAAACCGAATTCTATGTGTGCACCTTGTACAAAAAGAAATTAAGGGGAACAATGCGTGCATAACAATGTTCATCACACCAATCAAATACTGCTACGAAACGAGTTGTGACGCGATTGGTTTGTGAATGAGCAACCAACTTGTCAGATTGTAATACAGCTGAACTGAATTGGCACAAACGTTTTTCCGGTGTTTTACAAAAGTTGTCTGGATCCGGTTGTGCAGAGGTCGTACAGTGTGTTTTTCTTGTGCTTCTTTTGTAGAATCAACTGTGGCCAAGATTATCCCATTCCCCGTAGCAGCCTCCAGCTCTACACTCCCTTTGGACTGTCAGCCTACGATTCCGGACCGTATTGGCCGTGAGATTTCCCCGTAACCACTTTCCAGCACTGTATATCCCTTTCTCCGTCTGTATAGACAATAAACCATCCTTATCTCTCTCACTGCTTCATTACTTATCAGAAGTATGGGTGATAGTAATGTGGATTACGCCGAGAACCTCCAACGTGAGCCTTTTAGCTCGGAGATTATACTGAAGACGCACGAAGAAACTCCTGCTTCAACACCAGAACATACCCTACGAGTGGAGGGCGCTACAAGATTTTTAGTATGGCCACAGTTTTAAATACGAAACTATTTGTTGATTGGTTGTCAGTTAAGTTCGCCGCATGTAGGCCGATCGATAGTCTGCCTTGAGTGCGACTCACTGCCATGTGGTCCATTAAAACTCTCCCTGAAAAAGAAAAATTGCTCGGCGTAAAAAAATTGATTAAAACAACTGGATCAGGTTGGTGGTCGTTAAAAGACCTCCTGGTGATTGGTTAAGCAATTTCGACGTGCAAATAAGCGCTGTATTAAAAATTTGGAGTTGTTTCGCCACATTTCTCGCGTCTGCTCGAAGGATCTGTACTGTTTTAGACACGAGAAGTTGGACCTTGGTAAGCTTGATTTAGTTATGGTGGAATTTATGGAAGTATAATTTTTAAATATAGTGTAATCTGAGCAGTTAGCACATGTTTAAACGCGTGCTCGAGCACAGATCTCTTTGGTCGTACGACCACAGCTGTTCTGCGGAAAAATTCCTCTGACATAGCAGAACAATTCAACGATTTTTTTCATCTTATTCCCATTTATGCATTCATATTCACTTAAATAGTTTCAATGATGAACGCAACATTTGAATGACTACGTACGTATGTAGCTACCCTAAAAACAGGTTATATCCACAGCAATATAGCCCGTATATCGCCATGACCACATATATATGTCGCCGCTATATCGCTTCTGCCCGCTTTGTCGATATAGCCCCTATATCGCCATGGTCACATACGGCGATATAGACGAAAAGCTAGATTAGCCGCTTTGCGAAGGGGTCCGATATTAATCTAACCGGATTGCTCTGAAGTAGATAGACCTGCGGCTATGATACCTTGCCCCCTTCCATTTTCTAGTAGGCCATACATAACGGAATATAACTCGCCCAGAAATGACTTTCATATTCGCGTCCTTCAACTCCGAGTCGAAAATCATATGGTATACAACGAAAGTCGGGTAAATATGAGAAAAGTTTATTAAATATGAAATAGAAGTACTTACAATAGGAAATAGGATAGTTGATATGATAGTTGATGTTTCACGCCTACATGGCTGGTCTTGGAGTCAATGTTGAAGGGGCTACATTTTCGTCTAAAAGTAATGACTGGAACTGAAAGCTTTACTAGCAACTGTGTGCATGAACGGATTCATTCGCAGGCGTTTCTCAACTATTTTAGAGGACCGTCTAAGATGTAGAGTGAACGCAGCCTCCAGCTCAGATTAGCTGTGCCTGTCTTTCTTCCAATCAATATATAAACCTGAAGAAGAGGACGTTTAAGTAAAAACGCGACCACTCACCTTTAATTAGTCCATATAAAAGTGAGGGTCCGAGCGCCGCCTTATTCTTTCGTCCTTGAAAGTTTACGGCAGCCGCTATACTATCTTCTAAAATAGTGTTGTATATGCAGCGCGCAAAATCTTCGGTGTCACGTCCACCGAGACATCTTCGGTATGAGGCCTACTTTGAAAAGAATAACAGGACAGCATCATACCATTTGATGATGTTACGCTGGCTCCCGTAGGAGATTGTTGACCTCTGAAGGAAATTGGCAGTCCTTGTGGAGGCCAATCCAATTCCGCGATCGGGTGCATTGCTTAACGTCCTCTCCAACCACTGAAGACGGCTATAGTTCCGTTGAACTCGTTTTATTAGGCACAATTGGGTGTAGTGCGACTTGTCCAACTTTTGATGGACGGAATTTACAGAAGTTGTCAATGCATTCAGAGAGGCCATAATATCTATGTTTGTTATTGGACTAGATGCTGAAAATTGTCTTATTGAGGAGGAAGAGAACGCAGGAACTTATGTAGTATGTTCGCATCCATGGCCTATTCCCTCAACCTACTCTTAATAGACGCCTGAAGCTCTGAGATGCTATCTGTGTTACTTTATTCCTCGTCCGATGAAATCCAGTCATCTACTTCACTGTCGGATGAGAAATAGAACGTGTCGAAGTCGTCCACGGAGGTTTCTCCCGATGTACCGATACCTAACGGGCCAGGTACGGCCTCATCCACTTTTGCGTGTTTAATACGGTGTTGCCTCATTTCCTCGTCACTTTCACGCGAAATGTCAGCCGTTTCTCTCGCAACCTGCCTCCTTTTTGTTCTTTTGCAATTATGTCCAGACATAATGCAGCAAATAAAACACAACAAGTTAGCAAATGCAAAAGGTAACGTTTTGGACAAAAATATATACGCGGAATTACAGAATACGGCGGTGTCAGTCAAATAGCGGAGTTGAGTGCGTTCACCACGGCAGATAATACAACATGGCGGCTTCGGGCAAACACCCGCTCAATAAGCTAACCAATAGGAGTACAGATCGTGGCGAACATTGAGCCAACCAGCGCTCAATCAACAGGATGTCGCCATGTCGACATTCGCGGATATAGCAGCTATATAGCTTGCTATTAGGGTACCTAGGTAGGTACGTACCTAAACGTACATAGCTATTGCGTGTACCATCTTCCCAGGAAGAAGAAAAAGAGGGAGAGTCCTTGGACCGGGTTATATTTATACTGCCGGTTCAAAGCCACACTGATTTCCATCTTCAGAGTGTAGGGCTTACTTTTTCATGTGCTGTATATTATGAATATAAAAACGAGCGTGCATTTGAAACGTCAATGTAAACATAATTTGGTCCAAGAACTTGCCTGTATTCTTCTTCCTCTTTGGAGGATGATAAACACGCTAGGATATTCGGACCGCGAATCCTTCCGCCCATTAATAGTTAGATATAGTTACATGCATGTGGATGTGTATATCCGTTATACCACGTAACTGCTACATTAAATCTGACACTGCGGACTGTGAGACAGGTAAAAAAAGTCATTTACGCATCTAAAATACACGGCCTGTGAATACAAATAGGGCGGGTATTAAACTAGTGCAAAATACATCTCTAGCAGAAACACGCAAGGACAACGCATCGTTGTTTCTTATTAATCGAAAAATGGTCAAATTGTGCTTCATCTAGGAGGCAACTGCATGTTTTTGCTTGCTGCTTCTCCGCTGACTTTGTATTTATAACCAATAAATAGTGTCCTTAAAATTTTCGTTTGCATTTTTGTGGCTGTCGTCAACTGCTTTTTCTTGTATTGGCATGCACGGAGCGCTGCAACTTTTAGTCAGTCGAACCGTGTTTATAAGTACTTTACTTTTTGCTTGGTATAGCTACGACCCTGTGTGATCTAGCCGGCCTACGCGGTGCTCGCGTTGTCTTTAACGCATTAAAATCATTGGCAGTGGATCTACAAAGCTTGACCCTTTCCCTCCTCCCGCGACAGATACCGAATGCCACGGTTCCGAAAATTTCTCCCATGTCCTGGCAACTTGTGTTGAGCTAGTCGTAGGGTTAGCTGGACGATGATTTTGCTTAATCGAAGGCAACAGCAGTGCTCTGCACTCCTACAGGTGGTAGATAGTTAGTGGCCTTCGGCGAAGGTTGGCTGTGAAATAAGCAGGGTCCTTCGTCTGGCAAGTAAGCAGTCGCAGAGGGCTTATGGTCTGGCGCACCAACCGCCTTATAAAATGCCGCAAGTCCTAATGACGACACTGTGACATGGCGACCTTGAACTACCGTCAAATAGTTTAGCTTGCCATTGCTAGCGAACACAACATCGAAGAAAGGATCCGAGGATTGTTAGGGCCGCCTATATTCCCAATTTCTAGGGCCCCCCATGCAACTATCTACTTACAGTTCTACGACACCAGCTATGGCGTTCGCGAGATCATATCTGCTCCGCAACCCGTGTCCAGTGGTGTGGGCGGATAGTTAGTAAGCTGAACCACTTAACCGGATACGGACTCTTGGTATTGAATGCTGGAATTCGCGAACACTTCTGGACCACAGTTCCCAAAGACTGACGGCACGCAATCTTCGTCAGTACCACGTGTATGTTTGCTGTTTATCGGAATTCCCGGCTCAGACGCCCATGGAATAAAAATCTCAGATCTCTCCTCGCCCTGTATCACAGTGGGCCGTGCAACGCTTCTGATAAATACGGTGTGGCTATTGTCCTCTCGGCACAAGCAAAGCGTACACTACTGGCATAGAAACCAGTCAATGACGGGCTGGCTTACCTGTGACTAAGGGGTCACTTTACAAATATCGCTGTGTATGCACCAACATCATCTGCCGAATAGCAAGATAAAGAGCCCTTCTATTTATAGCTGCACGAGCTAGATAGAAGACTAGAATGGTCGAACTAGGCCCACTGACTCGTCAAAAAGTCACCTTATTGGTCGTTTTGAGCTTGGCTCTCGACCCGACAGTGGGCAGAGGATGTTGCATTTTATTGCTCATAACTGACTGTCATCAACTCATACATTCAGCATAGTATCAAATATCTGACCTAGTATTCACACAGTGATCATACCGACAGTCGGATCAGTTGCATTATATTTGGTGCAAGTTTATGCATTTTGGCCGATGGTAGCAAGTCGATGCGTGGTGCCGAACCTGAAAACACCCACGGGTCTGACCATGTCCTTGTTCGCATTCGCCTGAAGGTTCACCTCACATATGCGCCCAAAATGTGATGTGCGGGACGTCTTGATGTCTCAAAACTCCGGTAAGCGAGGACTACCAAGGTCCTAAGCAGATAAATCCTGTCCCGTTTTACGACCCTAGTCGTCAGTGAAGGCAGTAATAAGTAGTTATGACTGACGAAATTCGTTAATGAAGCAGCTGAGGAAGTTCTTGGATTCAATCAGCGGCGCCTCAGTGACTGGATCAGCCGAATAAATCTGCAGCTGTCTACTCAGGCAGCTCAAGCCAAGTCCTGCAACGATGCTTTCTTCCACGAACTCGTAAAGCTGACAGCAAAGTCGGCTAGGGATGGCCCGCAGAATTAACGGTTCGAAACAGCGACATCTATGTAGCAAGCCTCATTTTTTGACACTCGTAGACTCCATCGAATGATCGGCCAAGTTAGTAGTAAGCCTTCGTCACTCTGGAACTTTGTTCGCAATTCGAATTGTGGCTTTATTGTTGACAACTCGGCCTACGTTGATCGCGGGCGTGAGCACTTCGAGCCTCTTCGACTTTGAGCAGCAACCCATCACATTATCCCTCTCGTTTGCAGCGGAGTTTCACTCTCCCCCAGCCTATGCAGTGTCGTGCGACCTCTCTGAATAGAAAGTTGCCAATGCAATACAGAGGCTGCGCAACAACAAGGTGTCCGGAGAGGATGGCATTTCCGCTTAAATCTACGAGTCTTGTGTTGTCATCCTGGCGTCCTGGCGTCCTGGATCTGTGAGATGATTGAGCTAGCGTGAAGAGATGAGGTAGTTTCGGATGACTATAGTTTGGGGATCCGTATGCCTGTCTTCAAAAAAGGGAGATAAGACTAAATGCTAGAACTCGAACTATCACGGTATAAGCCAAATCGACGTTGCTGTGTCGGTCTTCATTACTGTTCTCAGAAGATTCTAGTCTGTATGAGACTAGGACGAGGCCCAACCAGTCCGGATTCAGAGCTAGGTGCGGATGCGTAGACCAAATATTCACATTAAGGCGCCTTTTGGCATCCCATCATGACTGCCAGCAAACGGCTGTCGTCTGCCTTGTTGACTTGGCCGCTACTTTCGATTCAGTCCATCGTGAGTCCCTGTAGCGAATAGTGGAACTAGATGGTGTGCCAATCAAAATCGTTGCCATATTCAAGGCTTTCTGCCGCTCCATCACTGCGTGAGTTCTCGTCCATAACGAACTTCTAACCGTTTAGTATCTGGCCTGGTGTTTAACAAGCTTGCATCCCTTCGCCCATGCTGTTCAACTACGCCATTAAATGTCTTCTCAGAAGAGCTCTAAACGATTTTGACGGTGTGGAGTTTACACCCGGACGCGGGCTGATTGGGCTCAACCACGCTAGTAATATTGTCTTGCTACCCTCAAGCTTTGGTGATCTGCAGACTCTGACGTTACGGGCAGATTATATCGCTACTTCGGTCGGCTTATCCATAAATGCTGGGCAGATAAAATGGTTTTCTAGCTCTACCCCTGACCAGAAGGCACGCCTAGAAATTAATGGACATCAATTTGAAGAAGTAGATAGTTTCAAGTACCCCAGGGCGAGGCTGCCAGCCAATGGACAGAGTAAGGATGATCTTGTTTCCCTAATTGATATTGCCAGCAGGGTTTTCTCAATCCTTTAAAAGCGCCCATGGATGAGACTCCACCAACATCCGTGTGTGCTGCGCATCCGTCCAGTCAACCATCGTTTATAGTTGTGAATGATAGGCTTTGCGCGTTGAAGATAAGCAAAGACTGGGGCTATTTGATCACCGCTGCCTGCGAACCATCCTCCGAGTGAAGTATACCGACTTCGTCTCAAATGAGACAGTTCGCACTCGCTGCAACAGTATCGCGAGAATATCTCACGTCACCCAAAGAAGACGACCGAGGTAGTTTGGACACGTTCTCCTTCGTCTGCCTCATGAGCTTTTTTATGCTGCCCTCAATCTGGCGCCGCAGCCGACCTGGAGGCGTCTACGAAGAGGGCAGCTCAAGACTTGACTCGACAGTTCGTCAAGACAAAGTAGTTCTTAGACTTTCGGACCTGTTTCTGCTACTCATGTCTCTGATGATGAATCCGCGACGGATATCGAAACGTCAGGCGAATAAACGTATTGTCCCAGCGATCGAGTCTTCTTCTTCGGTATTCTGTTTACGTCACGGGATAAGAGGATGGATGAAGCTATCCAAATCTGCTGCCGCTAATCGTCATATGTGGGGAGTTACCGCCGATGCCATCATTGAGGCCGACTAGATCAGACATAACTACAGCTGCATCAAGCACAAATAACTTCACAATGCTAAAGGTTATGACCGTGAACAAAAAGCTGCCCGGCTTTTGAAAATTTGACCAGTCTAAAGCTACTTTTAGTTCAATTCGAGGTACATAAAACGAAAATGTATGCTTATAACCAAGCTCTCTGAGTATTAATCACCTTGATAATAATTTTTCTATGTGCCTTTCGTCCTCTGCTTCTGGTTCATAGATTAAGAATCTTAGTGAATTTAATTTTGCTAAAATATGGAGCCATTCCTTCCCATCCAACGTTTAATCCCATTTTCGTATTCCATACCTGGATCTTATCTCAGAATGAATCCTTTATTAGGCATTTTCGCAATTCAAAAGCAGTCCTTAGGATGAGTTTTTAAAGTCGTGCCTAGGTGACATGCTGGAGCCATTTCGTTCGCTCTGAAATCTGGCCATACTCACGAAAACTACTTGTTAACCGAGAGGAGGAATTATGTATTTCTACCTGATTTGCTTCCTAAAGTACGTGTACAATCATGCCGCTGTTGGCAGTAGTTATTCACTCCGGTAGTTTTTTTCTCATATTTGTTTGCCTACTTTCACTGCAGGTTTTGTTGATTAAAACAAGCATATTTGACAACAACTGTGATGATCAAATCCATATCAATCGAACAGAAGTTTTACGATAGGTGCTGTTCGCAACCATCGCCTTGCCCTGGAATAATCCTTGGAGGCGTAAGTTATTGCATTAATTTATTCACTTCCCTAGCTTCATAAAGATGAGGAGTGCATATTCTTTCTTCTTACTGCAACGGGGCAAGAATGCAACGAGTCGACTGCGAATAAAAGTATTGATACTATTGACGCTGATAAACTTCGTGATCAATGCAAAAAGATTTCACGAATGCTGCCTGCTGGTATTCACATTTCTGGTCTCTACTTCTCCGGCACTGCTGACGGTAAACCACAAAGCGAAAATTACATAAAAAAGGTTAGTATCAAGGGAGGCTTATTTGTCCTAGCTTCTAAAAATACTTCGCGACTGCGACAAACACAATCCTTTTGGACCACCCTGCCTGGCTGCCGAAAAAGTGTATCTACAAGTGGACTCTAAAACTAAAAAGTAGTTCGATTTTGTCCTAAATACTATCTCTCAAGAATTACTGCCAAAGCAATCGGATTTTCTCAGACTAAGGTAAGGGCATTTCCTCCGAGCTTTTCGGCATTTAGGATTTCTTTCGACCCGTTGATGTTAAAGTCAAGTCAATTATCGATCGATGGCGAGCAATAAAAACATACATTACCCTCTCCATTGAGACTAACTTGCCCTCTGAGAGACAGCAGGAGACAATCATGGAACAATTAAAGGTATGTATGCATTGCACATTTCTGCGTGCCATTATTGCTACTTTCTAATCTGTTCTCTATTGGCCTGCGGAACACTGAGTGCCATATTCATTAGTTTGTCAAATGTTTTTATGCTTTTATTAGAAGGATCCTAAAGCCTTTTCCTGTTCTTGGTCTGTGTCCGACCGAATGCAATTTTTTCAAAAGGGTTTGAAATAGGATTGCTTTCTCTTAAAAGAGCCGACTGGAAAAGTCGCTAAGCCATTTCATCCTAGCAAAGGCGCAAAATTCGCTTGTCACTAAAAGGAAATATTGAAGGCACTTCGCTAATCTAGCGTTGTTCAACCTACACACTCCCACCAACCAGTGGTAGCCGCTGTTTCTCAGTTGTGCTCTTCGTTTTTTACGCTTTAAATCCATTCGCTTCTGTGTTTTACAAAACTTCAGCGGCCTTATGGCTTTCTCTTGGATGTTAGGACTTTGCGCGAACAAAAGATTATGTGCTTTTTATACCATTAGCCAAAGTTCCTGCGCGCTGTGATTGCTGGAGGCACCTCTTTGAACTTTTTCCTTTTTTCAACGCTTATAGAAGGCAGCAGACCCCTACTTACATGCAATTAACAACGAGACGCGCTTACTAGTCAACAATGTCTTGCGAGGTCCCGATGAGCCTTTGTTTTCAGTAAAGGGCAAGGATTCAAATAGGTCGGGGTCGCAAGCCAAAGGCCGCACCCAAAAGCGACATACTCTTCCGAAGGAGAAATTTGTTCAAGTTCGACAGGAGACTTGTCCCCCTACCCTTTGGGAGCCTCTCGAATTCACCCTTTTTGGTCCTGACGTAAGTTTTCCATGTCATTTCGAATGTTATGTAGTGGTTGGTTATTGAACACCAACATCATGTTTAGCGAATAAAATAGCCCTTTCCGGTTTCGTCTGCAAAGCAGCAGATATCGTTTAGAGCTCTTTTAATATTAATAATCTTTCGGATTTATACCTTCTAACTTCGAGCGCAATTCAAGCAAGCGTACAGTCGTTGCACTCTCTAGGCTCTGCTCTCGGTGTTCCGTCCATATTTCATTGTCAATTATCTGATTCTTTCTATACTGCCTGTTATTATTTTTGCACAGTTCATGGTCTTACTCTCATTACGCATACAAACACGGTGTCAGAAAATACATGCACACGCTGTTTAACAGCCGATGGCTGAATTTATGTTTCTTTTCTCCCAGATTTAACTTATTTGAATCAGTAAGGATAGCAAAGTGAAGTTTTTTCACAATTAGTTTTATTGTCAGTAATGTGAGTAATCCTGCATAACCATTCTGATATGAGATCCTACCGTGATGTGATTTGTCGAGTAAGTAGATTGGATGAAAGGGTTGCGTAGAATACTCTCCTTTTTACCAATATTCACACCTATAGATATCTTTTCTGGGATGATTGATTTAAACTACAGTACTTGCCGGTAATCGCTAAATTGAGGGTAGCCATTAGACAAAAACCTACGAACTTCCGCTTTTTTGTTTAATTCGATTACGTTACGCTATCGCCAGTGTGTTAACGTAAACGGATAGCAGTTAGAAAACAAGTTTCGACAGAACAAGTAAATAATGCCTTTAGATTAAGAGAGGATCCTTTTTCCGGCATGCGTTCTGCAAATAAGGAAAACCCACTTTTGGGGAGTTCCTAGTCGGTGCACCGAACAAGAGTTCAAATTGGCAAGGAACTCCGCGACCTTCATTAAACGTCAACGCGGTAGGTGTTTTGTAGGTGGTGCATTTGATATAATAAAGAAAGGTCATCTAGATATGCCGCATACGAAAGTTAACTCCAAAATTTGAGCAATTCATTACCAGTTTTCCTTGCGCATCAAAGGACAAATTGATCAATTTGTTCACCGGTGTGCTGCAAATAACTATTCAGTGGTACTCCAACATTAAGATTGATTATACTCTCTTTGGAAACCGAAGATCTCGAACCGTGAATCACTGCTCCGACGTCAAAAGTTATCTGGCAGAAATGAATTACCTTCAAAGATTATTATTTTAAAGTGTTTATCTGTCTAGTTCGTATTTCACTGCATGGCGCATCAATAATTCCACGCATTTGGTATTTCAAACCACGGTCCCCTAGTGAACATTTCATTGCATGAAACACTCTGAGCTTGTCGAAATGCTTTTGAAAACAAGCGTCAGATATCGGTAGTGCACGAACTCGCAATAAATTTACGCACACAATGTATACCTCCTTAGACCGGGCATGAATACTTCAATAAAGAAGTCTCCCAAATCCCATCGACCAGCTTTGATGCAATCTGTTGTAGCGAAGCTGGGTAATCTACACCGACTCGTATACATGAACGTCATTCAAACGGCGGGGAGGCTTAACCACATATTTCAGGCGGCTATGCACATTAAAGATGACAGGCTTGTGAGAAAACTCGCATGATTATACTTGGACAAATAAATTAAGACCGCGAATTCCTGGTCAATGTACCCAAGTGAGATATATTTCAATAGTTCAAATCAATCTATTGGTTTCAGTCGAGCTGCAGATGTTGAATCATTACGTTTTGGAGCATAGTAATTGTTACCTGGATGTAATTAGTTGGCTTATTTCGTTCGGCACTGTGGAAAATTCTCGCAGTTGAAAGCATGCGTCAGGGCGCCTTTCCCAATCAAAGCACATCACTGAAGCAAGATCTCCCATGTCTAATTATATATTCATCTCAAGGTCCTTTTTATTACAGGGATTGCGATAAGACCGCGTTCTTAAAGCCACCTTGCTCAACTTTGTCCTCGACTAGGTTTTTAGGGCAACTCCCACAGCTATTAAGAGCTTCAGGCTGCACCACACCGTGTCACCGTTATTGACACCTTAGTTGAAGTGTGCGTCAACTTCCCGAAGGCCGGATGCTTTTTAGTAGCGAACGCACTAAGTATTGCCTCTACTACTTGTTGAATGTGAAGTGAGGCTATGCGCCCTTAATTTGTAGGTTCTCGTTTTAAGTATACTGCTGTCTTCATTGTATTCCTGGCATATGCATTATTATTTCAGCATGCTCTTTTCTCTCCAGTTCCCATGTTGGCAACGAACAAGTTCCTGTTCATCTATTGACTCTGGGGCCAGTTCAGAAGCCTTTTCTGCAGACTCAGGTTGTCCTATGGTACCCTCTGATTCCAGGAAAAACCTCCTGATTCATGGCAGAATCCCCGGCATAGCCTTCTTGCCAATCAGTGGAACCCTTGTTGAAGACGCTTTACAGGTACTTCTCCATTTCATTTCACCCAACTTTCCACCTTCTTCATGCATGGTTTATATTTTTCATGTGCAAATTTTCCCTCCAAGGTACAGATGCATGTCAGCTTACATGATTTTGAGTGGGAAGAAGTTGGGGAAAACGGACTCTGTTTCAGTTCATGAACTAGATCAGAACTTCTCGATATATCGCCCGGTAACAGGTAGCGGTGTTGTCGCTTCCCGTTAGTACAAATACATTTACAAAGCGAGGAGACGCCTCCCCTGTCTGTCTGCCTAATTTGTTTTTGAAGTTCATTTCCCTCATTACAACAATTTAGTGAGAAATTCAAACGCCCCATAGATATATTTTTGCAGAACCGAGTTAATCCCACTTACCAAATCCGGCATGAGATAATAACTTAAATCGCCATGTTTACTACTAAGGCTCTTTATCGTGAGTGGGGATTGACAGGTCCTTACTTACTCGGTGATTGCGCTGGTGGAAGATGAAAGCGTTTGTGGGTTCTTTGTTCGCCTAAGCCGCGTAACCAATGCCCTTACTTGGCGTCCATGGCCTTAAATGCTCCGCGCGGTGACATCTTTCTGGCTGTCCTCAGTTTGTGCGTCGGCTAACTTGGCAATCGCCAGCTGGGTGGACAGAGCTGGTTTCTTTTAGAATCCCCTGGTGGTCTGCGGACTGTTCGGTGGTTGCAATAATGCCAGCCCATTCAATTCCCCTTCCACCTACATCTTCCCCATTGTTTTGCTAGCAACACCTTTTTAATCAACCAATTTGGTATAGTCTATAATTTGGACTGTGTATACATTTGCCCATCGCCCACACCGCAGCTGTAGATCACATGCCGCGAACTAAGTGAATCAGCGGTTCGACGTCGTTTGGAAATAACTATTTTCTGCCAGCATGAGTCACCCTTACGACAGTTGGCTCTTAACAATGTTCTTATTAACTCAGGAATTAATATCAGTCCCCTATTAAGATTTAATCACCGCATTTAGTGCATTTAGCTTCTGGGTTGCTCCATGCGCATTTGCAGCTTTCTGTATGCACTTAAGAGAGTTTCGTGATATCCAGCCGCTACCAGAAGCGGATATTATGTTGGAGTGAGTTACCCTTTCATTCCTTTTCAGTGTTTTCCAAGTGGCATTGAAATTACTTGTCGAATCTTAACCTTTAGCCGCACCCCTGCTTTTCTTTAGTGTCTCAGTTATCCACCAGCGGCCCGGAGTTTTTAGAAAAACTCCGGTCTTATTTTGTATGGTCGTGTTTTTGATCCATTGTTGTTTAAGGCTTTAACTTTCGAGTCCGAGTCATGAAATGTGGAAGTTACCTCACTTACGCCCAGTTCTATCTCCTCGTATCCCTTCTTTTTATGTATTCGCGCTGCGAATTCATCTGTTTTTTTTGTTTTCAGGCATTCCGTAATGATCTCACACACAGCATCCTCATGCGGCTAGAGCTCTTGTCAGAGGAATTGAATGTCACCAGCGGCGAAATGGAAGGCGAGTTTGTTTGCCTCTCTTGCTTTATAATGCGTAGGGACGCCTCACCCCATCAATGTCACTAGCCATTTGCAGGCAATTTCAAAACCATAAACACTTTAGCATTCCCCTACATAAGCTAATGTACTTGGCATTTGTTTCTACTTTTTGTCAGACTGATAAGTTCTGATCTCCAATCCAAAAAGCCATGTCGCCCTCCGAATATAGGAATTTACTGTCTACTCGAACCTCACAGCTACAAGCTGTTTCCTTTATTTGCTAGCCTATCTCTGCAAAATGTAAGACCACCTCTTTGTAGTCGGTGTCAGCAATTGCATGTATAGATGACGTGTATAGCACAGGAAGGAGAAAGTGACAGTCTTTAGTAAGAACAGCACTGTATCACAACATGTTTTAATATACTGTCAACATATAAGGATGGTAAGAAGGTCGTTGTCTCACAGTTACGAGGTCACCTCCATTTCGGAATCAGAACTGTGGCACAGTGAATACTGAGTTTTGCTTGGGTTTAACTGATTTTTATCGTCAACAATTAGTAGCGCCGACAATGGAATGGAAATATTAAGTCACTTTTTGCTAAAAAAGAAAAATCGATTTATCACAGTCATTTTTCGCTAGTGCCACCTACGGATTTTAAGTGATTCGAGGTGTAGATGTTGCGGCCATTAAATCTTCGAAGTACAGGAATAAGTCGATATCGGGTGAGATCGACAACAGTCATGAATTTCTACTTTGTACTTTGTGCCGGTCGAGGGTGTGATCAACTTAAACTTCAACGGTGGATTTCACCGATCTCCACCGTTTGCTCCACAACAGGGCGGTGCAGTGACAATGACTTCCACCGGATTTTAGTAAGCGTAGACTTTCTGTGCATATACCTCACTCTCCCCACTCCATAACCTAGGTCCGGTGTTAGGACAGATTCAAGCCTACTGATTTCATTCCATCTAGTAGAAGTCAGTGGAGCTGTGATAACAGATTTATCCGATCCGCCGGGCAGATTGCTGTGAGTTATCTGCTTGTGTCTGTTTCAGGACAGAGCACCCTTTTGGGAGGATGTGAATAGCAGTGCATTGTTTACTTGCATGTTCTTGTTAGTATGAGGGAGTGAGTATTGGAAACGTGATTTGTTCGTTCGAGGGTTGAGTCGGATGTGCATAAAAATAGCGGCGAAAGCCCTACGAAGAGAAATTTGATGTGACAATCCTCTAACTGACTGAATCCTTCCATTTATTTCACTTTAAAGCATAGCGACCGGTGGATGTTTTGTCTTATGCATGCGGCGTATCCCATGATCATACTGCACAGTAACTGTGTTCCTTGCTGTTAATAAAAAGGCTGTTAAAAGTCCATTTTGTGTGTAGAAAAGCCAGTACCGCTGGAACAAATTTCCCTTTTAAAAGTGAGACACAGATAAAAAGAGTTGGGAATCACTGCATTAGACCTTCGAACTGTCTCCACTATAAATCTCACCTATTTTGGCTGTTATATTATCGTTTGCGTTTTTTCTGATCCAGTAACTAAAATCCAGCTGCCCCAGCGAGTTCTCATCAGAATCCCGGCTTGTCCCGCCATCCCCATGTCGGACTACAAGTTCATCTCGGAGACGCCTGATGATGTAGTTCGACGAGTCTCCATGTTCTGCCGCCCTCTAGGCAGCCCTGTTAGCCGTGACACCCCCTACGGCGATCATTTGGATGGCACGGGTCTTCTCAGCAAAGGCCACTCCAGTCCGGATTCCGGCGCTGAGCTGTCGTCAGATACTGAAATAACGTCTGAAGACCCAGAACCGCTATTTAACACTTCTTGTCTGGATACCAATTTGGAGCGGTCATGCGAAGGTATTTACTAGGCAATTTTTTCCGTTTTACCAATTCCTGAGAGCAACAGTTGCAGCGTTTCAGTAGAGTTCCGCAGACCACTGGTAATCAGACTGTGTACTGGTAACAAGTCTCCTCTTATCGACCGTAATGTATGCTCAGTGTGTCGTGATTACCATCACGCTCATCTCTAGCCTTAAGTTACTTCTTGTCATCCAGCTGAAATTTCGTCAAGACCGTTAAATCCCTCTAAACAGTCTATTGCTTATTAGTGTTTAACTAAGTGTAACAGTTTTCGTCTTTTACTACGCATATATAAGGGACTCGGTCCGTTTTGTTATCCTCATCCCCCCACCTCTTTTTTCCGATTTCTGACGTACGAGTTAACTTCGCTTATAAGGCTGCCAGTCTGTAAGATATTGAATAAATCTGGACTAACCAAGTATTGTACTAGTCTACACTTCGAAGGTTCCGACCTTTTTCACGTCACTTGTTGGTCTGGCCAACTGTATTACAATAATAGCATCCGAAACTGAGCGGAAGTCTGATTGGCTTAACCTGAACTTCTGAGTCAAAATTAGCGACATGTGATGCCAGATTCACAGGCTCACCACAAAATTTGCGCCAGCTGCTATTTCTATTATGTCTCTTTTAATTCAACAGACGAAGAGCGAAATAGTTTCGCAGATAAATCACAAAAAGACCTGGCGGACGATTTGGTTGCGCCGCTGAGTGGAAGTTTGCCAGTACCTTACCGACTTTTTAGCGGCAGATCGGATGTTTGTTGTTCACTAGGACTGTTCTGTTTTGACTCCCTGTGCAAATTGCACACTGCCGACAGAAACTGTTGGCCTCGTTCGGAGCTCTGCACTATGGCATACAATCAAATGTCTGTGTTTCGGGCCATATATACCCGAGGTTCGAACAAGAATTCATCGTATCATTGACTGTGATAATGCCTCGCAAACATCAGGGGAATCTGTTGACCACCGGCACCGAATTCTCGTCTGTCCGAGTTCTCGGATCCACACAGAAATTTGTCATCAAAATTGACAACAATAACCTTCCATCCGACCTTTATAGGGTATTAAGCCAAATCGTCGATTTCTGTTGCAGATCCGTATGTTTCACTTTGGGTGGCTAGAAATAGCCTGATCAGCTGCTTGCAATGAACTGCTCATCCGTCCAACATTTCTCCTCTTGGCTTCTTCCCAAACACCAGCCATTATGCCAGTGCTCTTGAACTTGATCAACAAGTCCGGCTTGATAGTGTGAAAAATTTAGGCTACTTGCTCTTCCCATCGTTTGCTTTCATGTATGCATAATCCAGGTTTACAACCAGTCTGACCCATATACTTAAAAATCAATCAAGGCATAGTGTACGACGCACCACACAGTGGTTACTTTTTGGTTCTTTGGACTCATTCCTATTTATTCAATAATAACCCTTTCTGGGGAAGAACTGTCTTTGGAAAGCAAGACACCTTCAGTAGGAGAGTGAGTTAATGCAGCATAATCACTAGGGCAACATCTGACTACTCTCGACAACACTGATCCGACTTCTAGTTGGAAATTCATTTCTTATAGTTCATTAGACATACTTTATCTCAGAGGTTCTAAAATCATTGGCTGATAACCTCTTCTCAGAACTTCCCGCTATTAGTACCTAAAATACGTCTTACATTCCACAAAACCGTGGTGGAACCTTACCGTCTATATTTTGCAAGCGAACTGCACGATTGCATTAGTTAAATTATGGGCCAATCGTAATGGTGATTTACTATGCAACAAAAGCAGTAATTGGCCTTATCATCGGCTCAGTGTCGCTGGTGGACTTTGCCTGTATCAAATTGTCGTAATTGTTTCCAAGCCATCTGCTCTCTATCTCAGGGACGTCTAAGTACACAATAATAATACTAATAATTTCGGATCCTCTCTGGTTTATCTCTTATGACCGTGAGCCAAAGCTCCTTGGTGAGTGTTTCGTAGGCAGTAAAACCAAACCATCCGAGCTGTCTTTCTGGCTGCCGTCCCACTTGTTTGGTATTGCATACTCCAAGTCACTGATTTCGATGCAACTGACGGTTTTAGCAGTTAGCTTAATCGAAGTGCTCTACCGGGCTTGTGAACGCCCCATTTTCGGATTGATTTCATCCGTATCCTATGGAAATTCACCGATTCCGATTACGGGTGCGTATTGTTTGCAATTAAACCGCATTCATTTAACTTATTTCTCTTTTTCAAGGGTGCCCTCCGGAAGACGAACTCTCGGACGCAGAAATTATTCAGGATATTAACGAGATGGCTCAGTCCGTTTCCAACTGTACGTCCTGTACCTTATAAGGAACCAATGTCGTTAGTCTTTGTTATGATCCTTATTGCTCGCCTTTGTTGTGTCGCTGTATTAACTGCCTTAAACTTCTTCAATGCGGTTTTTCAAAGGCATTCGTCTAACTTTCCCCCAATAAACTGATACTGATCTCAACAAGCAAGTGGTTCAATTCTACCAACTAAGACGATTTAACTTCGTAAAAATCAGTTTATAAACCAAGCTTGATAATGCAGCTTGAAGTTTTTATTCTTGCGACTATAACCTTGGATCTACTTCACTAATTCCAGCGTTTTTGTTTTGGTGCCATGGTTGTTGTCGGAATTTTTTTATCAAGTAATTTGAAAAACAGTATCGCACCTTTGTTTTCAATGGCTTGCGTGCATTTTTTTGCAGGTCCTTCTATTTTGTCTGGTTATTCACATAATGTTTGTTAATTTTAGCCAAGAACTTCATTCTCCTAACGACAGGCGCAGTGGTCATCCTTCTCCTTGGCATCCTCCTGGCGATCTACTTTGACTTCTCACCGTTCTGAACTCCAAAGATGTAGCACTGTCGCTCCTCCACTGGACACTAACACGTCCTGACCGTGTGCTTGCTTTCTTCATTGTCTCCTTGTTTTCATAATCGTTCCTCTTCTTTCTCTGTGATTTTTTACCGTGCGGCCACCCACTATCTACCATTACATAAGTTCACGACCGACGACATTTTTTCCCCATCATTCTCGTTCGAGCCTATATGTAAATTATTTTTGTTGAGGTGCTGCTTTCTTTGCCTTGCGTGTGTGCGCTGTTCCACAATGCTTTGAGTTGTCTTCACTACAACTCCTCGCACGTAAATTGACGTCACAAACGTTCAAAACTTGCAATGAATACGCCCAAAAGCTGATGTGCACAGATTACACTTCTTTGTTCGTGGGAGTTTTGTTCCCCCCACATTCACTTTGCCATTGCGTTTTTCCAATTACTCGGGATGTGTCCTGTTTCTGTAGCTATGTAGGACAGACTCCCACGATCTGCACAATCCTTAGGGTGTCTTGCCATCGGCATTGCATAACTAGGCTACTATGAGCGGCCTGGACATTTATATTACAAATAGCATGCTTGAGAAGGAACTTTTATTGATAAAGGCTGAAGGCGCGCAGTGTAGGATTCATAGTTCGATCGTGACATCAAGACTTCGAGTGATTAGTCTCGATTTAGACCATTAATGTGATGAATGCGAAAAGGCTAAAGACCTACGGATCCTGGTACTGAGGTCTGAAGGCTCTAACTTCAGCATAGCTGGGATGGGTCGGATAGCTGCGTGACTGCACCTAGGGATTTCAGCTTGAAATCCGACAACTTTGGGCCGTCCAATTCGTGACACTAAATGCCACCTGGCGTGAAGATCGCCCGGTGAACGGGAAGAGGATCTGCCCACGTCATATGTGGCTTTGCGCAAAACTCTGGGAGAATTCAGTTTACGATGACAGTTAGTGTTAATTGAAACATTTTTTCCCGGGAGAAATTTAAACAAGGCTAATATCACGAGACTAGCGGGTTGCAAAATTTTAGGACCTCAATACATTCTGCTAGTCTCGTATCTTTGCCTTGCTCAAGTTAGAATTAAGTTCAGGGCTTGGTTTAACATTGGGTTAAAGGCCAGAGTTGTGGTCAGGATTATGGTTTGGGTTTGTGTAAACTGTAGAGGTTGGGTTCAGGGTAGGTTTAAGACATGGAAATAGCTATCTGGTCTGAAGTTTATTGCAAGGCAATATATCTTCAGTAGATGTGGTGATCCTGTTTAGCCGGTTATTCAAGTCATCTTTGCCATCGCCCTCCCGAACTGGGGGAACTGCAAGGATCTCAGTAGAAAGCCGCTAGGCCGTAAGGTGGGATCTAGGTACCTCTAAACCCTCATCGTGAACCATTTATGGTACGACGGATGGCCATTTGATTCCACTAGACCCAATATCGTTACTTAGCATGGGCTTTTGTTTCTGTTGATTGTCTTGACGGACGGCAGTGTCTTCTATTATCGTACATTTTCAGCCTGGTGAGCAATCTCCAGTTCTAGTGGCCCGCGCGTGTAGCTGCACCAGCCGGGGCAGCACTGAACATGAACAGTAGGTTTGTGGCTTCTGCGCGTTCGTAGTATCGGCTTTCGTGCTGCAGAACAATGACACATTCATTCTGTTTATGCTTCTTTTTCTCTTGGAACTAAACATTGTTTTGAAATAGTATCAGAACATCAGATGATAATCAGCCATCCAAACGCATGTAGAGTTCATTCGAAATTTTCTGTTTACACGCTGTGACCTTATATAAGTCATTATAGATTTGCAGTAAATCAGGAACTACTTAGCAATCAGGTCATGTGTTATGATCTACCTAGTTCACCTGAAAAGTTCATTATAAGAGCGGTATAAAGTAATGTTCCATGTGCTTAGTTTGTTGCAATTTTCCTGGATTTAAAAGCTGCCTTGTCAAGAGCAGTTATTAAAATAGAAATTTTTATGGTTTCTTTGTGAGTACAGTATGGCTGGGAAGTCGTGCAAAATGCCAAGGTCTGCCAAATTGTTCCTAAAAAAACCCCGGCGATTCCTTAAACTTGACTTCACCTGATTTTTATCAACTTGAGACTAGGTTTTCCAGTTCTTGAAAGGGTATATTTTGAACATTGAACTTTTCTTGGTCCTGTCGTACTTACTAGCGAAGGAAATTTCTTCGCTATCAGGCTACCTCTAATTTCGCCACAAGTAATGCTTATTACTGTCAATATGCTCAATTTAAAGGGCAGGTTTTCTTACTTAGGGCTCGGGATTTAATCCACTCATTCTTGCAAATTAACGTGACCAAATTTATGGTGAACTACCAAGTCCAATTTGGTCATGACCTTTGCATGAATTTCCAGCCATGCTATATTGTGGTAAAATGCTTAGTCGGGAAGCCCAAGTAGCTGTTCAAAGCGGTCTTCCCATGCGTATTAGAGGAATCCTGATTCACTACTTGAAACCAATCAGAAACATAGTGGTGGTGGAAATGCTTTTTTATACTCAGCTTGCAACCCACAGACATAAACATTCTAGTTGCATGCGATGTAGAAGCTTCCTGCACTTCTTGCTCAATGGATTTGCCACAACGAAGATGCGGCATAGATTTTAGTATGTTAACTCCGTGGGCTTACAACACGACCCCTCTGAAGTGACTTTCCAACAAACCAATATTGATAAGGTATGTTCTCACTTATAGCTTGCCTTTCATAGCCAATCTAGGACCCACATAGACAGTAGCATAGGGCCAAGAAGGTAATAATATCTTGCAAGGAAGGCCAAAAAATGCACAGGAAACTGAACTGCTGTTTTAGACCTTCTTCCGTCGGCAGATGTTCTGCGGCCCGATAGGTAAATCGCCACTCGCATATACCTGCCAGCTGAAAGGGGGCTTTGTTGCACAATGTAACAGTCATCCACAAGGTAAAGTTGTGGCACACGAGTAGCTCATGAGATCCGCTTTCATCATACCCGTTAACTGAGCGCGCAAAGACGAGTCCACGCCAACCGGTCAGGTGTGCTAGAGGCGGGTGCTTCGCTGATTTCGACAACTCATAGCGTAGACATGCTTAGTAGACGTGTCTCCTCCGTTTTTAGTTTAACTCGAGTTTTAGTTAGCGATGCTCCAAATCAGTAACTGCACCTAAACTTATGGGCAATTTTCTTAGCCAATGGAAATGCAGCCTTCATGTGTGCATTAAAATATTGGAGAGGATCACACCAACGAGGCGAAAAAAATGTTTATTGGTAAGCTTGTTGTGCGTAAAAGCATGCTAGGTAACGATATTTTTGAAGAT
>JAYGXS010000001.1:60341378-60352442 GCA_036362985.1 Ligula intestinalis
AGGTAATCGTTGAGACGATAGAGTATGGCGCGAGCAAATCTATGCTTGGCGATGATAATCCAGGAGAAGCCTCTGTGATTATCGTGGAGTTGCTGGTCTCCTTTCCGCTGGTAGAGATAGGCGACAGTCGCATACTTGAACTTGTGAGTAATTTACCCCTAGTGCCATATCTCCTGTAATATCATTCTAAGATATTCCACCAGCCGTGGGTCGCCGCGCTCGCAGTCTTCGGTAGGGAACACGTTGGAGCCCAATTTTTTCACATCGAAGAGTTGTTGCATGTGTCCGATGATTTCTATTATAACAGTTGAGAGATTCACGTCGTTCGTTTCCATTTGGGGGAGCCGATCGATGATAGCAGCGGAGATCGCGAACGCGCGGTTTCAAACAAATGTGAAGTGTTTGACTCGGCACTTTAGACTTTCTGGTGTCCACTTTAGAAGTTTTGTGCCATCGGAGTTGAGCAAGCCATCCAGGCGTGCTGCATCTCCTGCAGCCGCCTTTGCACAACGTGTAATCCGAAGAAGGCCACGCTGTTGGCATCGGTCTGGCAGTCCTGTGAAGTTGTCGTCAAAACCTCCTCTTGAAGAAGACGAGGTGGTAATCCGTCCAGCCTTGGCCATTGGCACTTTCGCCCTTAGAGGAAATCGTTGTCCAACAGCTGCCAATGCTGCGGTCAGGAGTGTATCCACATCAGAAGTCGGAATAAGTTGTTAGTTAGGAGATAACGTTCTGCGCACGTTCGCAGTAGAAGAAGGACGTTGTCTTAACAGCAGGTCAGGCTATGGGGAACTACCAATCTTGGCAACTTGCTCTGTTTAGACGCAGGCGTTGAAGCTGCCAAGGGCATCCAGCTTGTCTGCCATTGTTACAGTCGCTAAAAATGCGTACTGTTTATCGTAAAATTTGTTCTTCGTCTCTTCGGAGCTGGGAAGAAGAGACGAAGAAGAGGGGGAAGAAGCGCTGATGATATGGGTACCTGAGGGGGCATGTGCAAATTCATCAGGCGGTCGTTGATGTCATGGCATAGATTGACCACAGCCGGCCAACCACCTCCTCCAGCTGACCCGGTTTAGAAAATCTGACCTCGCGGAGGGCAGCAATATCCACTTTTTAGGGCACCCCTTCTCGAACGACTAGTGCCGTTCTCCGTTCCGGTCAGTCGTTCTTCGGAATGTCCGCAAGGGATCATGCATTTGGGGCAGCCAGTTTGAGCGGACTCAGTAGTAGTTTGTGGGATGGAGTAGATATTGCATGAGTTATTTTTACTTTTTTTTTTCAAGCACATCTGACCTACGGCCAGCGTGCGGAAGAGGTGCTCCTAGCATTTGTGTAGGGCACCCTTGCCAGCCCTTTCCTCCGAGAGGAGGCAAGCAGTGCTATCCATGAATAGGGCTGCTTCAAAATCTCATGTGGATTCCGAAGTCCGCTGTGGGTCATGGCTTTTTGTGGTGTATAGTGCTCCCAGTTAACTCAGACTGTCTTAGGGACTGAATTTCGTCTTCCCATCAGAACTTTTTGAACGTGGGGAGGGGGAGAAGGAGGAATGGAGAATGAAACGGAAGTGCTGGATGTAGGCACACAACACCGGATGCCTTAATCTGGATATATTTTGGCATCAGGGAGTCACAGATAAGAGTTAGGTGCCTGTTAGAGGACGCTAGGTGCAGTTCACATCTGCACGAGGCAAATGATGCGGCTTAATACAACCTTCACGGTGGAAGCCCCGACTGCACACACTTATGCTAAGACGGTAGCCTGGCCAAAGGCTAGCAACCTTGTCAGCTCTCCTAAGGCGTCGAGCCTGCCGCCGATCGCCACAATGATTCCTTTATTCAATAGCCGACTGCCTCCAAGGTCACATGCGTTCGTTGGGCTGCCCCGAACAATGACCTCAGACCAGACACGTACGCACGCACGCACGCGCGCGAGCCTACGCAAGACAACTGGTCGCTTTTCCCCGAGGGCCAACTGGTCGCGTGACGTTATCTCAATGTATCCAGTCCGGCCACAAGAGAACGCGTGTCCTTATCCCCTTATAAGCCACTGTCACACTTCAGACAGGGAGAGTAGCATCACACGTGGACTACGAGGACACCGCATTCCGCCCCCAATCCCCGGGCTCGCCCCGAGGCGGGGACATCAGCACGCTGGTGATCGACCAGTGACAATTACCACCCGAGACAGCAACTCCGGGTTTTGTACACAATAAACCCTCCTCTGGGGGATTCCAGAATTCTGCCCTTCTTATTGTGTTCTTCCTTGGAGATAACGACAGGGCGTAATTCGACGGTGACACACGTCAGATGCTACCGTTACAACACTGGCGACGCAGAACCCGTCGTTATAACAGTTTATTCATCTCCTACTGCAGTAATGACGGTACTGCTAAATATTTTATTCTTTTAACCAGTGACAACGCTCTTTGTCAGTTTTCACATCTAATTTCACTCTAGCTAACGTAAGCACTTTAAAACCTACGAGTTAACTTTTTTATAAATATTACTGTTGTATGTAGTAGACTTGAATTAAAACGAAACCGGGGTAAGTCATCCGACGAGAAAGTTAACAAAAATAGAGGCCATTTCACTAACTTCAAGTAACGATACATATTCCCGTTTTCTAATCCGAACACTAACCCTAACCTCCCTGAAACTCGCCGCAAGGCCACTTGTGTTACAGACATGATTTCTATTCCCGCGTTTTAAGAAAACCGATAACATACAGTCATAGACACCCGCTCTTGTCATCGGGTTCGAGGTGGCTAAAAGGTTTTTAACTGTATACATTTGTTATAAAGTTTGCCTTTAAATATCGTGATATACCAGCCTAGTACATCGATCTCCTGTCCTTATATCTTGTTCGCATGACTACCAAAAATAAAATGAGATTGAAAAAAAAGATACTGAGAAAAAATCGCATAAGCATGAGTAAAGAATGAGGTTAGTCGAGCACCGGGACAGAATAGCAAACAAATTGCGCCGGTGCTTGAACAAACTTCCTCTTTACTCATATAAACATCTGCAACTCCAACCTTTGCATCTATTCCTCACATGTAAGCGTGTATATGGACTTAATGCTGCAATGGCTACTTCTGAACGTGACCTCTGGACTCTAAACGACTCGAGCTGGGTGCTGCTCATCTCCTTTTGTGTGAAGTCTTGATGCTTGTGTTTTGGGAGCCAGGTCATGTAAGTTGTACGCGTAGACGAGATCACTAGGTACATCAGCGGTTGTGCTTACTCCTCGCACCAATTCCCTGACAGGCTTGTACAGTGACTGGGGCCTGGGAATAGAAAATGAGGTCGATGAGTCAACGCATTTTCTTCCCTACCAACCACCTGAGACACATGAAGCTATCGCAGTGCATTAAAAGCCGTGACTTTGTAGGCGGCCAATTGACGGAATCACTTGGACCGCGCGATCAACCCGTTGTGCGTTCCTTTGCATTGGCCGACTGCTGGACGAGAGTCAAACTGCAATGTCTCTGTATATATTTGGCCTTTATTGAACTTCCGATCCTAAAGTTCTTGATCAAGTGTGGAGGCTTGCTTCGGGGCCGTCTGGCCGTGCCTCGCACTTGCGTCCGCCTCCGGTTTTTTTTTGTCTGTCGCGATACTGGTACCCGTGATACTCTTTGGCGTTATTACTGGGATTTGTAGGAGCCAAAAGTCAGGAAGAGATATTTCCCTTTTCGATTACGAGCAAGTCATGAAGTGGTGTTTACTAGTGGGGCCTGACCTCAGTCTTGTCTCTCCTATCATTTTGGCGCTCAGATAGGCTTTCCGATTGTTGATAGTGGGATGGAACGCAGGCAAAAAATAAACGGGCATACGTATCCTCTACTGTAGGTGGCCTTGTTATAAATTACATAGGGAATAAACATTCTCCTGCCCTAGCTCCAATCCTTATTTTAACCCCAACCATGACCTTAAGACAAAACCCTGAATCCTGACATTATCTTTCTCAACCCCGGTTATAAACCAAAACCTAACCCCTCTTACTGTTTAACGCACGCCTATCTAGAATCCGGATATTGCTTACAACCATGCCTTACCAAATAGACTTTACATGTTGTAATAATGTCGGCTAGCACCTTTGCTAATAATTTTGTGGCAAGGAAGACAAGAGACATAGGTTTTGATGAGAAAATGTTTTGGTGCAGATGTTCAACAACAGAGAGCCGTTTGATTTGCTGATTCCTATTTTATTTTCTGCCCACAGACTTCTTTAAGTCACCCTCCGTTTTTCCGTCAGGTCATCCGTCGTTGAAAGTAACACAAGAAACCAATGCAAACCGTCGTAGAGTTTGCACTTCATGGAATGAAGACTTGACACTGTCAGTGCACAGACGTCAATAACGATGGTAAACTTCACCCAGCGAAGCGTATTCCACATTCTAATGAGCCAACCTCCGATGCTTTGCTGTGGATGGTTATATTTTCTGACGCTGAGGACTATTCAACGACCTTTTCCTTCTTACGCTGGACGATAATGACAGCAAGAGTGTATTTTTTCTTGTTCATTCGTTCTGTTGAGGAAGTTTGGACAATCTAGTTCAGGTAAGGATGATGAAGTCAACTTTATTTCTAGCAGGTTTTTATGCAGTCAGAACTACATTTGTTCTCGCTGACGGAGAAGTACATTTTGTGAATTGGATAGTCACCCCAGACTGGCAAAGTGAGGAGATGCATTGCCGCATTGTGTTCCAAAACTGTCTTAAATTTTCAAGAGCCGTAAACATCTAATAATAAAATGATTTTTGGTTGTTCTAATGGAATTTAGTCTGTAGTATCCAATGTGTTGAGGATCATTGGAGCCTACTTATATATGACTGTCAAACTCCAGTAGAAGAACGACGAAGAAGCACATTATTCCTGCCGTAAAACTTACACAGTCAATATCAATAAAAAGAAATTCCTGCTTCTGAGCCGAAAAATGTTACACATGACATGGCATTGTGCAAGTGAAGGTCGGCATAGAACTCCAGATAGTTACTGCCCAAATGCGCAGGCGGACCCGGCGCACGACGCCCTCGCAGAAAACGAAAAACGAAATAATGAAATTGCCCACATAAAGGCGTGAGGTCGAAATAAACAGTATTTTCCAAGGATGTAGTGCGTTATAAGTTTAATCAACTTGTGGCAAGCCATTTGCGTGATTGTTGACGGTTAGGAATTAGGAAAGAATCGTAAGCAGACAAAAATACCGTTGAGCTTAGTTTAATTTTGTGGATCTATTTCTGATATTCATATACCTGTTAAATCTATGGAGAGGTGTTTTCAAATGGACGCCGTTGAAGGATATATTTTGACCAACAATGAAAGTTTACCTTTACGGCTAGCAGAACAAATCCTGACGATGTTCACTTCTTCAAAACATTTCACCGCCAAATGTCTCATGGCTCGCGCTGAAATACTTAAGCGCTGCATGCGCACGCACAACCTGGTGCACAACGTCTTCAAACTTAACGAGCAGAAAAATACTAAAATGCTCCTCGTAAAAAAGGAGTGAGCTAAAATTAAACGGTGTGCTCCAGAAATTTACTATGTCATAAATTTAATTACATTAAAGGCAAACCGTATGAGCAGCCTGTATAGGCTGACCCTAACAGCGAAGGCTAGGCATGAAAAATGATCATTCAGGAATAAAGGAATTGGATCAACTTAATTAAGCAAATCTGCCAACCCCCTAACAAGTAAGTGAGCCTAGTGGTCATCCTGGTGTATTCTAGATGATTGATCAGGAGATCCTGCCTGAGCAGTCAGCCTACTGTGTCCGCATTGGTGGATTCCATACGAGTGGTAAGATGGGTGGTTAAAAGCGATCCAAGTGTTATTAAATTATGGCTCACGGTGAAGCTCGTCGCTCAGTGGTAGAGCGTTGGCTGCGCAAAAGCCTTCCTGTGGTGCGAGTTCGACTCCCACGAAGGCCACGAATTTTTCACAGTTGGATCAGCTAAATTAAGCAAACCTGCCAAACCGCTGACGAATAGGGGTTTATTGAAAAGTATTCAAGTTCGAAAGCGCAGATCACGAGATTAGCAAAATTTGTTGAAGTCATATAATTTCGCGACCTCTTTTTCATCTGCAAACGGTCATTGCCTATTAATAAGATACATTAACTGTCCAATTAAGTTTCGACCTAGAAGGCTGAAAATTGAGAGATCAAAAGATCAGAAGCTGGATGTGAGCGCATTGTGAAGGTGTAGTTGTCGCAGCATGGCCGTTCATGTTAGTTCATGAAATCCCGTGAGACATGATTAAAGGGGGGAGCAGAGGACGGGGTAGCAGTCAGTCCTTCGGGAAGCGAGGAGGCGTGAGTGGGAATGAGTTTATTGACTGTTACCACGGCAGCTGCTTACAGAGTTCTGGTTTTCTTCTCGCTATTGCATCGGCCTCTGCAAATCCTAGGTGACGCCCGGTCGTCGCTCGAAGTACGACCTTAAATGCAACCTTTTGGTCGACCATATGAAGAGTGTCAACTTAGGACAAATCCTTCGGTTTCAGAGGCTCATTTATGCACCTTCTCTTGTTGATGAAGCGTAACTTCAGTATCTAGACATGTTTCTTGCGAGGTTACATTATAAGTAACAGTTCGCGGCCACGCGAATTGTTCACAATTGTGTCAATCGAATTATTGAAATCTGCTAAACTCCAAACAAATAAGTAACAGAGTCTGAAAGGGTCTCGCTAAAATGGTATCACTTTTTGTTCCTCGATACTTTCGGTCTCCTTAAGGACAACGGTATTATTCTTTTTACTCAACAACGACACTACAGACACGACAACGCCTGTTTCAAATCAGAAAAACATCCCACATAGCACGGCACAGTGCAAGTGAAGGTCAGCATATAACGCTAGGTGGTTAGGGCTCAAGTGTGTAGGCGGACCTGTCTCCTGACGCCCTCGCAATCAACAGAAAACAAAATACTTTTATTGCCCTCATAAAAATGAGAGAGGTCAAAATAAATGGTACACTGCAGGGGTGTAGTGAGTCACAAGTTTAGATAACTTGTGGCAAGCCATTTGCGTGGGTACTAACGGTTAGGAATAAGGAAAGAATCGTAAGCATTTTGTGAACATAAAATACCATAGCATTTTCCTTTATTATGTGAACTCACTTCTAATATTCAAATGAGTCATGACTCTGTGGGGTTTTTTTCAAAGGGACGACGTCGATGTATTGAATTCGACTAACCATTAAAGTTTACCTCTATCGTTAGTAAAACAAATCCTGAAGATGCTCACTTCTTTAAAACATGTCTCCGTAAAATATCACGTCAGGATACGAACTTTCCTTCGAGTTTCGTATCCCTTTAACGAAATGGGGCTAATGAAGGCAAGAGGATTCCCACCGCTCCTTTTTCCTCTTCCTGTATTTGACGAGCATTTTATCTGTTGCGATTTTGGATTCGCACTTGGCAAAATTATGCTAAGAATGGCGCATATTATTTTTAATATGAGGCGCTTCGTTTGCAGGGAACCGATATGCGTTATATTATCTATGAAGTAGTGTAGTAGTATAAATCGTCGCCTTTTATCCTAAGTCAGGGTATTAAATAAATTTCAGAAAATAGGTCAACATGCTACCAGAGAGGAACCTTTTAAAAGCTACTTAAATGAATTATTGCTTGCTTCAAGACTAGTTTAGCTTTTAGCCGATAGTTAGTCAAATAGATCTGGTCTACTTAGGTCTGATTTAATTAGTCGGGGCATCATAAAATGCCTATCAATGCCCTGTTCTGGTAACTGTAAGAGTTTTCCAGTCACTGTGGAGGAAGGCGAAGGTGAAAATATTGATGTGCAGGTAAACCACAATTTTAAATATCAAAGAAAAATGGCAACCACAAAAGCCTTATTCAGGCATTAACATCGGAGGCTTTCACTGAAACACCAGGTCAAACATCCTTGCACTCTGTTAAAATCGATTCACTTTTTATTTATTCCTGGAGGGACATTGCGAATAATGCCAGCGAGCATGACAATTGAGAAAAATTCGCTGACTGCGGATTCGGCGTTAACAATCTCAAGCTCAGCCGGTTAAAGCGGGAAAGCAGACATGTACATTTGCGGAGAGTTTAGTAATGATCATTCGCATTTGAACTCTTGCCTCAAAATGTTGCCATATAAAACACTAATACATGCTATTTGCTCGAATATGACATTCAATTTTGAAAAAGTTTTTATCAGTTACGAAATTTATTGAAAGAATTAAAACTAAACGTCTTGGAAGACCGTTCGTGGAATTTTGGAGGTTGATTGTTACTTAACCGAACTACCGAAATAATGTTTTATCGCTCGCATTTGCATGGCATTTGCCACCGGATCTCATGAACAGTTACATATTTATTTTGGTGAAAATACGAATTCTATGGTTTCGTTTACTTGATATACCGTAATATGAATTGTTTAAATGGACTGAGTGCATACAGACATCAGCTGTAGACGGATGAATCTCGTATAATTTCTTCCTTGGTGGATTCCTTGTTAAAATTTCTTGCAGGTGGCATTATGTTTCTAAGTTAATCTAACAAATTACCTGCTGAACGCTTTCAAATGCAAGTTGCATATTTTAGCAAAATTCAATATTTATAGAATATGCCTAAACCTTTTCCTCCACCTGCTTATTTTCCTTTCCAAATGGAGTGCTCAGGTGTTTCTTAGACTTAGTTTATGCTGTTCCCCTTTGTATTCACTTACGCGGAGCTGCTACAGTCTCTTCAATTTTTGTATTTCGCATTTACTCCTCTATACTGAAATAAGTAGAGGGCAGATCGGCCGACGTATCAAGTACAGTATGTGCCGATCATAAGAAACCGTTTATTGTCTTTTGGTTAGCAATAAAGGTTCAAGTGGGCCGGAATAGTGACCAAGTTCCGAAAAATACAGATTAATTCATTTATTTTAGCGGGTTGATTTTTCATTGACAATCCTCACGGTTACCTGCATAAATCGCACTCGACAAAATTATCTGTTTTATATTGACGTTAGACCGCTGCATAAATCAAACTGTTTTGCCTAATATCAGGGCAAAGGGTTTAATTTCACGCATTCAAATTGTAGGGAATAAGGTTATCTTCACAGATTTCACTTGAAGAAACACAGTACTGTCACAAACGCCTAGGAATATCACAAACGCTTTTACCTGTGAAGTTGGAAGAAGCCGTGTTTTCCTGAGAAATAATCAAAATAAATGAAATTGCTAAGTCTCATTTCAAATATTTATTACTGAGTTTCTGTGAGCATCAAAGGACGATCGACCAATGCACACTATTTATGGGGTGATATCCTATGAGTGGCTGGATTAGTTCTGAGCCTAAGTTCAATGCATGAATCAACGTAGGATTACATTTGAACATAAATTTACTAAATTGAGAGCTTTTGAATTTATTGATCAAATCAATATTAATATATTTCAGTGCTTCCGTTACTGATTTGCTTGTTTCGCGTAAGGGAAACAATGGCAGCCTTTCTCAACGAGTACCGACCGTTCTCCGTTACATGTATCAAGCATCTTTTGAAAAAATAACAAACGGAGCATGTTCCACCCTTGTTTGAAATCGTTTATAGGTGTTATAGCTAATTCATGATTCCAGCAGACATTAGTAAATAAGCAGGATAATGTTAATGTCCAAAATGTAATTTTCGCAGAAGAAAAACGCTAGAAATGAGCAACATAACAAATAAACAGATGATTTTCTGCATACCTGCTCGAAGGGTTAATCAGTTAGAATTGAAAACCCAGTTTGAAAATCTGTTTAACCAAACTTACGAATTAAAGCCTATCTCAACTGAAAGTATCCAGCATTTAAAATCGACACTGGTGAATTGTAGTTACCAGTACTTGAATCAGAGACCAATCAGTCGCGGAGTGCTGTCAAAAGCACACATGGAGAAGTTAAAGCAATTGCGAGACATCCTGATTACTAGACCTGATAAAGGAGCAGGTGTCGTCATAATGAACAGGTCGGATTCCCTTCGAAAAATGCATACCATCTTGTCAGACCAGACGAAGTTTAAGACAGTAGACAAAGAGAAGGCTCGCACGGATGAAGTAGAGGCACACTTGACTGACTGCCTAAGAAGACTCCAAAGGGCAGGTTTCATAAGTGAGTGTGACCTCGAACGTCTCCGGCCAGTAGGTACGCATATCCCTCGCCTGTATGGCCTCCCAATACTTCACAAGGATGGCCTGCCAGTTCGTCCGATCTTGGGCATGCGTAGCTCGCCCTACCATACGATAGCCAATTGGTTAGCAGATAAACTCAAACCGCTGCAGCAGCAAATAGCACCACGGAGCTATCAAGACACGTTCACATTTATTGACGACATCAGGGACATAAACCTAAATGGCAGGATGATGCTCTCCTTAGACGTCTTGTCGCTATTTACGAACATCCCGGTCGTGGAAACAGTAGATTACATCTGCGACTTCCTATTGGCAAATCAGACAGAAGTGGGAATTCCAATAGAAGCCCTGAAGGAACTTCTACTAATGTGCACATTAAATGTGCAGTTCCTTTTTGATAACCAACTATATCGACAGATAGACGGCGTCGCCATGGGCTCCCCCCTTGGGCCTCTCCTAGCAAATATCTTCATGGGCAAGCTGGAAAAGTTTCAACTTAACGACCAGATTCATGAATTTAAACACTACGGTCGCTATGTCGATGATATCTTTGCTATCGCCCCAGCAGAAACTAATATAGACTCGCTTCTAAATACTGTCAACCAAGCATACCCCTCCATAAAGTTCACATTGGAGATGGAAACGGCAGGTTTGCTTCCGTTCTTGGACGTTCTCCTAAGCAGATGACCTGATGGTAGCCTCCGAAGGAGCGTTTATAGAAAAAAAAAACTGGTCCGGATAGTACACGAACTTTCACAGCTTCGTACCCATCCAGTAGAAGCGTAATCTAGTCCACTGCTTAACGCAAAGGGCTAGAAAGATCTGCTCGGATGATACTATCAAAAGAGAGCTAACGAAGATCCAGGACCTGCTTCGAGAGAACGGATACCTCGACAAGTTTATTCAGAAGAACATGATGGAGAGAGAACGCAA
>JAYGXS010000001.1:60361774-60389893 GCA_036362985.1 Ligula intestinalis
ATGTACTGGCCTGACGATGAATGACCGAAAACGATCGTTTGCCAACACGACTTTTCAATCGTAGAAATGGGAATTTTCGCTGCATTAAACAAAATGATCTATTGAAATCTTGGGAGTAGTACGTTTATAGTTAGCTCGGTAACCCTGACCTGCGGAGAGTTTGCGCTGCCCGTTAACAGGTGATTAACCAGACGTCCCTTGCACACACTCATGATGGAGGAATAAACGGTATATGTCGGTAGCCTATCGCTTGGAAATGACACTCTGGTAAAAAAAGTGGAGCGCTGATTGACGGCACACTTCCTCATTAAGTTGACAATTGTGTCTTCGGAGATTTTCATAATTGACATCCGGGCCAGTTCCTCTCTTCTGCTATAAGGCCACTTGTACTTGTTACGGCTGTGATCATGCCCGATCTAGCCGGCCTCATTGATGTCACGAACGGCACCTCTCCATGCGCGGCGATTGGCGGCAGTGGATCTGGAAAGTTCCACCCCGTCTCTTTTCCAGTGACGGAGACCGAAGATAGAAAGTCCAAGAACTGCTTCCATTTCTTGACGGACGGTGTCGAGCCAAGTCTTCAATTGCCCTCCTCCTTGAAGTTTCCAGGTGGGCTGCGGCGCCGGGGCGAGGGCAGCATAACTAAGCCCGTGGGACGGACGACGGAGAACGTGTCCACACCACCTCAGTCGCCTTTCTTGAATGGCCTGAGATATCCTCGTGATACGATCGCAGCGGGTGCGGACCATCTCATTTGAGCTGAAGTCGCTATACTTAACTCGCAGGATCGTCCTCCAGTCTTCACTCATCTTCAGCACGCCCAGCCCAGCATTCACATCCATAGAGTAGGACTGACCGGATTCCCCAACAGTCCTGTCTATAGTGCAATTGCTGCTCTAGATAACCGTTTTGAGTTCATGAAGAGCCTTTGTAGCAAGTCGTTGCACAGCTTCAGGAATACCTATAGCTTTCAAAGTTATGTCCGTCAAATCTGTAACGCACATTCCAGGTGCGGCCACAAAACATTTTTCACATAACGTGCCGAAGGTATCCGCATTCAATCTGACACATTTTCTTCGTGTTGCGCTTCTAGGTGACACTGTCCTCACTGCGACTTGTGAACACTGCATTGTGAATATACCAAGGTCCTTTTGCATGCTCACGGTTTAAAGTAGTTGAGGTTCCACGATATGCTGTCGTTAGAATGCACTTGTTCTGCTGCTTGTTCATTCCTTGAATATTACCACAATTTTGTTGACATTGAATGTCATGCACTACTTTTTGCTCCATGTGTAGACCTTCTTTATGTCCTCTTGTAGTACCTGGGAGTCTCTTCCGTCTTTTATCACTCTCCACAGTTTTAGGTCATCTGCAATGAGCGCTATATCCGATTTCAGTTCTTGTATGTCATTTACACAGATAATGAATAGGAACTGACCCCCTTGGAACTCCACTTTTAATGGATGCCCATTTTGACCGGTAGTTACAAACAACTTTTTTGTCTACAATGGTTACGAAATGTTTATTCCAGTACAGATTTCCTGTTATCCCTAATTCTGAAAAGTTTCGCTTATATGGAGAACGCGATTGAGCGCCTTGCTGAAATTGAAATAAATAACACCTATCGAATGGCCTTCGTCCATGGCTTTTGGCCATATCATGAGCAGTGCAAGTTTGTAAGATGGGACTTCTTTTCAAAAAAAACCACGCTAAACTGAGTTGATTTGACAGCAAAATGCAGTCTGAAAGCATTTCATTCAGCCATAAACCCGGTCTAACAATTTGAAAAATCCGAGCTCCATTCCAGCTTCCTTATATCAGCGTTATCGTCTTTGCCTAAATACGTACCACTCCTGGCACTGTCGCCCATAATACCGGACACATCTCGCCCCAGCAGGCCAGACAAACGCACTTCTAGGGAGGAAAGTGTCCTAGCAAACAACCGTCGTATTCCTACCGTTTAGATAATCTTGCTGCCCAAATAATGCAGGCCGCCCAAAAAAGAATGTACAAATTGAAAACCGCCCGGGAATGGAATACGTGCAACTGGCGCCCAGACCCGTTTGCCTATCGATATCTCGTTAATCGGATCTTCCAACCCAACTCGCAGTCAAGTAAAAGCCACCTGCAAACGGAAGGAACAGCATAATGGTGCAATTTCCAACACCGACTACGTACAGCGTACGCATTATCTTAGACAAGTATAACTGCCGTGACGAAATACAATCTCATCTGCTTTTCAAGTTTTTTTCACAAAAATGCCATGTGCCTCTTCCCTTCTTGGATCCCAGATCAACTCCAGACAGACAGCATCTAATCATGGTCTTAAACCGTACGCCCTCCACGTCCGAAACCGCCCTGCAGATTCGTGTTGAAAGGAAATACGCCGAACATCAGCTTCCCGGTCTTGTTTGTTTTTTCGATACTAATTATCAGTTCTCATTGTTCACAAACATCGTTTTGGGCGAAGTGGAGAGAAGATAGTAGCTTTCAGTGCTTACGACCTAAGCTAAACCTAGATTTAGCTTGAGTAGGAGACTGTCTGCCTAAGTTTCGACATCAAATCTTAAATCAAATATTTCGCACCCTCTCCGGAAAAAAGTTGACTTATTCGCTATTAAACACTGTGTACAATAAAATATGGTACAAAGTAGGGGAGGATAGACAGGAGGGTTAAAAATCAGGGGATCGCCCTCTTCTTTTTCTCTCGGGGAGCCGATTCTTCATCTAACTTTCCGGATGTCCGTTTCGGACGTATTGATTTCAAAATAACAGGTTCCATTTTATTCCAAATGGCGTCCGACTCCTCGGTATCACCATCCTGAATCTCATTCTCCTCCTCATTCTTACCGGTCTTCTTTGGATGGTGTCGGTCGGTGGGGAGTGGAAATTGTGCAGAATCCCGCACCAAAAAAGTGGAGACTGGTGTCTTTGTGAAGATCTACAGGAGGAGGAACGGCAGTGGGGTCACATAAAAAGAACGAAAGGTATCCAATCACCCCCACTAGCGAAGCTGTTCGTGAGATTTTGAGTAGATCGGCGATAAGGTGACAGCGGTTTGCAGTAGACTTGTACTATAATAGCTATCCAGTATCGATTCTGGGCACCGTAGCTTTTTAGTATTGGTACAATTTCGATTGTAAACAACTACGTCGTTACATAGGGCCAAATGACCAACTGGTGGTACACCAAAAGTGTCAACGTTAGGCCTTAAGGAACTTCTTTATTTATTTATTTTTACAATTATGAATTTATTTTATGGAACTGACCGATGGATTATCAAGACAGGAAACATTGAAAAGATTTCAGATAAAAAGCTGCATGGGAATAAAATTTCACGATTCTATCGTTGTTTATCCTCCTTTACACATGAATAGCAGCTTGAAACTCTTCATACCTTGGATGAGTGCAACTGAGCTAAAAGGTGATAAATCATTGAAGAGAGTAAGTCAGTTAGACATCTATACGGCCTCTGAGGCTTGCTATGAATAATGACAATTCAACTGTCTTAAACGAAATAGCCCGCAACTGTCCTACGAAGTGCACTCAGCAACGACTTGTGCGTGAACTTGTTCAAGGTGAAGCAGAATTCATCGCATCCATGCCAGTCTTCCTTTACCATTTACAATCTTCACTTCAAACTAGGTTCACGACGATCGCGGTGTGTCGGGGCGCATTGGCTAGCAAAGCTAAATATTCCGCCACATGTGCCACACATGACCTGGACCCCAATTCCATACCTACCAGGCTACAATAAAGTTGGTCGAAACATCACACAAGCGAGGGTAATATTAAAGGCTGCATTAAGAAGTCATTACCGTTCAACCCTCAACCCTGGAGGCTACCGGGTTACCCCGTCAGTTCGCAACCTTCCCAGCTAGGATTAATGACGCGCTATGGTACATTCATGCGCACCGTAGTGATTATAGTGCGCTGACCTGCTATGGGAGTAGATTCTCAGTACCGGTCTTACTTTCTACTCTACCATGTACCAGTGGCCTAAAGGATCGAACAAATCTACAACCTATAGTACGTGACGTATCACCTGAAATATAAGTCGCGATTCTAAAATGTATTTCGAGGAGAAAGGATTTTACGGACGGGGTTGGGATATTGTATAATGCAACATAATCCTAAGACATTTTAGTCACGCCAGGAATGTGTTTCTTTCCAGTCGCCTGCAAAAACCGCACTCGGGCAAAAACTATTACTTATTCAACGAATTTTCAATGCCCTTAAAAATGTTTTTAAAAATTACAGTACAGAAAACATTTCTCTGGTATTCATGTTCTGCTAAATTACTCCTAAAACTTTTATACCCTGAGAAAGGATTAGTCCCAGTCAAAAATGTGTAATTATTACAGTAAAATGTCCATCATAGAATTTGAACGCGCGATTACTGAAACAGCGGGTGCACGACTAGGGCCATTTGAACTCGGAAGCTTAGAATAAAATACCTACAGTTCCAGTGATAGCGAGTTCATATCCCTTGTGACTCGTGTATCCGCCACCATTCATGAATATTGTACCTGACCGCTCATACATGCTCCTGAGGACGTAAACGACATACTCTACATGCATTGCAAAATTGTGTAAGTTCTTTATGGCATACTTTTAAATGCACAGTCTAATTTACTATGTGCCTTACACTGAAGGTATACATCTTTTTGTTTAGAAACCTAAAAACGCAAGTGCAACAACAGCTCAATTTCACAATTACTAAAAATTTTCAAAGAACCCAGAAGATGCCTTTTTTCTAGAGCAAAATTTGAAGAAAGGGTAATTTCCTATCAAAGAAGTATAAAATGGGGCAGTTTGCTGACGACTTCTGTAAATTATGTTTGCATTTAAAAAGGCATCGGAAATTAATAGAGAAATCACACTGAAGCAGGAAGCCTGGATCGAATTGATGTATGCAGGCGACAGGAAATCACGTCCGAAAGCCAGTTAAGTTTAATCATCTTTCAAAATGACATGTTGAACCCGAAAATCTCAGGTAGAAGCCGGTTACATCGCTTTTAAACAGTACGGCCCCATTTATATATACATTTCGTGTATTATCTTAAAATGTAATATGTCGTCTAATAGGTATACTGATAGAAAACCCAAACATTATTAACACCCGGATACCGTATCTTTCGAAGTCTTTGTAGCATCTAATAGTTCGGATCGGTTCATCGAAATACAGCCACTTAGTCAAGCGATATAAGGTTTCGTTTTATGTTTCACGCTCGTGAGTCTGCTCCATTTAACTTAGCTATTTGGGGGCCAGTTAGCGAGTGGCATCACAGGCCGAAGTCAAGCGCATCTGACAAACTTCACTTTAGTATACTTATTAAAAGGTATGGTCAGGTATAATGTACTAGATTCTACGTTGAGCCAAAACCTCAGCAGCGAGTGCTATTCAGTTTGATGTAAAGACCAAGAACTGTCCTACAATCCTATTGTGACTGCCCTCTCAGTAGAACGTGTCCGTACACACAGCTAACAGTTTGCTCTATGATGCATGAGTTAGCAGAAAAATATTAGAAAAATCTACCTTCGACAATAATTCGCCCGAATCTCGGTGATAAACTCGGAAAAACCGGTCGAGCGAGGAAGACAAAACAATTGGCTGTTCGTTGACGGAAGACGTTGGACTTGCATGCGGCAGATTGGCACAACCGCCACCACCACAGAAAAGACCAGAAACAGCACCTGAGGCTGGCACAAATGTTTTGACTGCCGCAGGAGGCACAGGAGCACGATTTCCGATACTTCGACCTTTTCTTTTTAATGGAATAGAAGGGCCAGTATCTGAATCTCCATCAGAGGTTGTGAGGCAGAATCTGGGTACGCGAAAGTCTAGAAGACAAATATCACCGATGGCGTTCCCTGCCACTGCCCTGACGCCGACACCAGGCCCCGAAGAGAAGGCAACTACGCGCGTGATTGGTCGGGTCACCGCCAAGTCACGCAGTACAGCCGGACTGTGACCGGATCCAACCGATATCTTGCCTTGTTTTCGACTCACTCGCCACGCCGACCGTGACACAGGACGTCGCTGGCCAGTTCGTGTGTCGTAGAGGGAAAACTATTTGTTAAAAACACAGAACCAAAATGCTGCGGTTGGTAGACCCGATGCACTCAAATGTGGTGTCAATTTATGAATGAACATATTGGGTCAATAGCTTTTCGAGGCATTTTTTGAAAAGAATATTTAACAGCCCGAAAAATAAAAAACCTGGGACAATTTTACTGTTCAATAAAGCTCCAGTGCTTGAAATTTCCACACGTACCGAGCACAGTAATGCATAAAAGAGTATACTCAGATATAATTCATCTATCCTCAGGGTAACTTACGGAGAGGCCTTTCTCGAACATCTCAAAAAGTAAGTTACAAAAAATTAACCTTGTAACTGCTGCTGCTGCTAGTATTAGTAGCCACACATCCTATTTTTTGCACACTTTACAGCTGCAATATTCAAACTAGAAGTTTAATAATTCTTCAAAGGTGCTTTTCGCATAAGAATATTGGTGGCAGACCTTGACAACAACAACGAAGTACCGAAGGCCCAATTACTACCTCCATGTCTTAACTAACTGTGTCGAAACTAAATTTGGACGGACTCATTCGCTTAAAATTGGTTGGGCATCAACGTCAGATAAATGGCAGCAGGTAATGTAAATGTGTGAGAGAACGGAGAAATTATCGATAATATAGCATGGCATCTGATCACGGTGTCATCCCGACGAGAGATTTATCGAAACGAAGTCCGTTCATTTCACTCGAACGGTTTCAACCGACTGTGGTCTAATGTTTCCAGCTCCACGTCTTATTACGTGCACAAAGTCTAGTGCCGACAATCTTACAGGTTAAACTAGATGGACACTCGGCGCACGCGGGCTTTTACAAAGATTGAAGTGTCAGGAAGAATTTTTAGACATTCTGGGGCCCATAAAAACAAGAATAGCATCGAGTCAGAAAATAATGCAAATTCTGCAGAGACTATCTGGTTGAGACTTAGTTTATGGGTATTCTAGAATGTTCAGTTTCTTGAGCTGACTACTATCAATTTGAAGAGATGGCTCTTACCTGGTTAGATGGGTAGCTCAAGAGAAATTTTACCTTAACAGTACGGGGTATACGTCGGCCAATATTTTCACCTAATTTGTCCGAGACACTTTGATCATCATAGCTTTACGCTAGCAGATCGATATCGTTGATATAGTCGGGACCAGTCGGCCAGCATCATGACACAAACTCGACACTACCAAAAGTGGATTTCACACCATTTTGTTTAGTTGTCCACCACAACGACAAACGATTAACGGAATTGAGGTAGTCAACGGAGCAGACGGCGGTCTGTTGCGAAAAGATGGGACAACGTTCGAGAATGCATAGTAGAGTGAGCATCTGGTCGTTGTGCTTACGTTCATTTGAAAACTCGGGTTGTTTGGGTTTCATACTACGTCAACGGGACAACTACCTCGGTCGGTAGCGCGCTGCCTTTTATTTATCTACTTGAAGATAAAAATAAAGATAATCAGGGCCCAGTTGCCAGAACGATCTCAACACACTCGTTTGACCACTTCTTATAGGCAGGTCCGTGGGGTCAGTTCTTCGCATTTTTATGATGCATTCTTAGCAGTGAATCAATGATTTCTAAGAAACGACAATGCAGAGGATAGAGCGGAATTAGGTGCCAACCATCGTAAGTAAAAAGATGTGAGAAGTATGCACGCACTCGAAATTAACCTGCTTGTCAGCAATAAAGTATCAACTCAATAATAAAAGCCTGATACTAAGTTCGAAATTATGTAATGTAGTTCGCAGGCATTGCAGTGTTTAATAGAGACCTGCCCAATGTTACTGTCTGTCAGCCGAAGCCGACCTTGTCGTCAATCTCTGGAGCTGGCGGGATGATCCCTTTTTGTAAATGTTGTGTTGAGTTGTCTGTAGAGCTCTGGTTTATGTGGACGCTGTGGTATCTTTAGAAGAAGTTAAAATGATCATTAGAAGAAGTTAAAATGACGATCTCCACCCCGGTTGGCTATAAAGCGAAGCAGAATGTCTGCTGTGCCGGTCCGTAGAGTTATCAAATTCAATGACGCAAGGCTTCTATAATAATGCCCGTTGTCTTGATGAATGGTGGACTTTTGAACATGTAGGAACGAACAGACGACTGGTTTGGTTTTGCTAGTCTCAGTACTATTTATCATTCTACTACTATATTTCGATCTGAAAACATTGTATTGAATGAAGAAAGGCATGGGGCAGCTACTTTCGAAGAAATTGGAAGGGAAGGGTCTTGGGCACTGCACATGTAAGATTTACAGGACATTAATAATTTCGTTTGTCGCCTGTATGACCACAGCAGTTAAGAGTACCGTAATTACCAAAAAAGACGGCCACACACGGATAAAATTTATGATATAACAACAAAAATGGTATATATTAACACAAAAGTTTTTATTTTTGTGGTGGTAACTTTATGTGTGCAGCCAAGAAATAAATGGAAAAAATTAAAATGTATAATACTAGGCCGGCAAAAGGAGTTAGTACCGTACTTTGTGGTACACAACACTTGTTCGATGAAAAAAGCGTTATTTATGCTGCCTCCTATGCAAAACTTAAAAGTTCTACAATTGCCTTATCTCCACTAGTCGTTACGCAGAAATCAAACACTTTTAACGGAACTGTTTATGATGCCTCTTAAGTGTTAACTAAGGCGAGGGCGCGTACGGGGTCGAGTAGTTAGAGAAAAACAGCTACCTTCTTCAATAACGGTTTCATGTGTAAATACGATTGTACGAAACTCACGTCACCATACTTCGACGCAGTGAGAAACAGACTGTCTTCATATCCCTGAACGAAGGAAGCGTCTGAGAGCCAAACAGGAACCCTGAGGTCCAAAGTATCAGGTCGGACGTTTTTGGCTGTAAATATTGCCTCAGATGGATTCTTAACATCCCAAACACTGAAAACTGTTTCTCTTCCTCCGCAAAGTATTAATGAGTTATAATACTTGCAGACAACGAGATTTTTGGACACTTGTATTTGAGTCTAAAGAAAGTTCTGTATGAAATAATTGAAAAAACCTTTATATTCAAATCCTGTAAGTTAATTGCACTTATTGAGCCAGATTTTTTTCCGATAACTAATAAGCTAAAGAGATGAAAACTTAACTGTGCTTACTTGTTGTCTGCCGCCAATCCAACCGGATCTGAGGTGTCAAGCTGATAATCACAGCAAGAGATCGAGTCAGACGATCCATCAATAAGCGAGACTCTTTGGATCTTAGCTTTGGAAGCAGTATAAAGCTAAAACAGGTGACTTCGGCAAGGACAAATCATACACCAAGATTATGTGAGGGATCCCAACATACAAGCTCGTTTCTTTCCAGGCCGAGAGGGCAATCGATCAATTTCGGACTAGAAAAGTTAAACCCTTTGAAAATATTAAACGAAAATGATTTACCTTTAGTTATACCAACCGGAGAAACGGTTACAACATCACTCAGTTCCATCGCTATTGGCACGAGAACTGGGAGCTGCTAGAATCACGCGCTACCCAATTGAAAATGAAAGAAGCAAGTTTCTCTGTGCTCATATCTGCGTTTTGCAAATTCAAACACTGAAGGATATAAATGCATGGCTCCAGGTCATAAGAAGTGAAAATGAACAGTCTACTTCTTATTAAATTTTGATGTATAATAACCCCTCTCTTGCCAGAGGGGTTAGCAATCATTCGACTAACAGCTAAAAGGGCTACTTTTGTAAATCGGAAAGATTTTTTGGCCGTTAGATCGTGGTTTTTTTAGAATATGTGTACTACTGGTCCACATATTTGCGCTTAGGAAATTTATTATTTTTCTGAATTCCCCACCTCTTAGATGTGAACATTTCTACTAATAACATTGACTAATATCTTCTGTTAACTACAATTCAAGTGTTTTCGGAAAGACAGCCTGTTGTTAACAATATCATCAGAAAGACTCGCTTTATCCAGTCCAGCCCATTTAAAAACACCCTAAAATGGTTATCTACGTAGCTACGTGTACACCAATAACATGGTTCTAGCACTTCATGTTTGTGTTCGTTTTTTTCCTATACTTCTTAGAAGGTATGGTAGATCTACCATTCTATAACTTACAAACAACTCTATCAAGTGTCCCTTATTCCTATTCTTGAATACTTCTGCCAACCATTTCGTTGAATAAACGCGTCTAGCGCTAAAACTGTGCCATTCTTAAAAGAAAAAGAGCCAAGATCATTTTACTCGAAGACGTAAATATCCGACACTACTGAGTACTTCCTGCTAGAATCCCTTCCAGAACACTTATCCGATTCACACGTCGATGGTCGTGGGTGTACGGGGCTACACCCCCGGATTGGACGAGGCTCAGGACGGGGATATAAACCCGGACTCTCCCTTCCTGATGAAAAATTTGCGCTGTGGGACGCCTTCATCTAGCCCTCTACCTAGCCAAGTTACATTAAATTTATGTGATTTTCGACGCTGGAACTTGTATTCTGTCTCATGTTTAACCTTAATAATAGTTCAAATCTTCCCCGGAGTTCAGCCGTTCCCTACCGGTCACCTATACAATAAACTTGTCACCCAATTCTAAACGCAAGCCCTTTTTACCTCCACCTCTATACAACTATGGAATAATCTGCCCATCAATGTTAAGCTGTGAAAGAGTCTGACAGCCTTCGACCGTAGACTGCGTTATCTACATCTGAACAATTTTCGTAATCGCCCACGTCCACCTCCACCGAAATTTTCTCTGACCTGTATGCAATCGTTCACTTCCCCCAACAATGCTGTTCGCCCGCCACCGCTGTTCAATGCCTTCTGCATCAACGTCAAGCAAATTCACAAAGTCAGCCGTAAGCGATTTGCTGGCCTGAAGAATCCTGACCGATTTCCACTGGAACCCACACGCCTTTTCAAAGCAGTTGCAGTTGCGAGAAGGCCTGTTGAAAACGCCACCACTCGACCAAAGTACTACATGTATGCATACGTGGCACCCTCACGAGCAATGCAACTCATCAGCAGGATACCACATGAAATAGCTCAAAAATCCCATAAAATCAGCAGTCACCATCTCTCCCTCACACACACTATCCCAGGCCTTGTCTTGCTCTGCAAACGTGTGCATTATTGACAATGCGCTGTTCATTTGCCTAGGGTCAGTCGATATTCGGCCGACTCCCTTGCTATTGATTATGTGTATAAGCTGTTGAGGTTAGTCTATTCTTCACAATTTGTTTATTATTACCATGCCATACCAACGGTGAATTTTAGTACACGTTACGACAGGATACTGAGTCGCAGGATAAACGAACACTATGCATTACCTTAAGACTGGCTCGAAAATCTTCCTATCTTCATCTACCTTCCTAACTGGCGTTCCCAATGGCTCAAAAATGTCCTCTCTAAAATAAGGTGTTTAACTCCAATTGATCAAACAACTACTTTCTGCGACACTTTTCGTCCCTAGCTTATGGGAAGAACCAGACACTTGGATACATTAAACTTAAGAAGCCACGTGGACGACCAGATAATTAATTTATCGATGTTCAATTGTAGCCTCTTTGCGTCGTCAGCGCAGCTAACCTAAGCCCATATTTTTATGCCACCAGCAAACATGCTAGCTGCTTAATCAAGTTCATTGAGGCAGTCATTAACGTACATCAGGAAGAGTAACGGGCCTAAAATTGAGCTCTGTGGTACACCACGTTCAACCTTTTTCTATTCTGGGGTTAAGTTAACTGCAACGAAACTCTGTCCTTTGAGGGACAAGAAACTGCTGATACCTTTATGCACTATTCCTTGAATTCCCACGTACAAAATCTTCTGTAGAAGAAGCAGGCATGGTACAATATTGAAGGCCTTTTCGAAGTCGAAAAATATGACATCAAATGGATGACCCTTATCGGTGACCCTTATCCATTTCTCAGGCAAGTAAAGGGCACCCGTGAGGCAATAGCCTCCTGGGTGAAAGCCCTCCAATAGGAAGTATATTAGCAAAGTAGGCACCTGACATTCCAGGTGCAGATTTTTTCAGGTTCCCGAAGTCATAACTTAACAGAAATTTGGACAATTTATAAATAGAAAAGTTAATGGCCAGATGGAGACGATTCGACGCAGCCAGCCGACTAAATGACGCGTATCAACAGGCTTACCTAGGAAAGATGACTAGCTGGCAAATAAAGGCCCTTCATTCGCATTTGTCTACTTGCTCAACTATATCAGTGTACCGAGAGGATGATACAAGACCTAACAGAAATGTGTATTGGAATCATTAATATTTAAAGCGAATCTATACTGATCGGTATCAGCAACAACCAGCCATTGCATGTGGTTGAAACAGAGACGTCAAACTTGACTGGTCATGTGACTTTCAATAAGTCTTGGACAATATAGAGGCCAATATTAGCGTGTCAAATCCGCGCTCACATGTCGAAATTGATCGAGAAATAATCGTCCAGGCGGATGCATCGAAGGACCGCCTATGTGGCGTTCTTTTTCAAATGGGTCCAGACGGAAACATTATGACTTTGATGGATGACGCACGATGTAGTTGCAGAATAAAACTACAATCAAATCGAGCAAGAGTCATTGGCTACATTATTTGCAGTACAAAAGTTCCAACATTTCAATTATTGGATAAACCCTGTCCTTAACATGGCATGAATCTTGGTGGAATCTAAACGCGCCCAAGAGGATACGACGACGGAGTAAGATGCGTGAATTAATTCGTTAACTTTACGGCTGAAAGATGCTTGTATCCCACGAAGTGGGATATTTTGAACTCGATATGTTCTTATTATCAGCACGACCCTATCCCACTGTATCATACAAATACTATCAGTCTAGCTGTCGAGCGATCCTCAACGCATTTTCTAATCCTACGGTTTTTGGGAGTGGAGGTTCGGTTAAGCATGCTCCTTCTGCATCATAGTAGTTTCTTACTGTTTTTTTAAGATCACCACAATAAACAAAGATTTTTAACATTGTTTTCAATAAAGAACCATTGTCAAATGTAAAGTATTCTGCCTTCCATATTAATCATTTCTACTGTTTATCTGGATATTCAAACTGAGATTCAATGTTTTGCATTGCACTCTGGCCACCGCAAATATATAAGTTTATTATTATTGCATGTGTGCTGACCGACACTCCAACGAAGGTTTCAGTGAGAAGAAGACAACTCGATCGCTAAGACGATACCTTTATTCACCTGAAGTTTCGATATCCGTCGCGGATTCGTCATCAGAGGCATAGTAATGAGCAGTAGCAGCAATGTTTCTGCTACTGGAGGTCTCAGTATTGACAAAATCCTGTGTAGAACATTTCTGCAGTGTTTATTTACATTTTATACAAAGCTGACATTAAATACTACCATAACTTGGCTCTTTGATACCCCTCTCAGCACACGGCCCCAGCGCAGGTGGGGCCCCAGACGGGGCCAGGCGGAGAAATCCACGGCTAAGGGTTAACTTAATTTATTTAAAAATTTAGTTAACCCTATGCCTCGGATTGCCCTGCCTGGCCCCGGCTATTAAGATGGGGCCAGGCGGGGCTGTTTGTGACAGGGTTAAAATAGAATACATTTATCATAGCGCCAATTCCATATAACAAAGAAATATGCAAGGAACTATGGGGATGATGTGTGGGATCCAATATCAGAAGTCCAGTTAATTTACTAACAATATTTATGTGGATGCACCTCGATAGGCTGGATCAGTGAACCCGCCATTGGCTGATATGGCATATGGCAGACGAATATCTCGGACGGATTTATCGGACTACGTGGAACTGGCTTAGTTATGAATTTCTGCGTAAACAATTTTATCGGCATAGACAATATTTTAAAAATCAGACAAAGAAAATTGAACAGATATTGACAAATGCAGGAGGAGTGTAGCCAGCACTATTTTGTTCATTCGCATAAGGAAGTTTACAAACTACTATGACCTTCAGTTTGGGTTTCCAACGTGTTCTTCGGACCAATGAAGTTCAGGAGTGTGTCTCAGCCCCCGAGACCCTTAGATGATGTTAACTACAAGCTGAAACGCTCTTATTCTGGAGTGTTTTGTCCCTCCGAACTTATCGAAACTTCCCAAATTTTACTTAGTGAACATTCGAATGTTCTAAAGTATCGTCAATTTTATTCCCTGTTGAAATTTGCACACAAAACTTTGCAGGTGAGTTTATACAAATGCTTTTAAGCATTTGTATTATTATTAAATTAGTATTTAATACAATGATTATTATTCAATATTTTATATCGCATCATGTAATTCTTTCGTACCCGATATATCGGGCAAGTATTTGTATAAATTTGTTTACTACCCTTGTAACATCAGGTCGATAAACGGTAGCATATGCCAGCTTTTTGATGTTATCAGGTTGGGTTAGTTTGATGCAAACTTACACACAAAACGCGAGCCGTTTTTTACTGACTCAACTATTTACTGAATTCGTTGAACACAATTGTTCTCAGAATGCTCGTCAAAATGACAGATATCAGGGAAGTGAACAGTCCGGGAATATTTTCACACAGCTGTAGAATTCTAGTGCGTAGTAAACCGCGTACTATAGAAAATCTGCGGCAATTTGCTTACGCTAGTACAGCCGGGAAATACCAGTGAGCCCTTTGCTATTCATCGGATTATCTGAGGCGGTCCTATTTACGCAAGTAACATAGTTCCATTGCTTTAGTTCCGAGAACTTCACAGTATACTTCTAATAATGGACCCTGGAACGCTTGCGCTGCTTCATAACAATTGCTTGCGTTCAGACCCTAATAGCAACGTTCCGGTACCAAAAGATAGAATGGTTCCAGTCGGACCAAAGGATAGAGGTGAATAGGTCCCTGGAGCCTTTGGTAATAGTGCACCGTGATTGCGTATATGAGTGGTATTCCGTGCGTTGACTGGGAGAGGTTACAAGCCGTCATTGCTATCGATGGTCGAACACACATAAGCCCCCTCCCCCACATAAGTAAAACCCTACGCGCACGCACGCCTCCTACGTTTGCTCCTCCCCCCCCCCCCCACAAAAGAAAATACGGCGCCTGGATCGATGTCTTGCTTTGGCAACTTTTGCCGGCGTATGCTTAGGGCGAAAAACCCGTGTGCAGATCACACTAAATGCGTTCTAATAGGGGGGGGGGGGCTAGAGGGGTAGGAGGCGCCTACTTGCATCAAGTACACTCTGAGCAGGCTTGGTTAAGCCGAATGTGTAGACGTAGCCAGCCCCCTCCTAGTACCATGAAGGCTTTAATCTCCAGGCCGTTTGAGAAGGTGGTCAGACAGCAAGTAAAAAAATTACGTCTACACAGTTGGCTTAACCAAGATTGCTCAGAGTGCACTTGGTGCACGTAGGCGCCCCCAGCCCCTCTAGTTCCCCCCGCCTATTAGAAAGCATTTAGTGTGATCTTAACACGGGTTTTTGGTCCTAGACATACGCCAGCAAAAGTTGCCAAAGCAAGAGATCGATCCGGGCGCCGTGTATAGATTTTTTGGGGGAAGCAAAAGTAGGAGGCGTGCGTGCGCGTAGGGTTTTTTATGTGGGCGGGGGACTTGTGTGTGTGTTCGACCATCGATCTCGATGACGGCTTTTAACCTCCCCCAGTCAATGGACGGAATACCACCCATATACGGTGCACTAGTAGCAAAGGCTATATTGGCCTATTCGCCTCGATCATTTGGTCCGACTGGAACCATTCTATCTTTTGGTTCCGGAACATTGCTATTAGGGGAATACTCTGCGTAATAAATGAACTTTGTGCTTGTGTGCTGTTCGAATTGTAGATAACGCTAGCTTTGTTAGCATATTCAATTTGATTGAGTAAATGTTGGCTTCGCAGTTGTTTCTGCATGCTGCTGTCATGTACTACATGTACTGCATTACTTCTATCATAATTTGCACGGATTCCTCCTCATTGTTCGCTTCAAATATCAGTTGTATAATCTTACTTAAATTGCGTGTTGATTTGTATAGCTTTGTTTGCAGTCCCACTGACTATTTTCCTTTCTTCGCGTAACTTGAAGCTTTCTGTAAGCGATATCCTGAGCGGATATCGTATGTCAAACTCCGCCAACAACATTAATAACAAATAACAACTGATGTTGCATACGAGATATCGCTTGAAGTATTCTATATTCATAGGCTCACAAATATTAGTCATGCTAAATAAACGTTGGATCCAAGCTATTACTTAGTGATCATCGACCTACTTATCTGGTATTTCAAAGTAATCCGACTATTCCGCTCGAACAGCTGGTGTAGATTCCCAAGTATTTGTTTGTTTTTGGAGAACAGAGAAATTTGACATCTAAATCTTGACAGGATATATGTTTGAGTATTTCGACTGCGTCTTATCAACATAACTCTGCTCCGGATGTTTCCTGGTATTTTTAGCTGATCAGATAGCTGGTCAGCGAACAAAACCGCATCCTTGACTCCATTTCGTACTGATGGAATATCCACAGCCTTCGGCTGATTATCATGACTGCGGTTTCATGTTGTAGCATTTGCCACTACCAAAGGCTTGTCAAAATTCTGTGGCAGCATTGGGTCGACTTATAATTTCATCCCCATTCTCTGCATTTGGCAAATGCTTTGCATTGGAGTAATTAGCATTCAACCGTTTGCGTGTTAACTGTGGTACGCTGATTTGAATAAACCTTTTTTCGGTGCTCAGTAATAATCTACGTGATTTCATAATATTTTTATCGGATTTACTGCCATTTTCCTAATTTTTCAACGAATAATCTTCGAACAAACGGTATCAAAATGATTTCGTAAACAGTTTGAACGACTTGGGCCAGAGGGAGCTTTTATTTCCGAGCAGTACCGTTTGGCGGTACAATTTAAAACTGCAACCTTCATCGAAGCTACTCTCGATTAGCAGAAAGAACAGCTACTACAATTTAAAAAAAACTGCTGACGTTTTACTCCTTACTTGTACTTGTAACGGCATTCACCTCGGGCGGGTTGAGCCGGCATCAGTTTTGACGTTGACTGCATCATGAATCACAGCTGTCCAGGCGCGTCGATCTTGCGCCTGTTCACACGAGAGTACCATCCATTCACGGTTCCACTGGCGTAGGCCGTAGACGCATGGGCCGGAAACGGATGACAGATCCTGCTTAACCGTTGCTGTCCAAGTTTTCAGCTGCCCGCCGCGACGTTTGTGCCAGGTGAGGGGAGGCGTCGCTACAAGCAGGTCACGAATCAGCTCACCATCATCACGCCAAGATGCATGCCCGAACGACCGAAGTCGTCCCTGAAGCAGGAGTGGAGGGAGGGCGTCCAGGTGACAGCGTCGGCGGAGATCGGAACACCGAATTCGGTCGACGCGTCGGTGACGAAGGATGCGGCGTAGGCAGTCATTGTCAAACACCTCAAGGCGCCTCATGTCCTCAACACGCATAGGCCATGTCTCTCTGCCATAGAGCAAGATAGATCGAACCACTGCTTGGTAAACACGGGACTTTGTGCGTAGTGATATTTCCCTTCTATTCCTTAGAGGAGCGCACAGACGGTAGAAGGCAGAAAGGGCACGGTTGACGCGTGATACAACCTCGTCGACACCTTGACCCGTTTCCGTGACCAAAGAACCCAAGTATCTAAGCGGGTCGACCACTTCGAGAGGAGCAACGTCGAGGACAATAGGAGTGGCAGATGTAGGGGGCGCACATAAGGGCATGACTTGGGTCTTAGTCGCGTTTAGGCGTAATCCGATGGATCGGGCACGCTCATTGACCTTGTCCAACGCCTGCTGAACTGCAATACAGTTGTCGCCAAAGAGGGTGACGTCATCAGCATACGCCAAGTCAGTCACCCATTTCGAGCGATCAAACTGCACTCTCGGGAAGTCATCCAGTGCTTTGGTCATGATACAGTCCACCGCATAGTTGAACAGGGTTAGTTAAAGGGCACAGCCTTGGCGGACGCCCGTCCTGACGCTAAAGGCTTCCGTGTCACCGTTCTGCGTCCTCACCCGTGTGGACGTGCCACGATAGTATGCCTGCATGAGATTGAGAAGCTTAGGTGGTAGGCCGTCCGTCCTCATTATGTTCCACAGCGAACTGCGATCAACAGAGTCAAATGCGGCAGCAAAGTCGATGAAGCATAGAACAGTGGGTTGTTGGTGACCCCATCTCAGTTCCAGTACACGGCGGAGGTTGAAGATCTGGTCGGTGCAGCCACGACCTGGTCGAAATCCACTCTGGTTTGGGCGGGTGCGCTGGTCTCTCGCAGTTTGGAAATGTTTGAGAAGAAGAGACGTGAATGTTTTCGCCGCTAAATCGATAAGGCTTATGCCTCTGTAATTTCTGCACGCTCGTCTGTCGCCTTTTTTAAACAAGGGGAGGATCACTGCTTTTCTCCAGTCAGAGGGCACAACTTCGCTGTCCCATATCTTGGCAAATATTTGTTGTAGCCAGGGCCCAATAACCTCGGGTGCACATTTAAAGAGCTCCGGCGGGAGGTCATCCTCACCAGGTGCCTTGTTGTTGCGTAGTCTCAAGAGAATGGAGACAACTTCCTCTACACTGGGTGGCTCTGTGTTGCACTCATACAGATGGTGAGGATCGTGCGCATTGGGCGACAGGTCAGACATCACAGGGGGATCATGGTTAAGGTGGTCACAGAAATGCTCGCGCCATCTCTCTAACCGGTCATCGATCTTAGTGATGACAGCACCGTTGCGATCCAGTAAAGTCTCGGTGGTGTTCCCCGAACCTCTGCTGGCCTGCTTTAAGAGTCGGTAGAGCTTGTGGGTGTCACCTCTGGTAGCTGCTCGCTCCGTTTCCGTGGCAAAGTCGCTCCAGTAGGCGTTCCTATCGGCTCGGATGGCCCTTGTCGTTTGGCGCCGCAGCTCCCTGTAAGTGGGGAAGCCAGTGAGTCTGGCTCGGCCGGCCTCCTCAGCTAACTCAAGCGTGATGAAATCCGGGGCAACTCCCGAACTACTAGGAGTGATCTTATTTTGTAGCACACATTCTGACACCTCAAGAAGACAAGACGTCAAAATTTAAACACAATTTGGCCTAAGGCCGAGAAAAAGGAAGTTAATAATGTTCTAAGTAAGCAGCAGTGTGGTAAGGCATTTCTTCCGTTACATAGCTCGTGGCAATAACCATCACAGGTCTCTTTATCACTTCTTTCCAAGAATTCTTTCCTTTTGCCGTGGGCATTTGCTTTTTATAATATTTCAACCGTCTTACCTGTTTAACGTGTCTTTCAGCCATATCAGCACGTTTATACCGTAGTTTCCTTATTTGAAAGTGTCTGTCTTGTCTTTTAGGATGCCTATTTACAACTGGAGCACAAATTTGCTGCCGCACTTTTGAGTTGGGCTTCAGAAAAGGTTGCTTTGACTGAGTCCTTACATCGTTGCCAGGTGGATAAATCTGAACTAGCGGCGACATGTGAAATTTTACAAAAAAATGGTTTGACTAAGGAGAGACTGGACATTATAAAGCTGCAAGTATGCGTCTTTCTTAAAGATAGGCTATTTACTGACCAAATTTGTTTATCTGTTCTTTTTGTATAAAGTAGAGCTGAAGACTTCCTTAAGCTTTTCTAGAAGTCCAATTTTTACAAAACATCATGATACAAGCATATATTTAGTGCCCTTTTAGGAACCAGCCATTGTCCAACGTTTTGCTGCCAGTGAAAATTTTACTTGCTTTCAGGTGGCAAAGGATTTTGAACAGAAATCACGAGATCATCTTCAGCGCACACAACTTGAGACAGAAGCTTTGAAAGCCCAATTATATCAGCTACAAACAGAGCTTGCAAAGCTTCAAACAGAGAATGAACAATTACGCATCCGATGCAAATGCGAGAAGGATAAAGAAAATCTCATCGTTCAAGCTGAGGTACCATTGACGAGACCTGATAATATTTATCTTTTTGACCCTGCTTTTTCACACGTTTACCAGCCTTTTAATTTCTTCTTTGTTACTGTTTAGAAGAAAAATTTGTGTAAGTCACACGAAGAGGTTATCAACCGACTCTCGGCGATGTTGAACTCGGATACCGAAAGCATGGCAGGACTTTACCAAGAGAATATGCAGATACGGGCTAAGTGTGGTTTATTGGTGGAAGAAATATCAAAGACCAAAGTACAATCGGAGTATCAGACGTCAGTTGATTGTTTTTAAACTTAATACGTTCCAAAGTTAGAAAGGAATGATAATTGTTTCAAAAAATAATTAGGCTGAGTTATATTACGCCAGGCTATAAAGTTATAAAACGAGCTATTCAGAAAACGCGTTCTCTAGAACTTGTTCGAATTGTCAACGTCCCATTGAAATTTAAGTTGGGTGTTCGGTTTCATTTGACTCGTAGTTGGTTCCGTCCGACTCCAGTCCGTGCATTTTGTGGCCAATTGAGCTTCAAATCTTTTTAGATTGCGGTAGTGTAATCATCAAGTTTTTACCCAGTGAAACCTATCGTAATTGCCCAACACGTTATACAATGCTATTTTCAGCGATTTTGGAAGTTACATTCTACGCCTGTATACAACGCGATTGGAGATTTTACGACCGTGGTTATAACCATTGCAATTTTTTTATGAGAAACCGCTGATACTTTTAAAATTATGGGCAGCTGTTCTTTAATGTTTGCATTTCGATCCTGCTCATCCACAGACCGCGCCCCCGTAACGAAGCCGCAAACGACCTATTTTACGGCTTCAAAATTAGTATCATCGATTCCTGGCAGGGGACAGATCCTGCGATTTCCTCTTCTATTACTAAGTGGTTTACCACTGAAAGTTCCTCACTGTCTGGCTTTAGGAGTTTTTCTCTAAGTTCTTAAAATGTGATTATTTTCGGTCTATATCAGTTAAATTTCCCTTTTTCGTATGCCTTTGCTAAGACTGTAATAATAAGGACAAGGTCGGGCACGCTGCACCTGATGGGCTCAATCAATTGTCATCTCCGGACACGACCCCGAGATTGGTATGGCCAGTATATAGTCATGTTTCTCGATTAGTACTCTCTGTGCCGCCTCCTGTTATGAGGGCACTAGAAATATAGAGTTCTTTGAATCATCTGTGAAGTATGAGACAAAACTAACATTAACATTGTTAGACGTTGGCGAATAAACCCTTCTAACTTGTTCATGTTTACGGTCCATGTACCCGCCACAGTAGGAATCAGTCAGCTGACACCCGGAAGAAATCTCACCTTAACCTGACCCATGCAGTGCCCTATCTGAAAGTCAGTCAGCAGCCCAAATGAGTAGGCTGGCGAATATACTACGCGTTCTCCGGACGCGGAACAACTCGAGAAGACTTCTACTACTAATAAAAATACTTTTATTTACAGCAACTGTGTGCATTGGCTGGCAGTTTATCTCAAATTACCTCCATCGAAGCTTATAATTAATGGAATTAAGATATCTAGTGAACTTTCCAAATCAGTTATTGGATCCAGGATGAAATCAGCGGTACATCGAAAGTTACAATTTTGGCCACGCCTTGTAGACCAGCTCGTAATTGATTTTCAGCGTTTGAATCTCAAAGCACACACTGGAATCGTCTAAGCAAGGCAATGCTACGAACATATAGTGTCTTTACAACTTGTATCACCAAAATCCCTCATATCTTGAAGATAAGTACGAGAGCATTCAAGTTTTCTTTACCAATTAAGGCATGAACTGAGATATACGTAAAGGGCTGCAACATGTCCACACGATTTGCAGACGTTGGAAACAGCGTTACCCTCAACCTGTGATAATTACTTTGCACTTAACCATGCCGTATGCATATTATCTTGCTAACCGTGTGCCCACCCTGATTATTTACTCTTTGCAAGTCTGCCGTCAAAAGGTAGCCATGTTTCATAGGTTCGAAAAAGTGACTGGAGCGTCGGCAATTCATAACAATATTCTTTTCATTCTAGAAATGAGCTCCGAAGGGATTTGATTGAAGTGGTTGAACAACTTTCAAAGGCCAAATCAGACAATGGAGTACTCTTGGTGAAACAACAGACCCTATCTGAACAGGTTAGCCTTCGACTTTAAACTTTAACTTGCCAGATGTCAGCTTTAGTTACTTCTTTCTTCCTTTGCTTTTTGTGCATTATTTTGTTTCCAGTGTGGGCTGTCTTAAGCATCACCATATAGATTTTTATTTGGATCAGATAACTGTAGTCATTTAACCGAGCTTTCCGCCTCACTGGTTATTATTGATGTTTCATAGACAGTTGTGAACTTCCTTAATGAATCCGCTGAACTGGAGAGTTTATCTTTGACCTGTGATTGGCCGGTTGTTTCGATTCCAAGTGAAACAAAGAGCCATGCCACCAGTCTTCATATTTTTTTGGTTTACCCTTTAACTACGCCTGATGAAATTGAGTGCCTAGTATGGCGCTTCACTGAAGTCGATGACCAAATGCATTGATTCTCCTTAGTTTCACTTTTCACGATTTATTAATGCATTTTCTCACTATGTCCCATTAATTCGATGGGCAGGCAGGCAAGTTCCGGCCGTAAGCCTTGTTATTTACAGTTATAATAATTTTCATGAGCCAACAGTTGGAAACGAAACGATAATTAGTCAGTGAAAGCTCACTAACAGCTCTTCGCCTTTGGGCGGTAGCCAGTTCTTCCGGCCGTTGCTGTAAGGTGGCATGTTGCTGACTTGAAAGTTATTCGCTTTCCTTCGGAATTTAACTATAAACGTAGTGACGAGCGGCATCCCATTACTTTTTACACCGCGTAAAATTTCATATCGTCCTTTGTTTTCATTTATTCCAGGAGCAAGCCTGCCTATTGGCTTTACCGTGGACTTCAATTATCAAGTCGTTAGTTCCAATTTTTCTGTCTACTTACGTAACATCGTAAGCTAGTGAGAAATTTTGTCAGGAAGGCCGAAACACCAAAACTTCTGTTTTCGGAATGTTATTTATCGTGTTCTTTTATCCCTCCTTCTAAGGTGCGAATTTTACGACAAAGTGTCCAACGTTCGCAGACAGAGTTAACCACCGCTCGGCAGAAGGTACTCAGTAGTGAAAATGCTCGACTAAATATGGAGAAGCAGTTAGAGGCCATAGTACAGCGTTCGCGTATTGAGCTGGCCGACCTACGCATGGAAGCCCAGCGACAGAGAGTCGACATCGAGAGGCAGCGTGACGAATTAGCATTCCAAGTTCAGGGTATGGGACTGTATTTTCTTCGTTGCTTCTAAGTCGACTCTTTTCTAATAAATCCTGTTTCCCGTTATCGAATAAGCTAATTGATAGAAAACCCGCTCCCTTTAGTCAGCACACTTAATATTTTCAGTGGAGCAATATTTCTTTAACTTCTTCCTAGACGCTGGTGGTGATGAATGTTTTAGCATTCTCTCCATCCGAATTGGATCTTTCCCAAGTATGAAGACCTTTCATTGTGTGCAGGAAGGCTTACTGTCTATTGGCAAGGCAATTTTCTATCTTTAACTCGGTCAAGTGTCCAGCTTTTGTTCGCGCCGGTTTTTGCGTCAGTCATCATAAAACGGCCGAATGCCCTATCAAGCTACTAATTGGAATCGAAAAGGACTTTTCGGCATATTCGCAAATTCACCCCTTGTTATTCAAACGATGTTAAGCATTGGATTGTAAATAACATCGAATGTGAGCTGACCAAATGTCCTTCCGAACGGTACCTGAGTTTATCTTTTTTGATTTTAACTCGTAATCCTTACGTTTTCCATGTGTGTTTTAGAATTGACAAATCAGGCAGCGCTCGCATTTGCTAGGTTTGACCAAGTTGAGAAAGTCTATCTGCAGCGTGAAAGGTCGGCCGCTGAACGAGAGAAGGAAGTAAAGCAGCTGTTTGATTCGTCAGCTCATGAAATAGAGGAACGAATGGCAGAACTTGCCCACCGACTTAGCTGTGCTCAAAATGAACTGGTTCAACTGTCACTACGTAACAAAACAACTGAGAATGCTCTTGCTGAGGTACTTCTTTGAAGAGGATATATTTTGACGTGTTCTTGTCATTGATATAGATACTCTGCAAATAGCAGCTGATTTTCTCAAGTCTTTCTTCTTTTCCTCCGTTTACTTTGATTTACACACACATTTCTCATCAAAGAGTGATAAAACCCGCGGAGAACTAACAAGGGAAGTGGAACAGCTGAAGAAATACAATACCAAGCTTACTGCCGAATTGCGGAACTGTCAACTAGAGCTGAAAATCCGAGGAAAGGAGATCAGCAACCTGGAATCGACTTTGCAGGAGTTTTCGCGTCAGCATGTCGAAGAACCTGAAAAGGTGGGTCTTATGTTCTCGATTTTTATTGCAACATCGTAGGTTGACGAGTAGAAGCAGAATAATGTCATCCCTTTATTTGGGGTTGTTAGTTTCAAAAAACAAAAGGCGATGAATGTCCGCCTCCCTCAGTTCCTTGACTCCATATATTTACGAAGCTAACCTCAACTCATTTGAATAGTCTTTAAATTTCTGACGGTGTCAGAGCAAGTGTGTGTGTCGTAGCCCATAGTTGGATCAGGAATCCCCGCCGGAATCCAAACTGGGAGTAGTTGGGAGACGGAGAAAAGCCGCAACCTCGACCGGCTTGGGCCACAGGTCCGCGGGAGTGAGGTGGGTGCCTGGCCGAGAACTGCAGGCGAACAGATGACGGCAGTCATGCTGCGAGACGCCGCAGTCGGGACAGCAGTCGGGTATGGATGGGTCGAGCCGGTGCTGGTACTGGCGAAGGAGCATGCAGTAGCCACTGCGTAGCTGCGCCAGGGTACAGCGAGTGACCCTCGGGAGATGTCGTTCTGAGGCCGCAATCGGAGGTGGATAGCCACCCAAAAGGACCGGGGGATGGTAACCTCGTTTCTCCTCGACAACGAATCTCTGGTGGAGACGCTGGAAGCCTGTCTTGGTGGCAGAGCTATCAACAGGTAGATCCGCGAGAGACGAGGCAACAGCTTCCTTGTGGAGTGCTCGAATAGACAGCCGGACGTTGCGGCAGGGCTCGGGAGCGGTGCAACGGTGATGATTGGGATGGCCGGGTTGCGAACAACTCCACCAGAACTGCTGGCTAAGGAGAGTGTTGTGATGGGCGACCGGTAGAACAGAAGCCTCCGCATGAAGATGATCTATAGGCGACATTTTATAGCAACCCGTGATCGTGCGGAGGGCAGCGTTTTGGGCAGACTGGAGGCGGCGGAGGCTGGAAGAGCTCATCGTAGGAGACCAGATTGATGCCGCAGAAGTGAGGTGCGGCTTGGCCAGCGCCTTGAAAGCAGTCGACAGAGTCTCTTTCGCACAGCCCCAGGATGTGCCTGCTAGAGCCTTGAGGACCTTGGTGCAGCGGCTTACTTTGCTTGCGGTCTCCCTGACATGGTCTGCGAACGTGAAGAGCGGATGAAAACGCACACCAAGGAGTTTGGGCTTGCGGACGAGCGGTAAGGACGCCCCATTGACGGTGATGACCGGGTGACGATTGAACTCCTTCGGGTCAAGCGTAAAAACAGTTACGGACGACTTGGTTGCTGAGATCGTCATTCCGCGCTGGGTGAGGAAGTTTTCGACAACAGGCATGAACTCCGTGAGGAGCTGTGCAGCCTGATCGATGTCATGGTGCCGGCAAAAGAACGTAACATCGTCCGCATAGGATACCACTTGCACAGGTGCCCGGGGGAGTGGGAGCTCTCGCATGTAGATGTTAAAGAGCGTCGGGCTGAGCACAGAGCCTTGAAGGACGCTACAGGTCTGCTTACGGGGCTTAGAGAGAGCGCCCCGGAAGAGGACACGATCGTGACGGCCACGGATGTAAGCCGCCAACCATCGGACCAGGCCATTCGGGATGTTCAACGAGACCAAGTCCTGCAGGAGCTGATCGTGGCGGACGCAGTCAAAGGCTCGTGACAGGTCAATTGAGACTGCCACGGTCCGCGAAGCGGGCTTCTCTTGATTGAAGCCCTCGAGGATAGCGTCGCTGAGCTCGAAGAGCGCCGTTGTAGTTCCACGACCCGATCGGAAACCATGTTGGTGGCAAGATAGGTCCGCCACAGACGTCAGAATTGGGTGGATGAGCTGTTCCAGGATCTTCGCCAATGGACTGAGGAGGGCAATTGGACAATGAGAGGTCACTAGGCAGGGGTCCTTACCCGCTTTGACCAAGGGGATAATGATCGACTGGCGCCAGCAATCAGGGATGATTGAAGTTCCCAGTGAAAGGTTGAAGAGGGCGGCAAGGTAGGCAGCCACCTTCGGGCCGATGTGGCGCACATGGATAGGCGCCAGACCATCTGGTCCTAAGGCTTTCGAAGCTCTCATTTTCTTGACGGCGGTGAGGATGGCATCAGCCGAAAAGGAAATGTCTGGGGGCGGGGCTTTATGGAGGTGGCGAAGAAGGGGGCGCTGGCTTTTGGGACTGGGCGCCGAGCGGGTCGAGAACAGCTTGCTCATCTTCGCGGCGATCTTACCGTTGTAGGAAATGAACTTGCCGTCCCCAAAGCTAATAGACTGGTTTGATGTATCAGCCCGGGGTTTGGTCAGGTTGCGTAAAAGCTTCCGAGTGGCAGCTGAGTTGCCGCTGAAATTGCAATCTGAAATTAGTTCATGCCAGCGTTGGCGTTTGCCATCGTTGATAGTCTTAGTGATTAAGCCATTCAGTTCGCCAACGCGCGGGTCACTGGCATCACGCGCTCGTACTTCGTCTCTCTCTCGTTCCAGGCGGGAGGCTTTGGGTGGATAGTTAGGACGGAGAAAGGGAATGCGGCCGTTAGAGATGTGGTGACTTGCTGCTGCCAGGAGTAGGCGACGAAGGGCTCGCTCCGCCATGTGGACACAGGTGGGAGGCGGTAGGCCATCGATCTCTGCTTCGCATTCGGTCGTGAACGCTGCCCAATTGGCTTTCTTGAAATTAATGAAGTGCCGGTTGGGGGCCTTGATACGCTCGGCGGCGGTGGCCAATTCGAGCACAATGGGGAGGTGGTCGCTACCCAGGCTGATTTCCATATTCCACATGGTGGAGGCTACCAGACTGAGACTGGCGAGGGAAACATCGGGCGAGCTGGAGGCGCCGTTGGTTGGGAGCCGCGTTTGGCTGTTCTCGTTGAGAACGGCAAAGGGGGCGTGTTCTATTTCATCAGCCAGAGCTTCTCCTCGGGGGTCGGCTGCCAAGTTAGAGCACCATAGGTCATGGTGAGCGTTGAAGTCACCTAGCACTAGACTGTCTCCAGAAGGTAAGTAGGGAGCGATAGAGGCGGTGAAACCGGGAGAACAACTGGAAGTTGGAGGGATGTACATGTTCACGACGGTTAGCGGCGCCGGGCCAATGTCAAGGGAAATCGCCAGTACTTCCGTGGGATCGGCTCCAAGCAGGGAAGCTGGTGATGGGCAATGGATTTGTCCACCAGGAAGGCCAAACCTCCGCCTTTGTTGCGGCCGCGATCGCGACGGACAATCATGTAATCGGCCCAGGAAGGGACCTTAGTGGTGTTAGACCACTTTGTCTCTTGGATAGCCGCCACAGCTATGCTGTGCGAGCGCATGAAGGCCAGGAGCTGGTCAAGCTTCCCAAGGAGGCCGTTGGCGTTGAATTGTAAGATTTTAAGACCAGGTGGTGAGGCAAGGTCGGAGACCAGAGGATTTGGGTTCAGGACTGGACGGGCTGGAGGCATGGAGATCGGTGGGGGCACGGGACAGCTGGGACACGCGAAGGCGGGCGACCAATCGGCAGCCGTGGCGAGACCACTGCAGCGGAGATGGCACCAGCCATTGCAGGAGCCGCAACGTACAGACCAGTCGCAGCGGCCCAGACGGACTCGGCAGAACGAGCAGTACCAGAGAGGTCCAGGGTTGGCCTCGATTCCGGCGGCGATGAGGAGGAGTCGGAGCAGCGTGGCCGGGAGGGGCTGTTCCGTCATCAAAAACACGGATTGGGCGGAGGGGAGAGTTGATCCAACGTAGGGAGATGGGTGTAGCAGACCTTGGCCGCCGGGAGGGCGGGTGGGAACGCAATTCGTAGACGCGTCTGCTGTGGTTCCCGTCAGAGCAAGTATCTCTCTCTGGTGAATCAACCTACATCTCGAATTTCTTAAAGATAGAGCACTTTGGCGATGTTAACCGAATTTCTGAAGTGTGTTTTCAATCACAAAAAA
>JAYGXS010000001.1:60389903-60438552 GCA_036362985.1 Ligula intestinalis
ATAGTCCACATCCGTTGAAAGTGTTTGCGAACACCTTTTTTGCCTTTTTAATTCCGTATAGGGATAAATACAGGGTGTCCACGAAGTCTGGGTACATAGGGGATACATACATACCTTGAGATCAACACCATTTTATTTAATTATAATGTTAAGAAATTATATTTTCAATATGATTTCCATGATTTGAAATGCATAATTCGATGCGCCTTGCTAAATTCTGGTGAACTCGATTGAATAGGTACACATTGCCGTCGATTTCAACACACTGACTGATAATGCGTTCTCTCAAGTGATTTAGATTTTTAATCTTCATTGAGTACTTAATGACGCGTTGTCAAGCCATGGCGTGGGGCTTTGCGCTGCAGCTACGCTGAGAACCTAAGAGTTGTTGAATAATAATGGGACTCTGCCGTCCCAACAAAAATAAATTAAATATTGTAATTTATGTGTACCCAGACTTTTTGGACACCCTGTAGTTTCCTTAAAAGGGAGGACATGCAGTTTGTTGAATGAAAACTCTGAACGCAAATGTAAAGGCAGATCGGGCTTAAAATTATTCGGAAATTAGGAAACGTTTACAAAACCTGAAGATAAGCTTTCATTGAAGAATACATGGTTAACTACCAAATGACTGCAGCAAAGAGTTTTCCTTATTGCTTGTCTTCAAAATAAATTTATATTTATAGAGCATCGAAAATCAGTATAAAAACGCATGGTAATTAAGCGTGTGGATTTTGCGGGTATCCTAAAACTCGTGTAATCAAAAGCCTGCGTGCTGGCGTTTCCGAAACATCTCGGCATGAGGCTTCATGGTAATTAAAATTACAACCCTTATTTAATCAGTCCTCCTTTATCAATAACCCATTACAGAATTTCTGTTACCATGTCATGAGGCCAGTCACTGCCTGTACGTCTTGAGGTGTAAGCCAACCATTCGGTTCATGATTCTCAATCGGCTCCCACCATGATGTACTATTAACCTTATGAAAATATTTAAATTTAGCTTATTATTCGATTATAATATCTGCTTCATGCACGATAGTGGTCAGGACATGTGGTATCTTATTAGCATAAAAACACTCCCGTCTTTTATGATCCTTAGTAATGACTATGTGGTAGCAGTTGAGCAAAATTCCTGTCTTCATAAAAAAAAACTACAGGTATCTTCTATCGTTCCTTGCATACATCTATTACCTGAATTGCTATTGTCTTGAATTTATCAGTTTTGTACAACAGACTACCGACAGCTCAACCATTGTTTTCGATTATGGCTACCGTGTGCCCCACAGCAAGGTAGGCGTTGCGAGAGTGACTTGCTTGTGAGTTAGTTTTAAGTGATCGTAGACTTGCGCAGCATTGACCGCACTCTCTTCCGTCACCCCACTGGGCCCGTTATCATGTCAAAGCTAAGAAGACCAGGGGCAGGTAGCTGGAGTGGCATGAGCCTGCAGTTAGGTTTATCGCCATAGCCCTGCTCCCTGTGCGTGAATTTTAGTCTGATTCGCGAATAATGGACTAGGGTTCCACCGAGCATAAGGGGCAAGGGGGGCTTGGATTTCAACTGAACCACACCGCCAAAAGCCACATTATGCAAAAACCATTGCAGTGCGACTCGGCCTTTTCATGGCTTTCCAAGTATCCCATCAGTTGGCAGCCTTTCGACCCACGACTTTTAGCGCACCCTGATAGATTCAAACGTGTCAGATTGTTTGCGGTGAAGAATATACACCGAGACGGTCCACTTCACGTTCCTCCCATCCCAGGCACCAGTCCACTGTTCGAACCGGTCAGTTGTCTGGTGCGGAGATTGAGCGAAATGGCTGACAGAGCTAAACAGCCCTACTGCGTATGCCACATGACCTGAACTTCCAACTCACCACATCAGGTTTTCACACAAGGGGAGTGGACGGCTCGGATCTCGTATGCGTTGGCGTGCTTTATGAGCCAAATGAAGTAGGAGCCAAAGAATCCACTTCTAATTATATGGAGGCGCCGGTTCCGTGCTTGTTGGGTTACGGACTCGTGTGTGATATATGTGCTGGTGGGAACGTGTTGGGTGAAGGGGTTTATTCTGTGGTGGTTTACCGCAGAATACATGGAGACGCATATGGCCTAGTAGGTCCATGCGGGGGATGTATTTGCGTGAATAGTGTGGTCAGCTGAACCGAATGCGACGGGGGTATGACGATGCTCCTAACAGTGGTTTGCCAGTATCTGTGCGACGGATTCGAAAGTGGAGGATCAGGCTAATATGTGATCTGCATGTGCATGGCAATATGGACAGGATGGGTTGGGAGCTGCTGAGTTGGTTGCCGCAATGATGTTGCTAATGGTGGCCGTGCTGGTGGAGGGGGAGGAAATGGTATTTTTGGCGTTTGGAGTGTTTTCGATTTTGCAGAGTGGGCTGGGTATAGCGACATTACGGTGAAATCTGCTGTCATGGACGCGCATGCGGCCGTAGAGGACGATGCGGTGAGTGAATGTGCGTGGGCAGCTGAATTTAATCTGACTGACGTACGTTGGGACTTCAAATACTGGATCGCCAATCTCGGTAGGGTTGATTTCCAAGTGACCAGTCGGACCAATGTGAAGGCAGGATCGCGATGACAACAAACGATAGCAGAGCGAGAAACACATAGTCTGAAAATAGGTAAGCCAAGACCACCACCTGTGCTCCTTGCACTACCCTAGGCCCATCTGCTTATCAGGACCCTATCTGCTGTTGCTCTCTGAATATGTCTCTGATGACGAATCCGTGACGGATGTTGAAAGATCAGGCGAATAAAAGTATTGGGCCAGCGATCGAATCGTCTTCTTCTGAAAAAATGTCTTGCATGGTCACCAAAACAGGACACAGAAACAGGAATCGCCGACAATAGATGTGGCTTTGCGCAAAACTCCGAGAAAATTATGTCTGAGAGTAAGGCTAGCTTTAGGGTTAACTCTAGGATTAGATGTAAAGTGGGGGTTATGGTCGAGATGCTGTTAAGGGTTAAGCTATAGGTCCGTGTTAGTTGTAAGATTTAAATGTTGGGTAGGATTAGAGATACGACTAATGTTGGAGGTTAGTTTTATTTTAGGGTTAGTGTTAGGGTTAAGATACGGAAATATTCACACTTCCTGAAATTTATTGCAGGGCCACCTGTTTTAGATTGGTGGGGCGTTCTTATCTTTGTGCCTTACTTAGGCGGCCGCATAAGCCATCCTTACCCTGTCGGTTGTGATCGATATTTATTGTTGTATTATTTTGAGAGCCAAGTTTCCAAAATCTGTTGTTTTAAACCGCCAGTGCATTCAATTAATTAGCTGTTTCATTTGGCTAGAAAGAAGAATATCTTAACTGATCCTGTGTTCCTCTTTCTCTTGTTTACTTTCGAAAAGGATGAGGATATGAAACCCTCAAAGTTATATGACACTTCTCATGATAGCCAACTTAACAGTATTCGCGAGGCATACAGTCGCGTTTTGGAGGAGGGTAAAAAGGTATGTTCCCTTGTATTTAACTTTCCCGACTAAGCCATTTATCGTTTCCCATGCTCCAGTTTGTCAAATTTACACTGGTAATATAGTGAAAGTGTGGAATCCACTCATAAAACTTCCCCTTTTCGAAATGTGCGATCATAAGAGCTCGCGATCTTAACCAAGTTGAGCACCTGCCCGCCTGCCGTGGGCCAACATTGCGTTCACCGTTTATCCGTTTAGACCTACAAAATCCAGTGATTTCTGGGTATACTCCATGTTTACTCCACATGTATAAGCAAACTATATCCCAGATACCTCGTTAGGAAATATTCTACTTGACATAGTTTTATCTGAGGGCTTTTGTCCCAAACTAGCATTCATTATGCCCATTGGTCCCTTCAAGTCAGAAAAAGAGGAATTAAAAATATCAGTGTTTCTGCATATGGATCTCTGATGCCTCTGTATCCTTTTTTCAGCAAAAAGCAGCTCTTACCGAGAGACTAAACATCCTTAATACAAAAGTCGAGAACCAACAGACGGAACTGGAAAGGTTGCGATTGGAAAATATGAAACTGAGGTAAATTTTGGTGTGGTTCTCTCTAGTTCAGAAATCTCCTTTTTGAAAAAAATATATTTAGGATAGCAAAGGAGGGGAACGATCATTGCACTCTTCCGTCGCCTTGAAGATCCTAAATGAATAAATCGTTGTTTTCCCGTGTTTTCATTAACTAAGTAGGCGTACATTAAATCTTGCCTATCTACATTGTTGGCATCCGTCAAGACGAAACATTTTTCTTCTGTGTACAACTGAGGAATTTGCAATCTCGTATATTATTAAGGCAAATCACAATGAATCTCATTTAGTACACATAAGCATCTGCCTCTTGATTATCTGCACGATCTACCAGTTTGCTTGTCCGGAATGGCACCTGATTATTTTTTACTTTCCCTGCTTCAATTGAATAGTCGGCGGGAAGTTAGACTGATATTAATGCTATTCTCATTATGTTTGTTCAGAAATCGTGTCCCGCAGACAGAATATCTCAAACTGAAGGCACAGCTCATCGATCTCCACAGACGAAGCGAAGAGTATGGCCTACTTCTAAAGCAGTCTCAGGACGTGTTTCTGGCTAAAAAGTCCGGTACGAAGAAAGCCGGGGACGGATGAATTAAACATGGGAGTATAAACATTAATTTTTTTCTTTTTTGCACACAACTCCTTCACTGAAACCTTCTCGTTTGTGCCTGGCTAAACCATTAATTAACGAGTGTCATCCTTAGTCACTTAAGCTTTGTTATACTTTCAAAAAACGTTCAGATTCTTTGGGATTGAGCACTAGACATGGTGAATTCTTAACTTTTTTGTGTATTTGTGCAGAGTCGATCTTCTTGACCATATTTGTAAAGTTGCAACTATGTACATATTTATTCAGGGGTCTGTGTGCAGTATGCGCCCATGCTGGACTGTGTATCTCTTACTTTTTATGTTGCCATTACGGATTTTTTATTTGTAATTAAAAACTACTCATATAGTCAAAAAGAAATTGAACTGTAAATCGATCCCTTTTACATATTGAATCCGGACTCAAAGTGTAAGTGGCTAAACTTTATGCGCAATTGGTTAGTGGTAACAAGTTCTGCTTTCTTTTCCGTTGCAAAGCTATATTTAGAATGAAATACAAAAACAAACGGGGAAGGTACTTGTACCTGAATTTGATGGATGCGGCCTAGTCTGTTGAATGCTCTTGTTCAATACAAGTACAAATCTGGTCTACTACAAACTCACCTATAAGCCATAACTGCACTCACGCTCCGGAGACGTTGTGAACCTTATGTTTCGCCACAGGTAAACTCGGCACGCGGGAAAATTCGATGTAACGAGATGTTTAACCGACAAACAATCACTAATGCGGTCATTTCTTGCTTTCTATGAATTATTATCCGTTGACGTCCTTATCAAGGATGTTATTGCATTGAGAATTTGAAACCAAGGTATTACATTATCTAAGTAAGCCCTTTTGTTGTATTTGCCGAGTTTAGGCGTATCTGGTTAGATGAAAGCGGTATGTGCCGAGGTAGCCTTATTACGGAATGAAGTACGGAATTTTTGTTGCATTTAAACGAAGGGTTTTGCAGCCCGACCTGGCGGTTGATTTTTCGAGAAAATGTAGGAGTTTTCTCAGTGTGATTACTTTCGCGGCGCACGGTGAGCCTCGTAGCCTAATGGTAGAACATCGGCTGCACAAAAGCTTGTCCTGGTGTGTGGGTTCAACTCCCACTGAGGCCGCGAATTTTTCACAATTGGGTCAACTGAATTAAGCAAATCTGTCAAACCCCTCTAACAGTTCTATATATGGTCAGAAGTGTCGATAAGGACAGTTAGATCGTCGAGTCGGACGAGGCCCACCGTGTGCGCCACAGCAAGGTAGATTCGGTGACGGTGGCTTACGTTGGGGTTGGTTCTTAATGATAGCGGACTTGCACGCACGCACTGCACTCTCCTCTCCCACCTGGACCTGTCGTCATGTCAAAGCCAAGAAAATCGGAGGTGAGAGGTGGTGCGAGTGGCGGGAACTCATATCAAAGCGCCCCGGCACAGTTACTCGAACCCCACTGAATGGGAGTGTAAAAGGGGCCATATTTAAAAGAAGTTATTGCAGCCTGACTCCGCCCGCCAATGGGTCATTCCATACGAACACGCACTGGGCTAACTGTGGGGTTGGATTTGTCTCGTTAGTTAAAAGACATTTGGACCAAGGCTCTAACCTACTATGACTGACTCATGGGCACCACATTGTTTGGATTGAGAGAAATGCACTTAGAATGGATCTCTTTCTCTGTCTGTTCCCCCGCACCAGACCTACATCCGAACCGGTCGACCAGCTGAGGCCGAAAGTGTAACAGATGGTTAATGCGGCTATAAACAGCCCGTTCGCGTGTGCCACAGGCGATACCTGACCCCTAACACAACACAATTTCACACAAATAAGATGAACTGATAACCAATAATATGTGGCAGGGGGGCCATATGGAGGAACCGAAAAACACACTATCTGTCTTTGTGAGAGACATCTACTTTTTGTCTGCGTTGCATGATTTCGGAGTGTATGTTGATGTGAGCTGTGTGTTCATGTTGCTTAATGTGCGATGGTTTATCGCCGGTTTTCATGGAGGTACATGTGACCAAGTAGTCCCATGCGTTGGCTGAATGTTTGGAGTTAATGCGTCCGATCAAGGTGATGATAAGGGGTGTATGTTGGTGCTTCGGGCACTAATACGCCATTCTGTGCGACGCTTTCGCAAGTGACCGCCCAGGCCAATGCGTGATGTTCATTGGCGGTAGCAAAACGAACGGAATAGGTTAGAAATTGTCGAGTAGGTTGCGGTGGTTGCGCTGAAAATTTGGGCTGCGCTTTTGAATGGAGAATTTTTACTGCTTGAGATGTCGGTTTGATAGCTGCGTCTGGTTGGCCAATGCTGCAGTGAATACCGTTGTCTTAAAAATACGCATAAGGCCGAATAGATTCCATGTGGCGAATGGATTTATCTGGGCGGTGTGGGTGCTCCCTAAACGGGCCACGTGAAAGATGCGGTGAATCAACACCGAGGCCAGACTAGGGTACGGCAGACGTTATCCGGGTTGTGCGTCAACAAAGATGCCGAACATGGGGGACGTAGTGGCACATATAGGAGCGGCTGCGGCCATGCCAGCTATTAACATCCGATCCCACTTCCGTTCTTCTTGACTGTGTCTTGACACCGAGCTCAGATGGGTGAAGAGAGAGAGAATGCAATGGGTGCTTCTCAGGTCTACTATCACTTCAAACGAATTCACGCACAGGTCACCGTTTTTGCCTCAGTTTGCTGAAGTACGTGGTAGACATTGTCGAAATCGACGGCCAAACTGTTGGGTAGGGTAGACAGTGAAATCACAGATATGCAGCCCAACAGTCAGCTTACTGCGTCTATATTGGTGGATTCCATAAGTGCAATAAAGTTGGGCGAGCAAATCTACCCAAATGTGATTAAATTCACGGCGTGCGGTGGTAGAGCATTGGCTGCGCAAATGCCTTCCCTGGTGTGTGGGTTCGACTCCTACCGAGGCCGCGAATTTTCCACAGTTGGGTCAACTGAATGCTTCTTCTTTCTTACAGGCAATAAAGAGAGGATCGGATTATGTATTGAAAATAGAAAGGCAGTTTGTAGGCAGAACGAATGAATACAAAACAGAAGGCTGCCCGTAGGCAGAATGTTATGTAGGCAAAACAGAGGGCTGTCTATGGGCGGGACGTGTGTTGAGAACGAGGGCACAGTTCAAGTGACGAGTCATGTTACCAAAGAGGGACTTATGGCGGGGCTTAAAGGTCAGAACGGGTAGCCGGTCAGAGCACAGAGAGTGGTGAACCCGCTGGCCAGGGGTGAAGGCGGGCCAGTCGAAACAATGAAAAGCGTGAAGACCTGTCCGTGACCTTAACCGGCGCTCGACGCGCATCGTGTCATTATGTCTTGACATTACGGGTGGGCATACACAACAGGATTGTAATCTTCAAATTCGTAGGAGTAGAGTGTGTTCTTTAGAAGGCTGGTTTTATTGAAATAGCAAACCTCCGGGGTTACTAGTACAAACTGAAGAAAATTCCGTTACCCTTGAAGTTCAGGCCAACGTTCTGTTCCATCGAATGAACTAAGGCTGAAATCATTAACTCATCTGGTCGTCCTTTCTGAAAGCATTGAGACATTTGGAAGAAGAGTAGATTTAGCTTCACTTGATGGCCATATATTTGGTATACATCAATGATTGGCATACTGCACACACATCGCATGTACTGAATCATACATTAATATTGCACATGGCGCTGGAAAACGGAAAAACTATTATTCTTATTATTAAATAGCCTTTCCGGATCTTTCCTATATCTCTTAGATCATTCGCTACAACACAAGCCATTAGACCCCACTAACAAGGTCATACGTTTAAAGGGAAGAATGAGTGCGGTCTAAATAAAGTGAGCTGACCGCCTGTAGGAACTTTTGAATATCATTCGGTCATTCTGCAGTTACCAGCGGATTTCACCTCTGATATTTATATAAGATTTCAGAGCGGCCCTAAAATGCTTTTTCCCAAAAAATTGCTGTATTTTTCCGCCTTATTTTCTCGAGAAAATCAGTACGCCCATTGATGTTGTTATGTCCGCTTCCGTTTAAGTACTTAAGAGGAAGCTAGATTGCCATAGCAATGCCTACTCTGACACCAACCGATCTCTGAAGTCATACCGCTGGCGAAAATATTGTATTCTTTTCGTATTACTTGCTACGTTTTAGCATAATTTTTTATGAAATGATTTTCTGCGTCCAATTCATCCCCTATACATGCGCCGCCCTTATGTCGAACACCAAGAGATAGTTGACGATAATTGGAACGAGCGTTCAAATGTCGAATCTCCGGCATCTCGGGATCCAGAGACCTCTGCGACACCCTCCTCGGTGTTAACATAAGAATACTGACGATATCCGTGCTGTGCACCCCTGTCCAAATTTACACATCCTCATCATCAACATGAAGTCCCTATATCGTGTACAACCTTATTCACCTTAACATCCGTCAAATTGTGTTCCAAACCTCTATAGTTTCTGAGAACTGCGAAGGAGTTTTACACTGCCTGCACTTTTTTCAATTTTTCCAAACTAATAACTCGTGCAATTAGCATCGCCTATGAGCTGAGATATTATAATTGTGTAATCATACTACTCATGATGGGTGAGTAGTCGTATATGTTTACAATTTACCACAAACTGAAGGCTGCTCACCTTTCGCTTGCAATCATGTGAACAACCGCTGTTAGCATTTTTATACTGTATTGATGCATCTTTAAATCACTATATCAACAAATAGGGAACTCAAATGCCTCTGTCTTTCCCTCAATTAAACTGAACTGAAGTGGATGGAAAAAGGAGTATGTGCACCAAGGAGTACACAGAAATTGCCGGAAGCTAAACAGACTCTTTGGACAGAAATTCAATAAAAACAAACATTTTTGTTCCCTGGTTTAGATACTGCTGGGCCGTCTGAATTGCCGTAAATATAAGCGATTTTAAATGTTTTTTTAAGATGACAATAAATAGGATAGGTGGGATTGGAAGAGACAATCGGGTTCACTCCATTAATATTCAGTATAATATCGACAGCAAAAGGGTTTTTATAGTGCGGTCTCGGCGCTTAAAGTATAAAAAATTAATTAATTAAGTACTTAAAGAACCGTCGATGATAACCCCCGTAATTGTCAGGCTCTCGAAAGGTCATTCAGATGATGACATGGCTGTTTATTACAGCAGTCGCCGGCTATGAAGCCCACTGTTAATAAACCCAGCCGCTCATTAAGCCCAATTTGGTCTGGGCCCAAAGTTGGCGACTACTGCACTAAGCCCACGGTTAATCGGCACAGCCGCCTATCAAGCCCAATTTGGTCTGGGCCCAAGGTGGGCTTAATAATCGGCGACTACTCTATTCCACTCTCGATAGATCATTCTCTAACAGAGGGAAACGTAATTTTGGCACATTTTCAGAGACAGGTGGTTTTTCGTCATTTACTGGCATTTTTCGATCACTATCCTTAGCGAAAACGTCGCCGAGAATTACCTTTAAATTGACGTCTGTCAAGCAAGCAACTAGGCACCAATAATATTTTAATTCTGGAGATTTCAACGCAACTGAAATAGAATAACAAATTCTGAGATAGGGTGTTGTGCGAACTTTCATCCGTTGTAAGCTTATGGACCTACCACTCAAACTTCCACTGCCACATTAATTCATCAGCCAGACTTAAGGAAAATCAGAAAACAAATTACTCGGATCTAGTTTTTACGAAAGAGTTTTCGAACATCGACGAAATATACTCCGGTACACCTCTCGGTGAGTGTGACCGTACCATGCCAGTGTGGGATTATGAGCTGTGTTCTCAAAGCCAGAAGAGGACAGATAGCCCTCACAAGGAATAAAAGGGTGATTTTATCACGCTGAATAATATATTGCTGTACATAGAACGAGAATGCTTACTCAAGGGCAATCAAGAGGATGAAGGGAAATCGTACAAGATGATTTCAATAGATTTGCATGAGCGCTGTTGTCCAACGAAGGTACACAAAATGATGAGTCACCCTGTGTAGTTGAAAAGAGAATTCTCTTATCTACATGCAGTTGAAGAAGAAAATATGAACTGCAAGATATTCAGGGAACTTGGGTCACTAAAATACTTGGGGGAATTTCGTCGCCAACGAAATTCTACCAAAATAATGCATCCTACAAAAAACAAAGAACTGCGTATCCGGCTGTATTTAGCAGTCTGAAAATATGCCCCAGGATTTATTTCAATATATTCATAGTCTCATAAGGAGCCAGAATCAATCGCAATATTCGAGGAGGAAAATGGTGTAGAACTAGTTGAAAATAATGAGGAATCCGAGCGCTTGGTCTAGTTCTTTGCTTTGGTGTTCGCCAGAGCATCAGAGCTTCAGTTTCCGTATATCAACTGTACTGCTTCAAACTCTGGTGCATTATTTGAATCCATACGCATCCCAGTATCTGTCGACGAAAGTGGGCCGCATGATCTCAAACAAGCGATATCATTGGGCCTGGTAAAAATACCTGCCAAGATCTTGAAAGAATAGACGAGAGAATTCTCCAAGCACACATCTTCCATTCATCAATTGAATTAAGAACACTGTCATCGTAATCGAAGATAGAATATAGTTCCATAATATATAACGGTGGGACTAGAACTAATATCAACAATGATCGCTCCATCAGCTTGTATTTATTGAAAGATAGTGAAGATACATACAAAAACATGCCAATTAATTTCCTAGAGGAGAACTGCTTACTCCTAGGGTTCCATTCTTGCTTCAGACGAATTCGCTCTTGTATTTTTAGTTTATTGCTATTGAACAAACAGTGGCCTCACGCAGGCGACGAAGATGATAGTATTGATATCATCAATACTCATATCAATTAGGCATTCGTCAACATTCCGCAAAAACATCTAATCCATGAAAAGGGAAAAGCTACTGGAATAGATCGCAGATTTTCTTAAAGAGTGATTGCAGATCATGTGCAAACCTGCCCCATCCGCCGCTCATAGAGTTCAGCCATGTAGATGCTTCTCTTATGGTCTACATCAACGAATGTGTCAACGACATTGTTGGCAGTGTCATCATGTTTGTTGGCAATGCCAAACATCGGAGATTCACGAGATACTACGCCAACTGTCAAACGCTTAAAGAGAATCCACACTGGCATAGCAGCTGGTTGGATTGTTGGTTCGTAAATGCTGAAGTTGGCAAATGTGTGCTCCTAAGACTTCGTACCAGAAGAAGCGAAGAGACGTCTTAACGTTCAAGCCATCTTCATAGTGTCTTAAGTCAGCTTAAAACGCGACACATGCTTTACTTGAGTTGAGACGGAGATCTGTGCAGATTGATAAGTAACTGTTCGGTTTCACTATTTGTGTACTGTGCAGACCTGGAAAGAGAAGAGACAAGGGCCACAAATATGTTCAAGAATATTATTAATCTACCGAACGACGCCACATTGAATGAACTTAATAAGTCTTTTCTCAATAATATACAAATGAGTGTTGACATCAATCAAATGTTTGGGGTCGTCAGATGCTACCAGTGCACCCTAAATTACGAAGGTATCTGCGAATGGGTTGGGACGAATTGCGTTTGATTTTACCCTTTATGCTTAAGAGTAAGTAAGTCCACAGGAACGTCTGGCCACGGGGGACTGATGGAGCATTTAACGGACTGCCTGGCACAGTAACCTTTTTAGAATGTGTTGAAGCATTTAAACGCAAACTAGATATCCACCGACTCAGAAAATATTATAGATATCAACATTTTGCCGATGGCCACAATCCGTGCCTGGCTCACACATAATAATGAGTTGACATTCATATTTCTGTGATAAACACTAGCAAAAGCTGATTATTTTGCTAATTTTGATTGTGAATGGCGAACTCAATAAGGTGAGTTAAAGTAACTAATTAACGAAGATTAGCGAATTTGCAAAAATTGTAATCTCTTAGAAGAGCTTGAAACTTCCTTATAAATTGCCAAAAACAAAGCTTTTTTCAAGTAGATGGGTAAGCTATTGGCTGTAAGAAAATCCATAGTGAAATAAGCAAAAATACGTATGATGACGTTGCTCTGATTTTAACAGAGTAAGACTCTGGCGCGAAAGTTAATACACAGCTTGAGGTGTTACGACGAAACCCCTGGGTTTTTGTCGTGATGTCCTGGTTGGGTGACCACATAAGCAGCCTTAAAAATCAGATTTCCACCGTTACACGAGATCTCTTGCTCGAGGGAACAAGTGAAGTAAAAGGTTCGTTATCTTGGCGTTATTAACTTTGGAAGACTATGACGCTGAACTGCAGAATGCCAACATTGTGATCCGGCAACAAAAAGAAAAGCTCGAGTCCTATAATAATCAAGTATAAATAATTATCAGAGCTTTATTTTCAGGTTTCCGCCCTCCAGAATGAGCTCAATGGCCTTTACTTACAAATTGAATCCCTTGAGTTAGAGAATGTACACGCGCGGGAAGAATATGCAACACTTTTGCGAGAGAAAGAGGTTTTCTTGCTCTTGTGCCTCTATTATTTAATCTAGGAGCAAATTCAAAAGTTGGCTGCCCATAAAAGAGTAAACGGGATCGAAGAGGCAGAGGAACATTCCCTAATTTCTATTCCATTATTCTCCACAGGAGCTTCGAACTTTAGGTCTAACTCCCCAGGTAACTTTTAACTACCTTTTTGATTTCTTGTTTTCCTTTCTTTAGATTTTGCAAGTGAAGATTTCATACCATCATTTCCCCCCCGACTCCCTCATTCGGATGCTAACTCCGCGCATCAGACATTTAGCTCGTCGGTACGTTTTTCAAATTTTGAGTAAATATTTCGTTAAGCCTATTCCGTTTCATTTCCGATTAGAAAATTTTAGAGCAATACAACTGTTTTTGGCTAAATTTTCTGTTGTGGCCTTGTCCTTGTTAGTTTCCGCATCCGTTGGGACACGCTTATGGTATACTTGATGATTCAGTGGCAGTTATCGCGAACCACACTTTTGCTGCCGACACTATCGATCCATATAGCATTCTGTTGCCTTCTTTATTCTACGTCATACGGCTTTTACGTAGATTATTTTGGCGAAGTTTATGCAACAGCTTAGCATCTTTACTATTTATTATCCATCGGATAACCCCCCACTTATCTTCAACTAGTCTTTTTTGTATAGCATCCCTACGTACGCCTTATTTGTGTGCTAGTACTTATCTGTCAGCTCACTAATGACCGCGAGCCACCTATTTGCTGAATTTAAGTTAGATTAACGAACCATGGAACATTGTATATATTTGCTTTTGCTTTTTAATCAGGCCGGTATCTCAATCCTTGTTGCAATAATCCTGTAGCAGGCTCTCAAAAACTGCTGAAGAATGCCCATAGTATATTCTTGAATCGATGTCTTAATCCGATCACAGAAGGTTCGAAATGCATTTATCTACCTATTAATATGCGCAAATATTCGGGGTCCAGATACTATATAATGCTCATCATCCCCGGAAGAGAAAGAAGAGGAGGCAAAAGTTGGGACCAGATTGTACTCATGCTAACGTTTCGAAAACATGCTCGTTCCTATCGATGGGATAATATATATAATCTGCTCGCAGTTCCTACCCTACCTTTATTCTTCTTCCTCTTCCGGGGATGATGAACACAATATCCACCTACATCTACTTACACTGAAAACCCGCGCACTTTTGCATTGACATGAAAAGGTAGCCACCATCAGCAAGTATGTTTTACTATTTATCTAGCTTTTGTGGTTTGATGACTTAAGAGTTACTGAAACTGATTTCCTCCAAGCCTCCCTTGTGTCCACTTCGGATATTTTTTTCATGTGAACTGCTTTTCTTTGTTCCTCAATCCATTTATTCCATCGAATCAGAACTTCAGCTTCTAAAGCGAATTCCTAGAATATGAAGTAGTTGTATTCAAAACCAAATAGGACATCATGCTAACTATTAGTCACGTTCCTATAGTGCGTCCTAATTTTCCTCGCATCATGTACCCCTTTTATTAATTTGGCAGATATCAAAGGATGATACCGCGGTAATGGAGCGCGGCCTTTTTATCTCAAATTGTTCTTCCAACCAATACTTATTTTTTTATTTATCTACATTTAAATATCTGCCCTTGAATGCAAATTTCTTCTCTTTCAAAGTTTTCTTTTTTGAGCATATTTTTGTCCCTAGTTAATTTTTCTGTGGCCAACTGCTCTTTTCGAACTCTATATAGTATCAAATGGATCCGGCATAGCGAACAAAGACCGAACTGTCCATTTCTGTCTTGTTAGCCGCCATCATCCAGTCATACCCCATCTCCAACCTTTGAGATAGGGTATGATTGACTGATGATGGCTAACAAGTCAGAAGTGGCCATTCCGCTCTCCCTTTGCTTTGTCGGATCCATTTCATCACACCATCATAGTCACTATGTAATGGTCTGGCGGGTTCATGTTGTGAGTTCCTGGGCAAAGCAGAACTTTATTTGTCTTCTATTAGATCGGCGAAGGACATATATTCACTGTATAGTATATTTAACCTCCGGAATGACAATGAATTTCTAATTTCAGCAGGGCTTCGAAGCATTTGTATTTCATTGTTTCTCTTCAGGAGGCCAACGCCGCACAAAGTCGGATTCGCCATCATCAGGCTAAAGAGTTAACTACCGATGAACGCATAACAGTTGGTAAGAACATGACCTGAGGTTTTTATCTTGCCACTGCGACTACACTTTTGTAGGCAACATGCCTGAAATTATTACTGTATGGGAATACATTGTCTTTCTCCCTTTTCTTTTATGCTCCGTTTAAGATTTGTGCGTTCAAACCGAGATAGAGGACAGCAGCGCAGGGTAAGCAAGACTGGTTTATTTGGACTGGTATTGCTTCTTTCTTTTTTATGGCGCTTACTTATGATTTTCGTCTTTTTATATGTCCTTGAGTCTCTTTCATTTCTATTCAACTCCTATGCATTAAATGGTGTCTCCCTTACTTAATCCTTTTGACTTTACCACTTGGATAAAGACTACTTTAGTGGTAATAACCAGGACCTTGTTCATCATAGTTCGAATGCAACCATGCTGATACTTCTTGTAAATCGGTTTTCTCCAGAATGAACTACTTCGGATCCGCATATAGCACTGTCATATAGCCTATCAGTTGATTTGTTTATAGTCAGACCATTTTACGCCTGGTTGGCATTTCGTATGTCATATCTGCGGACCAAACTCTTCCATAGGCCATCCTTACCTATCTGCTTTTTTCCTCTCAGACCTACTGCGGTGAGCGATAGCCATAATGATTCAGCCGACGCCGTTGTGGACCAACTTATGGCCGAATTGGATTCCTACGACTTCTTCAAATATAATGATTTTTCGGTGTTCTCCACATGCGCTACCAATGGCACTCCTCATTCTAAGTTAGAACAGTTCCTTACTCGTCTGCGTACAGGTCTTGATCGTATTACTGAGGTATTCATACATTTTGACATCTCTTTGTGTTTCAGTTGTATGCTTTTTGGTCTCTTTTCCGTGTGATGACTAGGGTCTTTCCTCTAAACCGCTCTATTCCATTGCAGTGCCTTCTGTGTCGATTGAAGTAAAAAATAATCCGTGTTACCAGCTGTTTTGTCCGCTACTTTTATTATTCCAAATTAGTCCCAGTATTCACTCAGTACCGTTTGACTCTCAGTTTATTATGTTAGTTTCTAACTTTTTTGTGCGTGAAGCAATTTCCGATCGATTAGTCTTAGTAGTCGAATGTTCCAAAAAATCCTTCTCCAGTATTATAAGTGGTGTTACGCTGTGATAAATGCCAAACGACTCCCAAACAACGTACACGAGTGTCCAAAAGTTGGACTTTCTTTCCTCGACAGATTTGGACTCCTTAGCCGAGCCTACTTTCCAGTTCAAAACTAACAGTACTTCAGCACTAATACAGTACGCGCCAGAATTCGTGCAACATGCCGACGTATGCGAAAGATTGATACTTTCTTGCTAATCGGCATTGACTCATGTTGTGATCCTGATTATTATGTAGACCACTCTGAAGTTATTTCAGTCATGATAGTATGCGGGCTTTTTATCGAGCTTCGTTCTGACAACGAACACAACGTATGTACTGTAAAAAGTAGCTACTTAAATAGTGTGCGTTGAAATCATTGATTTTGACTGCCTTTATAAATTCACATATATTTTATGGAAAAGATGCGCGAAAAAATAATTTCTTGCACTCGTTTGGTAACAAATTACATCTTCTTTAACTTTATACTTAAAGAAAGGCTACCTTTCGGTTTTAAAAAGTTTCTTTATTGCCGAATAATTTTGAAACCTACTGACTGCTTCACTCAAATTCAAGGTTCACCAACTGCGTACTGTGTACATCCTGTTTAAGGAAAAGTAAGTTTTCGCCTACAGTGTGACGAAGGAGTCACCTAGTTCTCATTAAATGTTGCAGTGAATGTGGAGGATGCTTTATGCAGTATAGGCAGTATTAATAAATTGACGGATATAATTTATTATGAATTAACAACTCAAGATCGTAAAGAAGCTCATGATTAGAATTTTTTTAAAACCGAAGGTTACGTTTTCTTTAAGTATAGAATTTAAAGAAGGCGTAACTTGCTACCAAACGAGTGCAAAAATATTTTTTTCGTGCATGTTTTCAATAGAATATATTTGAATTTGTAAAGGCAGTAAAAATCAATGATTTAAACACATACTATACAAGTAGTTACTTTTTAAAGTACATACGTTTTGTTAGTTGTCAGAGCAAAGCTCGTTAAAAAGCCCGCATCCTATCATGACTGAAATAACTTCAGAATAGACTACACAATAATCAGTATCACAACCTGAGTCAATGTCGATTAGCGAAAGTATCAATCTTTCGCATATATCGGCATGTTGCACGAATTCTGGCGCGTACTGTATGTTCCCCTTTAGGATCGTTCAGAAATCTTGCTGAAGTATAAAACCTATTAGTATGCTTTAATTCCAGAATTGGTTCCGAGGTGTTTAAAAGATTTAAAAAACTCGATAGAGCTCCAGCTGTCTGTAGGTGTTCTGTGTCCACGATATTTTGAATGCTAAATACTTTTGTCAACCGAATTCCCTGCCTTCTTATATGATCAAATTCTGTATTAAAATGCTATCAGGTTTTGCTTTTTTATTCTTAAGGCTAGTTACAATTGCACATACCCATTTATCTTTTCCGCTCACCGAAATACTTTCTTCCGACCATAGGCTAATACACGTCTTAGTGAATCCACTCCACCTCCATCCCCACGTGACTCGGATAGTGAATCTCTCGCCACTCGCTTTGCTCGTCTTCAAGAGGCTCTGCGCAGTGCTGTTAACTGTCTCCCGCGGCCTCCAGCTCTCTCGCCAACGCCCGGGAATCCTACCACGGCAGCATCGGCCAGTCCATCCTGGCCTCCCACTCGGCCTGAAGCCCAAATTGCCGTTCTTTTGGCTGCCGAAGCCGCTGGTCGAGCGGAATTATTCCGTGCACGTGATGCTCTCGCTTCCACCCGTTCTATAATATCAGAACTTGAAGAAGAGAATGAGGAGTTGCGCCGATGTCTTGCTCCTACGGATATGGAAGACGAGGAGCAAGAGTGCAAACAGGAGCGGCGGCCGTTGGAGGTTGCCTATAGTTCTCCACAGTCCTCGGCTGGCCCTTTGTCCCAAACACTGTCAAAAAATATCGTGTCAGTTGGTGTTGAAACTGACCAGGTGAACGACTTAGTGACCAGAGCGTTTGAAGCCGAGAAAGTAGAATTAGAAAACAAACTGCAAGACCTTACCAATCTTTTCGATCTTTCTCAGAACGTGGCTGCTTCCTTTGCTGGTGTGATTCGAGGCACCTGTGAACCTGCAAGATTTTTGGAGGATGCCGATCTTCTCGAGTCGACTGACCCCCTCCAGCACGAATTTATTGATCTGCTAAAGGAGACCCTGAACCGGCAGGCCCAAAATTCGCTTCCATCCAATAAGAACACGTCTTCAGTGAGTACACAAAGTGTGCAAGTACTGCAGCGCTGTGCCGAAACAATGACCGAGAAGACGGCTCATCAAGACTCAAGTTTTCATACACCGATTAAGTGTGAAGTTACGACCGGCGCAAGTGACAGAACCTGCGGAACATGCTCCTCAGAACATTGTCAGACCGACTTCCGAGTCGTCTGTCAACAGTGCCTGGTTCTAGTGCAGTTTATGTCCCAGTGCTGTGACACCTTGAGAACCGGTGTATTGTCCGTCGATCATGCACGTGTTCTACAGCAATTGGATCAAATGCCTGCGGACTCGGATGCAGCCCTCCAATTGCGGAATATCGTGTCGAACTTCAGCTCGCTGTTTCTTCAAAAGATCGAGAAGCTAGGTCAGGATATTAGTTTGCCGGCTAGCACACTCGCAGACCGCGATGATTTCAACGCTATAGCGCGTGCCACCTCCGATGCCTTGAGTTCGTCAGACCCAGACGCAGCATTGGCCGAATCGCAACAGCAGTTGCAAACTATGCAGCCCCCAGATGCGGTTGTTACGTGCATGCGGCAACTTCTTAGTGCATATGTTGCCCTTCGAGGACAGTACAAGCAAGCAGAACAAGACAAACTAGCTTTGGCCACTCTCGTACACACGAAACACGCAGAAAGTGAGGCTTACCACGCACAACTGCAGACTCTGCTTACTGAACGTCAAGCTAACGTGAGTGTTTCTGCCACGCCATTCTTCCTAGGTCTTACTTGCTTCCTTTTTGATAATGATAGGCTCTTGTGATGCTCCTGCTGTTTGGACAAGTTTGACTCAAACGTTTGTGAGGCCTATAACTAATTTTGCTACCCATTCTCGTTTGGCCGAATGAAAACAAATCATTTCAGTCATCTTATTTTTTGCTCAGCTTTCCTCTCTTAAATACCATTCTCTTAAACCCAAAACTTTTGGTTTTGAAATTTGTTCTGAAAGATCTGCCTGACATGCAGGAGATTTCAACTCTGCTATAGTGGACTAGATTCGCTTACCGAATTTTCACTTCGCAGCCTGCTTACCTTTCAAAAGGCTTATTACTTCACCTTCGACACTGAGCTACCATATCTGAAGGATATTTGCGTTGCTACACGTTACACTTCCATTTCAGGGGGTCATGGTCAACCTCTGTTATTCAGAACAAGTTGCTTGGCATTAGAACGTCGAGCCATTAGCATCAGTCAATAAGGATTCGAGTTATCTCGCTATCTAACCTAGTCAGTACCATATTTAATATTGCGAGAATTCGTGGCATGCATTCCTTTCTTGATTTCTGTGTCCACGAATGCGAATGCTTGGTAGTGGGACTTCAAAAATACTTGAATTTACTTTTTGTTTGGAACGGCAATAAATTCGTAATTTGTAAGGGTAATACTTGCCATCTATAAATTACGTTTATTTTACGAGGCAATTTACCGTTGAAATTGGTGCGCGTTTTTTTTCACTCTCCTCTTTTATCTCTACCGGATATCAGGCGGCGAACACAGAATCGGGCGCTGCAAGCATGGAAAAATTGAATGCCGAACTTCAGCGGTTAAGATCTCACCTCCTGCAGGTATAAACTACCGTTTGCCTGCTGAAAACATTGATAGTATTTGGTTGACTGGTGCACTGCGCATGCCTTTTTATGTTCTTTTTCATCGTTTGGTAGAACTAGGTCTGTGTATAGCAGGAAAATCTTATTTAACTATTATTCGCTTAGTGATCATTTCAGTTGTTTAGTAGTTGAATGCTGTTTGTTTCCTTTCTTGTCTCTACTGTTACCTCGTAAAAGTTGAATATTTAACTAGCCTGTAAACCGAAAATGTCAATAGCCGTCGTAGTTATTCTCTTTGTCGAACCATACTTTAATAGCAGGCACTGTAAAGATTTAAAATTCTCATTAAGATATGACAAATAGAGAATTTTATAGATAATTTGTGAAACCACCAACCACTCACAGCTTGCACCTTGTTGAAGGTCGCTCAGCAACACATGTTTGAAGTGTAAACCAAGCTTAAATTCTCTGTAATCTATCAAAACGTAGTTTGAATAATCTGAACATGCAATTTCCTTCGCACATAAAAGACTTTCTTATTTGAAGTCACAAAGTCCATCCTTGCAACTTTGTAATTTTTGGTCTTTTAATTGCCCCGTGCGTAATATCTATTGTGTAAAGCCAGTACGAGTCAGATAATAACTGGCGAAACCCTGGACAGTTGCTTCATGCAATACCAGCCCATCAGCGTATCACTTCTCGGAAGGTCCCGTGTGTGAGTGGTCTGCAACGAATGTTACTTCTCATTCTTCTTGGAAAACTAACACTTAGACCCGCGCTTTAGGGTACTTTTACGTTTGGCAAAACAAGGAGGCTAAGTTTTAACTGGTTGTCTAGTTACACTTTGCATTTAAAAGCAAATTAAAGAGAAACACTTAGATTTATTATTCCGAGCTGGCCAATCTTACCTTGTGATTTCAGGTCCTCAGCTTCGGCCTAAATCATGAGCACTTGCGAATATTTGGAGGAGATTGCAGCCTTGGTTTGGTTTCATTCAAATGTAACCGTTCTCCTTCCGACGGGATTTGCTCCACATTGTGCTGAGCAATTTCCTCTTTTATTCACGATATCCAATTCCGATTAGTATTACTTAAAGCCATGAGCTTAGGGTTGGAAAATTTTGGTAACCTGTCGGGATGTTCTTGGTTGTCCGTTTGCAGCGAGATTGTAATAAGGTGTTTCTAAAATGCGATTTCATCGGTTTTAATCAAAAAACATAGTTCTTGCTTGATCTGTTGCTTTTTCACATGTAGACTGAGGAAAATCACACCAAGGAGGCGCTTGCAGCTGAGGAGCGTGAAATATCCCTAAAGGCACAGCTTGCCGACGCTGAGGAACGTCTTGCCACACAAGTTGAATTTATTTCCTCTGCGGAGGATCTAATCACCAGCGCCAGGGAGGAGCGTGACGCAGCGCGCAGTGCCGGCCGAGCTAGCCAATCTGAGCTGAACGGTCTGAAGAAGAGCTATGCTAACTTACAGAAAGCGCTGGAGAATTTGGAAAAAGGTGGGGAGGCCTCTGTGGGTTTTCTTGTGTTTCTAGTTTCTCATGTCTCCAGCTTGTCTCTTTGGTGCATAACCAGGCGCATGAAACGCCGGCCGAGATCTTCACCTTAGTGTTCATTTAAAAGAATATTTACCTAGACCTTCTTACCAGTCCTTAGGTTGTAGTTGACCTAGGTTTTATTTGGGTTTTTCACGCGGGAACCCCGTGTGACATTTATTTCAGTTTCTTCCCAACCTTATGATGTAGAAGTGATAAAAATGAGTCAGACCAACTGGAGGAAAGATAAAATACGGTATTTTGGTCTTGAATTCGCATCTTCTCCTCGACTCCATGCATTCCCTTGTTTCGGTAATAACCGCCCCATCCGCCACTTTGGGTCGTACTGCTTGGTAATGCCCTATATGTATTTCCTAGGCGTCCTAGCTGGTTCCTGTAGATTCGAGTTACTGATTCACTATGCTATTTTACAGTTGTTTTTGTCGCTTGCTGCCAACCTTCACCAACCGCTAATGGAACTCATTTGTCTAGCTTTGCCTTGGGCCTCGACAGAGGCCCTGACACCCGTAGTAGCTGGCAGTATAGGCAGATAGTATTGACGGCAAAGACAAGAGAGGGTGGAATGGCCATGTCCGGCTTATTAGCCGTCGTCAGCCAGTCATACTCAGCCTCAGACCAAAGAGATCGCAAGTTCGAGGCTTGGATGACACACCATTCAGGTCTATGTATGACTAGCTGACGACGTCTAATAAGCCGGAAATGGCCATTCCATTCTCTCTTGTCTTTGTTGGCAATACTATCTGCCTATTCTACCAGTTGTTTTTGTCTTGATCGCTTACATGCACCCGTTGCGACATGAATATGGAAGGCCTTTTGATGGGCACAGATCTCATCTGCATTTTCAGTCTGACGTTCGAAAAATGCCAGAACGGTTTTATCTTGCTGATCGTTTCTTATTAGATTGAATTAGAAGGCAGCTGACAGGTAGGAGTCGTCATCTAGTCCGGAGACGACTGTGGCTGAAGTCCACAATCACAATTCTGAGATTACTTTGCCATTTTTACAAATAGGATCTTGTGTACAGTTTCATAATTATGCACTTCAATCTACTACGCAAGTGACCTAAACCGGACCAAAATGACTCGTGATGTGTGGGAGGGGGTGGGGGCTTTATGCCACTTCAACCATTTCACCTGACCCTATCTCCCGTCAGTTTGCTTTGAAGTCGTTATTTTACTCGATTAAGAAGACTACAGGGTAAAGGAGATTAAAGCTGACTTTACGGTGCCTTTTTCACCATAGGATGTCTGAGGTGCGCTTCAAATATTTGGACAAGATGTGGGAGGTTGCTAACTGAAATGATGATTCGGTACTGAGAACTGAGGCAGTAGTTCCTTCATGTCATCTTTTGGCTATTCCCACCGATGTGAACTCTGAATTAAGCCTGGTTTGCGTTGAAGGAGGGACCAGCCCATATATGGCACACGTAGACGTTCCCTCATTTCGATTCAATCACTACTTCCACGCTTATCCAGTTGTCTTGTCCTTGTCTTGTCAGCAGAGTATTGTATGTGATGTGACCTTTATGGCACTCCAACTCAGCCGGGATCCGAACCACCATCCCCCTACCCAATTTGATGTAGTTTCCCGATTGTGGTGACCCAAAGTGCCTGAGCTTGCGCCCTCTCCCATCTCCAGTCTTCTTACCTTTGTCTTGACACCAGACCCAGGTGGGGGGGGGGTGAGTTAATTAGAGTGAAGTCTATTCTACATATGGTTCAGTGCAAGTCACGTGCCTGCGCCACCCTGTTGTGGAGGGCATGGTGGACATTGCCGAACGCAGTCGTTATAGGAAGAGCGGGGAAGGAGGGAGAAAGGTACCTGTGACGTTTTTAATGCGCAAGCCTTTACCAACTACTTCTTCCCCTTCCGAATAGTCATGAGTGTCCTTTCGGTGAGCGTCGTGAACAGGCGAACGAAAAGTGAATTGAGGTTGATAAAGCTTACGCAGCAAAGTATATAATCGCATTTTTTGCTCTGCTTTCGAGGCGATAACAGTAAATGGGTATGCAACTTGCCGTGTTCCTTCTGGTCGTTTTTGGCTTCCTCACATTTCCACTTTTTTCGGGCCTGCATGCAAGAAATAATCTTCGACAGTACTGGGCAGAGAGTCTTATAGGCAGAATGACATTACCGACGAAGAAGTGAGACTGGCATGACTGTTTCTGACGTATTAGTTGTTGTCAGCCAGCCATATCTAACCGTAGGTTTCGCTACCTACGGGGCTCAAAAACGCAACCTGCTGTTTAAAAGTCAAATGTCCTAACTACTGCGCTTTGTATTGTCTATTAAACAGAGTTATTTAGAACAGCAATAGTGCTAGTATCTTCTTCACGGCACAGTATGTATGTGATTTTCGCTAAATTTCACAGAACCCTGGATAGTTCACATGTTCTTGCCAATATATTATCCGACAGCCAAGATGGACCATTAAAGCATTGTACAGGTATTGAAAAATTCGTGGAAAATACTGCAAATGACCGAGCAAAAGAGATAACCGTTTCATAGCTCAGTTGGCTAGGGCGTTGGCTGTACTGAGCCTCCCTCATTGCTGGCGTGGGTTCGGATCCTGCAGAGGCCGTCGAGTTTTTCACAAGGGGATGAAATACATTTTTAAAATACTTCAGAACGTCCTTGCAAAACTGTAGTTTTTATGTATTTTGTGGAAAAGTATATGCGCACAGTGTAGTACTTTAAGTAATTGATGCGTACATCTATCGTGCTGCAATTTTTTTTCGTTTTTCCTCATCTGTTCAAATACCGTTATTTCATTTGGAATCAACTTAAATCAAGTTTTACCTAGATTGACATGCTCTCTTGTGACTTCCTCTAGATTTTAAATGTTATATGGTGTCGTAATCAGTCTTAGACAACACAGTGGGATAACCTTTTAAACGATCGCCAATATGACGGTGAAATTTCTGGTATATTAGGTTATTACTGGGGCACATAGAAGAATTTTAGCAGTAGATTTGCAACTCAAGTTGTAGCGAAAACATTTATGTGCAAAACACCACCACGAAGCTTTCAAAGACAGAACGCCTCCTAGCCCATTGCGACAAAATGTTTACCAAACGTTCCCCCACAAGAGCGACAGTTTTTCTCTTAAAAATCACTGAGGAGTTTTTTCACTGTCTGCTCCTATTTTTACACCCCATGACTCAGGACAACTGGTCTCGCCAACAGTCTGAAATACAATTTTTCTGCTTCCACTACACATATGTACAAATAGGGCACTCAAAGGTACTTTACATACATATCCCTCAATATACTGATACTGATACCTAACTTGTTTAACAACATAATATTGCCGCGAACACCTGGCAGAAACCTGATTATTTCCAAGTTTAAACTCTTGGACTTGGAAAACCCAACCAAGGGCCAAGTTTGGTTTTTCACCATGAATAAATATCACTTTATTATGTGACAAGGAAAGCCAGAGAAGGTCTACAATGTATGTAAAGCCATACATATGCTTTACGTACACACAAAGTAGGCCCTCCAGTGTATTAAGGATAAGTCTGGTACGCCTTTTTTATTCACCTTACTTTCTTGAAGCAACTGGCCTTGAACAAAGACGCCGGACAAAGCCTTGTTGGGCGTCAGCTGCAATCCCATCCAAGCACAACGTACAGAAATGAAGTTTGTCGTACATATTGTGTATGCTGGTCCTAACTGAAATAAACAGGTTGCGTTACCTTGAACGGCTTGAAAAAGTCGTCATATATAGCCTGCTTGAAAGGCCTTCAAATTCGCATCGCCCCTTCGATCTACTTACAAATCGCTTTTTGATTGCTAAAAGGTCATAATTCCGAATAACACTGCACTAAACTACTGCTCCTTTGGCATAAATTAGTATGTTTTTCAGAATAGCGATCTTCTGGAGAAGCACAGTTGCCGGTCTCTTAACCTTCTGCCTTGTTCACGTTCTGAACGCAGATTTCTGTGCTTTCTGTTTAAGTCTGATCCGACTGAACTCCCTCACTCCCCACAAACCCTTAATTGTCTTACATCTTTTCTGCCACTGTACTTTTGTCATAAGGCGGCATTACAGTTTTAACGAATATTTCCGCGAACAGTAAGTCAGGCCAACGTTACCCTGTTGCCGGTCATGCATAACTGATGCCTTTGCCGTTGATTACAGTCTGTCGATCGACTGCACATCCCTTCAGCCCTCGCAAGCCCCCTAAAGGTTTGCTATGAAAGTTATTGACGGAGGGGTTGACTCCCGAGTGCATACAAACTGGTTTCTTTTGAAGCGGAGTATACTTACTTGTACTTGTTGTGGCTGCGATCATGACTGATCTAGTCGGCCTCGATGATGTCGCAGGTGGTACTTCTCCACGCGCGACGGTCTGTGGCAGCAGACCTGGACAGTCTAATCCATTCTCTTTGTCAGCGCCGGGGATTGAATACCGAAGGTCAAAGAACCACTTCTATGTCCTGACGGACTGAGTCGAGCCATGTTTGAGCTGACCCTCACATTGACCTTTTTTACTAGGTAACGGTTTCCGGTCGAGGGCAGTAACACTGAGCTCTTGAGACTGACGACGAAAAACCTGTCCAAACCACCTCAGTCGTCTTTCTTAGATGGCCTGAGATATCCTCGCGATGTTGTCGCAAAGAGTGTGGACAGTCTCATTTGACACTAAATCGGTGTACTTCACTCGAAGGATGATCCTCTAGCAGTAATGGTAAAAGCCCTCAATTTTCCGTTCACCTTCTGGGCATATAACCTAGCATTCGCAGTCGTGTAGAAGCACAGACTGTACAGATGCACGGTACACGCGGAGCTTTGTGGCAATAGAAATGTCGGCAGCCTGGTTGCTGGCTACCCGGCGCGTCCACGGGTGGCGAATAGTGAAACAACCTTCAGTGAAGGTTAACTGTGAGGTAAACATACTTTCGGGTCTGGCTACCAAGCAGTCGCGAACCAGCAGCGGCTGAGGTCTGGCAAGCCAAAAGTCTACAACGTATCACAAGGCTTGACGACGGCACGGTGATATAGCGAGTGTGAACTATTAAATAAGTTTGCTTCCACCGCTGCCTTGTGGTTAGGCTATTGAGTCAAAACGCCAGAGGAGAAAACCTCGAACAGACAATCCGAGCGGTTTTTGGAGACGCGTCCATACTCACCATTCCTAAGACACCTCATTAAAAACTGTCCAATAACTACGATGCGGGGTATGCGCACTAAGTGCCATTTGTTTAACCTTATGTTATCGGTTAATTTTGTATTCGTTAAATTGGTGTTTTTGACAGAAAAGCAGTCTGACATTAACATGGAAACCCAGCACTTCCGCCTGGAAGCTGAGCGCCTTCGTGCTGAAAATAAAAGCCTACTGAACAAATTGGATGACACCCGGAAGGCCCTCAAGAAGCAGGATGACCTTATCGCCGCAAATCAGGTTCTTCATAAGCAAATGGAACTACACGCTGGTCGTCTTGCCGAAGCGCATTCTCAAGGCAAGTACCAGCATAGTAGTCTTATAAAAAGTGTTAATTTTAGTATCACCGGTTGCGCATTATAGGTGTATTCGCCACCTGTCTGTGATGACACCGACAATAATCTGTTCAGTTAGTTTGATTACAAAAATGTTTGTGGTTTTACCGTACCAGATTAGAAACAAGCATCCATATCTCGACGTTTTATTTATGTGTTTGGTTCAGATGCAAGTGTGTACAGCTTTTTTCCGGTTTCAGTTTGTTTTTAAACCTTCCATTTTTGAGTATTCCTTGTACAATAACAATACTTATGTCCTGGAGCATTAACAATAATTTTCAGTGTAAATTGTTTCGAAAAGGAAACAAAGGGATGAGGCTTCATGTAGGCTGAAAAATATCTTGTGAAACTACCTCGCGGTTCATGTTAATATACAAAGACTGTGTAGGTGAAGCGTTGGAAAAAGCTTTTTCAAAACAACGCGGTTTTGGAGTATAAAAAAATGGTACAGGCATGGTTAAAATGTTTCCGATGCATTAAACGCCTACATACTTGACCAGTTTTTCTTGAACACGAAGCAGAATGTGTTAGTAAAACTTGCCTAGGACTTCGTTTTTGTAAAGCTCGAAGTCACGACTCAAAAGCTTTGTGTCAGTACTGTTTCCATTTCTCAAAAATGGCCAATTTATTAATTTGCCAGCAACGTTTTGCACGAAGTTCCCATGGCAAAATTATTGGTAAACATGTCAGGTACCTCAGCCGTCCCATATTCGCAAAACCTCTCGGTTTCAACTAAAAACTTCTCAGGGAAGTATATTTTTTTCCTAAATCTCCGTAATTGAGGCTCTGTATTTCCAAAACAAACTTTCTATTCCATCTTTTTGCAGGACTTGACATCAGGTTGTTCATCCTCATCTGTTGCTCGTGCTCTTGTCCCTGACAACATTATTTTTCCCTTGATCTTTCCTTTTTGGTCTGCTATGGTAAGCAGGAAGGTTGCAATAGCTCTAAACAGCTCTACGCTTTTGTCCTTCCACCGCGTTTTGTTGAAATTTTCTTTACAATAGTTTTTATTTCCAGAAAACAGTGTGGGTTTAGGCACGTGCTTTGCAAAGAAGACTTTCGTTCAGTCACAATTTATTCTTACAGATCGGTGTACGCATCTATGCCACTATATTCCCGATCTAATGCCAACTAGACCGTGAGCTCTAGCTCAACTGTCAGGACGTTCGCCCTGATGGGAGAGATCGCGAGTTCAAATCTCGGTGTGGCAGCAATTTCAGCGGCCACACTGAAGTTGGGTATCACTAGCCGATGACGCCTAATAAGGCAGAAGAGGCCTTCCTAGTGTCCCCGGTCTGTGCACTTCTGCCTATATCCAAGCCGCCTCGCGGTGGAGACTCGAGAGAGAGAGGTCTAATGACAATATGGATGGACGAGTGGGTCCTCTGGCAGATCGTTGTACGCATCTGTACGCATCTGTTGTACGCTACAAACCAAATTATTCAACAGCCGTTAACTACTATCGAATAAAAAAAATAACGGATCAACCATGAAATCTTAGTATGCAAAACGCTTTGCGTCACCACCATGTTCCCCACCCCTTCCCTAGACAAAGAAATATACAAGTACAAGGTAGGAATAAACAAAAAATATCAAGCTTAAGTCACGTGTTGCTAGCCTTCGGCGAAGCGGACTCGATGATCATCGTCGTAACGGGTAGAGCTGGCTCGCCATTGGTTTCGACCACAGCGCCTTTTTGGAACCTGATTGGTCTCTGCTTCTGTGAGTTTGGTAGTCTATTATAGTCTTTCCTTTTGAAATGAATTGAATAGAATTCTAACCAACCGGAACGGGCTGCTGCAAATGCACACAGTTTTATCAAGAGTGATCTGCAGATAACAGTACTTTTTTCGTGACCGATTGTATTTTTCTCTGCCAGGTTGGTGTTTTTGGGCAATAGTCGACCGCGCGTACGGTTTAGGGTATCGCCGAGGACAAATAATAACAAGTCTAGTCCTTTCGTGGGCGCTGTCATATATTGTTTACAACTACTTGTAGCTATGGTTGTGCCTTCTATAAGGGACCCAGATGGTGTTGCTTTTAGTGTCACCATGCGTGAAAGTCAACAACAGTCAGTCCAAACTGTTGCGGCCATTTATCCGTTGCAATGTGAAGGCCTGTCCGGGATCCCCTCTGCTTCTCTACTGGAATATAAGGCGGAATGCGCATATTTCGTTTTTTCCTGAAGCTCCGGTGTAGACCCTATTTAGTGATCGGACAATGCAGTTCCACAGTGGAACACTGCACCAGCATTCCGCGGTCACCTGATACAGGCATTTCGCATGCTGCGGGATCAAAATTGTTGCCTAGCATCCAACGATTTCTTTGAGCTGGCCACTACTACTAGATTGCGCGGACACCCTCTCAAACTACGTGTGACTGGGGCAAGATTGAACGCATGAAAATTCTTCTACTCTAAGAGGGTAATCGAGGCATGGAATGCTCTACCCCCATACATTGTCATGTCCCCATCTGTGGACACGTTTAGGATGCAGTTGGATCAGCATAGAAAAAGACATTATCTGCAATGAAGCGAGCTAATTATATTACAGTCTAACTTTTTAAAAACATACTGCTCGCTACTTTTCAGTAATATGTTTGTTTAGAAGAACAGATTGCAAGTTTCGTCTTCTGGTTTGCATGGGCATACGTTGGGCGCATCTCCGACACCGTGACCACCGCAGTCATCTCCCCGTATGACCATTAGGATATTGAACAACCGCGATGGCCTTCTCCTGACATGATCCAAACACTTTCAGCAGCAGGACATCCAATTTACATGTTCCCTTCGTCCCCCCCCCCATAGGCGACAGTTTTTCTCCTTAAAATCCCACAAATGGCATTCAAAACTAAACTTATGAATGATCCCTAAGGAGTTTTTTTACTGTCGGCCCCCCTACCACAGTTCCATTACTGGCAACGCCACATGTTCTGCGTCATAGCAATGTACAAAGAGGGAGTTCAAAGGTATTTACCTATATTTCCCTAATAAAACTGAACAGAACTGAAACCAGGTCACACCAATAAAGGCCATGCTTGTGCCTTTTAGATTTTTTCCTGCTTTGAACTATGCGACCGTCTGCGTGAACACTAGACTGGAGTTCCCGCCGTCTGTCTTACATTATTTTTTTGTAGATTAATGCCACTGAAGCCATTTTGATATTTCGACTGTACCTTACATTTTTATGGTCCAAAAATTCATTTGGCAGGTGTAGCATCCAAATATATTTTGAGACTGAAAAGTTACGCAACTAAAATGCGGCCTGTAAACTTGAGCAGACGCGTGGTTCAGAAAAAGTTAACGAATTTTTTTTTGCCCTTCGATTTATATTACTTGTTGACTTGACGCGACTTTTGTCCATGGCTTGTGTACGTTAAGTTAATACATTTATGGCCCACATAACCTCAGTTTCATTACCTGAGTTCAACGCTGTGAATTTAGGCAAGCGTTTATTGGTCTTTTTTGTCTTGAATGTGTTGTGTATTACCATTTCCCGCTTCTATTTAAAAGTTGCCTAGCAAGACCCTTTTGAATAGCTGGAGTATACTTCGTAAAAGTTGAGTAGTAATTCAGCACACAAGATTTTCTTGATGCTGCGCGCTTTTTCTGACAAAATCTATAAAAATTAAAGAAGGGCTTGACGGAACTAGCTCAACATTCACACTTAAGAAATTTGTCATAGCATGAGATTAGATGCCACGCCTTGTCCTCGACTATTTCCATTCGCATTACAGTGGAGTCCGGTTAATGTGGACACCTCCGTTCCAGGCCAACTGTCCATATTAACCGGTTGTCCACATTAAGCGAACTGACCCCAAACCAGTCGTTTCTACGTAAAAAAAACAGAATTTTGCATCTGAATGAAGTTTTATTGAAAGAACATGCTCAGTTTTGATTGCTTTGGTGGAAACGTTTCTCATAAAGCTCCATTAAAGTTCTTTCTCACAGTGCTGTCCATCTGAAGCAAAACTTTCAGAACAGGACGCGGGAATTCCCCGCCGCGGGCGATTTGGACTGGATTTTTGACAAAATCTGTGGGTCGACCGACCGGTTGACAGCTTCGTGCTGTCCACATTAAGCGGTGGCTGTCCAGGTTAACCGGAGGATTTTACTATGGATAAATTCCGTTCCTGGCCAACTGTCCACATTAAGCGGTTGTCCACATTAACCGGACTCCACTATATTTATTGAGCACAATTTCGCTTGATAATTACGTGCACGTCAGTTAAAGTCTTGGCTTTGCGGGCTACCGACTGACGCGATAACTTGCTCATCTCAGGAACCGAGAGTTTGGCTGCGCTGGCTTCTTTTCAATGTAAATGGGAACCGAATCGCCCATTTCCTGCTTTTGTGAAATCCAGCGAGTTTGACATTCGAGAGATCGTTCGTAGTCTGCGGTGCCTGAAAACCACCTAGCTTTTTTTGTTTCTCATGTTTGCAGTCTAGATAACAATGAACCTAATGGGGCTCTACTTCGAGCTAGTTATTCGATAAGCCCATTGACACCTTTGAGGGTTATCAAAACACGACTAGCAGTGTCAATGCAGACGATGTTATCATACATTCTCTTTATTTGAAAATAACTTAACCCCGCTGTACCCAAAGAAGTCCACTTCCTTACTTTAGCAGATGCTTATCCTTGTGGGCTCCTTCTCATTTTCCTTTTTGGAGATTCGGCTCTCGGGTAGTTGGGTTTTTGCGACGTTGACGCCTGAACCAACTGATTTCCTGTCATCGCACTCTCGAACCGTGCTCCCATAGACCAGTGGCATTGACTATGTTTGATAACCATGCAACTGCGCGTGCATACCGCATGCCTGCAGCATGGCTGCACAACTTTCTTTGTAAAGTTAACTGACAAATACGCCGTAACAACATTATTTGTTTTAAACGATTGAGTACTTAGCTATACAGTTGGCCCGATGGGGTCTGAAGCTTTGAATATTGCAACAGAGGTTTCTATACCTTTTACTCAGGCCCCCAGTTTATTGTTTATTATCCTGTCCTTTCTTATTGTTGTAGCACGCCATTACGAAGAACAAATCCAAGGTCTCAAGGCGGAACGTCAAAACCTCGCTCGGGAGCTTGATGGAAAACTTGACAAGTACCTGATCATGAGTTCAGACTTAAGCCCTACACCCTCATATGTCACTTGGTTTTCCTTATTTCGACCTTGTCGTATTTTACGCAGTAAATTGCTAGTGATCACCGAGCAGCTTACGTTAAATCCTCGTACTTTAGCCTATTTTTCATATTTTCGTATTCGTTCTTGGCTATCTCAAAAACATTTAGGACGGGATTTTCACACCGAATTTGTTTTGTCGCTTATAATCCTATTTTCCCACTTTTAGATCCTTGATGAAAAGTCTGCTTGTGAGTTGTCTAAGGCTACCTCCCTCCAAGAGACCAGACGCCTTTCGGATGTTGGGACGTATACTAGAATTCACCCCGGACGAATGCAATGTGGTATGTGCTTGTTATTTTGCTTCATTTTACTGTCTCTATAGACACAGACTGCCCAATTTCAATACTTCGTCAGCTGTTTTGGACGAGGAGCACCAGTATTACTTAAGCGGGGTCTTAGCCTTGATTATCGTGCAGCATAGCCTCAAAATAGCTTGGTCACCCTAAGATAATGGCTTTTGGATGCGCATCTTTCCGACTGTCTTCAGAAATAAATACTTCAGTAGTATCAAGTTTTATATCGCTTTTTGACTCCCCTATAGATAAAATATATTTTTCAAAGCATATGCGAAATCCTCTAGCACCCATTGAATCACTGTGTGATAATCAATGGTACAGCCACACCCAAGTAATCCTTACTAATTGAAGACATTTCAAAATGTTGGCTAACATTTGTCTACTGTATTAGGCTTCGCGCTAAATCCGCATTCTGGTTGCGCAATAGCTATGATCACAGTCGTTCCATGTTTTCAAGTACTACTTTTATAACGGAGTGCATGGCCTCAAGAAATTCGCGGCCTTTTCTGGAGGGGCAAACTCCAACGATGCGTGTTTTGTCCCATGCAAAAGTATGTCCTGTATCAAGGCAATGCATAGCCAAACAAACAAAACACGCATCGTTGGAGTTTGCCCTCCAGAAAAGGCCGAGAATTTCTTGAGGCCATGCACGCCGATGATTCATGCATCAATCGGCGTATCGAGTTAGCTGGAGTGTACAAACACCTTAAGAAAAGGTGGAAAAGACTGCAGCCGACAAACGCAGACCAACGTGAACCGCAATTAGTGTCTACACCGGATAACCTGGACTGACCCCGGACTGACTCAAATTACAGTTGCCAATTAGTCATTACGCCATTGCGACTGATAATCATGTCCATCACGATGTGACGCCAATTGTAACCCCCAATTAACGCCCACACAAAATGACTATATAACTGTATCAGCACTTTGAAATGCTAACAGTTGTTTGCAAATTTCGCTCAATTCTGACGACGAACTGGGGATCCAGTGTCGAAAATTTACTCAATAAACTTACTCATTTCCCAAAGGATGCCTTTCCATAAAATTACATTTCCTTAGGATGCCTGCCTTTCAGTTTATACGAAATTAAAATTTTAAACTTATTCGGGGGTTTGGCAGATTTGCTTGATTTTAGTTGACCCACTTGTGAAAAAACAGTCGGCATTTTGCTAAATGCCGCGAGTTTTTTCACAAGTGGGTCAACTAAAAGTTTAAACATTCTTCGAAACACTAGCTAGATTTAGTGAACGTCGAATACGTTCCTCACTGAAAAATACCATCCCGTACTCGAATTTCATGCCCATTACCACGGCTTTTCCCCTTATCGTTTCCAGCTTGGCCTCAGTGAGCCTGTTGGCACGAACTGGCGCGACTGGTTCAGGATGACTGGAGCACATACGTCCACGGTCGATGAAGATTCCCAAAAAGTGAGTCTACTTGATTTAAATTTCCTCGGTTATGCTTCTTGCGCCTGTCGTGGCGAACATTTTGTCATGGGGCGACAACCATAAACCTGCTTCGTTAGCAGTCGGTCATATTCCGAGCTCTTTCTCTTTGGCTTTATTATATAGGCCTTCGCACGTTTTCAAAAGGATAGACAAAAAAATAAAGTTGTGTGCATTCACTGATCTACCTTCCTGTTTTCGTTAAAACATCACCTTTAGGCTGCAGTTATCAATCTCCGAATACATCAATTAATGGTTTTCTTTTCGGATTCCCAAGTTTTAGATCGTGCCATCGAACCTTATGCGACTATTGCCATCTAACTGTATCATGCCAATGGGTGCCCACCATTGAATGGCTATCGGAGCATACTGTTCTGTTCTATTCGAAGTTTTTTACAAGCAGCTGTCGGGTGTGACTGTGCATAACATGCCGACCACCATACAAAGCCTTTTTTTCGTTCATTTCGCGTCCGGGCCTATACATACCTCTGGGGCATCGACATGTACTTCAGCCGAACATCTGAACCGGCTCCATAGGTGTCTACTTAAATGAGTTTCTCTATGGGTGATTACTGAAGGGTTGTTAGAGTAATTTAAGAACAATTACTGTTCATTTTCCTTACAGCGATCGTTCATTGAACTTTTTGCGGAATTCCTCGAAAAAGAGTCTGCCCCGCCAACCCAAATCAAGTTACCGACAGACCACCTGCAATTCATGAGCCCACAGAATCCGTCTCAGGTGGCACGGAGGTTGCGCGCCGATTCCACTTCGACAGTCCAGCAGAGGAGCGTTGCTGAACACAGTGCACAACCGGCTCCCCGCGATCTCCCCTTCCCTTCGGACACTGGCGTACCACCAACTGTCCCGCTGTTTATACCTACCATATCCAGCTCCACACCCCCAAAAGGCGCGTCAGCCAATCCACTTTTGTCAGCTTTCGTGCAGAAGTGACGTATATTTCCTCCCAGCAGATAACTTGTTATAATTTTTGGTTTATTTCTTTTGATTGCTTTTTAACTTCTGCTGAAATGTATACGCTTCTTTCCCGTCCAAACTAAGACAAGTTTTGCAACACATTGGCTCTCAGAGTCAGTCATTCAGCATCTTAAAAAATCTGTCACACAAACGGCAACGTAGGGCAGTGCACTTCGGCAGACGAATGTACTTGTATTTGACAAAAAATAGCAAAATGAAAGTTTCCCGAGATATCATTGAAGCGACAGTGAACAGTTACTAAAAGCTGGTGTGTTCATTGCGTCGTTTAAAGTCTTCATCAGAAGATTCGGAGGATTCTGTGTGCAGTTTTTCCATGGATTCATTGCCCGATCCGGGCTCTAGATGTTGTCTCTTTCGCCTATGAAGTTTGCACGGCGTGTGACTGTCCGAAAACATGGCACCTAGTTGAACGCCAGGCCTTGACCCGGAATTCCGACCACTCAGGGTGCTCTGTTGCCGACTGCTGGTGATAGTAGCAGGACTAGGAGAGCTAGACAGCCGCCCAGAAAGCAATGGACCGCAGGGTTGCTGTGGGATGCGAGGCAATGGAGACAATCCGGGAGGTGCAATGCCGCCCTGTCTGCTCATGCCGCTCTGCCCGCCGAGCATTGCCGCAAGCGAATTGGCGTGCCTTGGCTGTTGTGCCGGGGCGACAGGAGACAGACTACTGTTCCCCGCGTTTGAATTACTCCCGTCTCCTGACAGGATGGAGGTATTCCAACCCTGACTGCCGTTAGGCACAGAAGGCGCCGATGGCGAAGACACCATGTTCACGCCGGGAAGCATTATGCCTGGCGAATAAGTTACTTTAAAAAATTGTGGAAATAAAAGCCTGAAGCAACGGAAATTTGCATTATTAAACAACATGCGGTGGTTAATATTACACAGGGTTGCACCTTGACAGAATTCGTTCTCATGTTATAGTTCTGCAGTACATTTCCGGGTCAGGTGCGTTTATATTATCAGAGGTAGTGACAGTGTTGAAAGTGAGATTCACACAAAACACATTTAAAAGGAGAAATTAAATACCCGCTGTCTGTAAATTAGAATTTGGCAGCAGAAAGGGATCAGGCTTTTCTCGTGTAATAGTGCATATGCGCTTAGTATAGGTTCAAGCACTTCCCAAGCGTGAGAAATTAAACTCAGATGTTTGAAGCTGAGTTCCGAGGGGTTCTTGTCCACTTGCCTTGACAGCTGAGGCGATAAAATGTGGAGCTAATCATGAAGCGTAAAGCGGCGCAATTAGAGACCTGTTAGTTAGCAACTATTCCAGTCATGTATATTATCAGGCCCATTAGCCGCCCTTCACCTAGGAGCTACTAGACGCAATATAAATGTAAAATGCAATTGATGATTAATTTTAGCAGAAGTGGGAGTTTAACCGCTAGAAACTGAAGCCAGCATATCAGCTGTAAGGAGTCTACCATTTTAGTACTGGTATTAAACCCTTCGAATATTTCTAATAGTCGATTTAGTTCAATTTTAGATAGCACATACAAAGGTGTAATGTAGTCGAAAGAGATGTCGCGAAATGCAAACTAATGACTTTTTCTATCAAAAAGGCGATGCAGGGAAATAATTTAAACTTATTCAAGAGATTGACAAAACAGTTTGCGTCAATTACCTAGGACAGTGGGTCGAGCGGACATTGCGATTATTTTAAATGGTTAATAACGCGAATAATGACTATCCCAATTCGACTTATAGGTTGTCCGGCCACCTAAATTCGTCTTCCTGCAATGTCATTATGCGTGATGTCCATTCGACGCAGATATTATGTGCCGGAACGCTTGGCACAGTATTCGGTGACTGACTATATCACATCCAAAATTGCGCAATGTCTTCGATAGTGTTTGCAACCCGTTGCGGTAACTCGAACTATGGATATAAAGGAGGTAAGGCCTGGTCCTTCGATACGCAATTTTAGGCCTAAATACCGATTGCAAATATTGTGCCTAGTTCGCAAAGGTAGCGCGCATTGGGCGGTCCCCATTGTAGAGTGAGTCATATCCAGAGAGCAAGGGCACAATCAATAAGGTTAAAATGTATCACATAGCTGCGTCGTCTAAAATATTCGCTCACTTCACAAAACTGCTTTCGGGAAATACCAGCTTGAAGTACTTACTACGGCTCAAAAGGAAGGATTTAAGTATAACATTGTTCAAATAGTACCCGGTTGTTCGACGTTTGGTCCTTGCGTCTGCGCTGTCGGAAAGCCACCTTGATTCGTGGTTGTGTGGAGCGGGTGGCCAGCAGGCGTAGCACCAGATTGTGCAGTGTTAGTCCCTGGACACCCTGGCGTCGGATGTGATGATGCAGGTGTGTTTGTGCTGCTTGGAAAAGCCTGCGCAAACTCTTCATTAACACTAGGGCGGAAGTGCCCGGAATCGTCCAGGTGACCTAAGTAACCGCGTCTTATTTCCTTTTTGCTCGGATATGGACGTCTAGGATCTCCTTGGACCCAGTTGTCGGGAGCCATAACGCCATAGTTAAAGCTGATCCAATGAGAAAATTGTATCAATTCATCCAAATCTATCGGATTTTTGATAGAATTGACCATGCAATCAAGTTTTTGCCGACAGTAATACAGAGCGGTGCTCTAAAGTAGTATAAAATTTAAATCCTGCATACCAAGAGTAATTCACTCTTTTTTAATTCCTTTTGGCACAGTTCGATTTGTGCGTCGGAATTAACACAATCCGCACGGAGTTTATCAATTTTTTTTTGAATTTCTAGTTGTTCTTCAGCTAAAAAATTATTTGTCTGCAGGCACTATACCATCCTTGAGTGTCCGCTTAATCTCACTGTCTTTGTCCAGTAAGAGACGTACAAGGTGTTCGTATTCATCAAACTTTGCCTTCTTGGTAACTCTATCTAAAATATCCTTCAGAATTCCATCTATGGCCTCAAAGTGTGAAATAAGCCTCTCTTTTGTCGAGACTCCTGTAGACATTAGACGGACATGGACACTAAATCAAAGGTTGCTGTCTTAATTTCAGTCCAGTAAAAGGTGCTTGCGTATATGACAAACACAAGTGTGTCCAGTTTGCCGAACTGTGGGAGAAATTGGCAGAGTGTGGCATGATTTCGAATTAAATTACAAGAATATCGAGAGCAGTGCACCATAGCTAAGCAATGCGGCTTATTGTCAGCATCTGAATATAGGGACGGCTATGCACACAGCCCACCGCAAATTAAGTTGAAGTAACAAAGTTGCACAGCAAGAAAGGAACGCATAAACAGGAATATTAGATTAAATATCATACGAAAATTTGGAAAGACTCAGTTATCTTTCGAACACTTACCTGTATTTTTATATAAACTTATGGTATCTGTAACAAATAATTGAAGTTTAACGTCAACGAAGCAATTGAACCTGAACGTAATTAAAAACGAAATTTTCGTGTATAAGAAACAACTTTCATTTTTTGGCAGCCCAAATGTACCGGACTGATGCTTGGCATATTTAATCTTAAAAAATTGTGATCGATTTTTCCGGTATGTTTACCAGGGGATAAGTAGATATTTCAACGGAGAAGGGGCTGGAACACTGAAATCTAAACGAAAGTTATATTGAAATTGGCAATGGTACATAAATTAAGTCACTGAAGTATATAACTTTACCTTCGAAGTAGTTGGTGCTATTAAATACGTATTATTTGGATAGGAAATGTATCGAACGAATCGGGAAAACCGACGGCGTTGTGAAATAATTTTGAATGTGAAAGAAGGTCAAATTACTCTGTAAACACCAGCCCCACCTGGCTGCCAGAGCCAGGTGGGGCTGTGGCTCCATCTGTGGTGGGGCAGCAGGTGGGTCTTTCAACCCGTCTGGTCCCACCTGCGAAAAAATTTGCCCACCGGGACGCCTCCTTTTTGCTTACTTTAAACCCACTGCAAATTTCGTTTTTCGCGATAGAAACCGCGCTGACCTCCCACTTCACCATCTCCCTCCACCACCCCCACCCCCACACTCCCTATGATCTTGACGTAAAACAACCCCGCACGGATTATTTTGTAAAAAGGCAGAGGACACAGTGTAGTATATGCGGAATGTTTATTATAACTAAAATGAATATGTAAACATAATCAATAATTTACAAGTCTACGTACAGTACGTGCAGTTGTTACGTCGATAGTCCCGCGCCTGTGGTCAAGGCTTAAATTTAAGAGGAGCATATAAATAGTTAGGGATTATAGATAGCACAGCTTCCTATAAGATAACCAAGTTTCAATGCGAGTTTCCATGTTTGTTCTCCATGCTTCGATATCCTCATTGTGTGTCGGCCACCTTGGACGGACCCAATCGCCAACACCCTATTTTTGGAAACAAAAGAAACTTTTTCAATCGACGTAATTTCATGACTATGGCGAATTCGATTCACTTTAATTTATTTGGAGCACAATCCAATTGTCGGATTCATAATGGAATTTCTAGTATTCTATTTATTGTACGCAAAACACTGAAGGATATTCTTACACAGAATTTTCTGTTTCTAACGAGACCACGCCAGGGGCCTATTAACGAGTTCATGATCATTTTAGATAAATGTCCCATTATTGCCTTAAAAGGACAAATTTTGCATACAATATTATTTATTTTTCTCAGTTCATCAGTGCACACAGTCACAAATGTACTTCACTATTAACTAACGCGAAATCCCGGCTTCGGTTTAAGGCTTCCTTGCCCATTATTGTCCCTTATGTATGCAAGCGGTATGTGTGCTGTCTATGAGAACCTCTTAAAACTACTATGAAGTACAAGGTGAAAAGCTCGGCATTTGTGAGGTCGTTTTGACATGATGTACAGTATGATTATGCTTAGCAGAGGTAATTGTGGAGAAAGTAGAGATGGAAAATCGTAAAATAACTAAAAATATTGTTCGCGCCATCTTCGCGCGCTTCAAATTGCGGTTTGAATTCCTCGTCCTACGTGGGAAATATTATTTTCGGGATTTTGGTTCACTTAGCCCTCTGGCAGACTTTAGTTGTTAGCTATTGGATTCACTTTCGCAATAACTCCAGCCTCAGAAGACATGACAGGACATTAGTCAAAACGAGCATCATCTCCATCACTGCCTTCTGTCAACAATTCTCCCGGATTCCAGCTCTCTACAAACGGCTGAGTCGTTTCAATAACCTTTTTCATACAGTTGAACACTTTATACATATTGTATAGAGCTTTAATATCGTTTATCGTCAGTCTGATCTATTATGAGGGGCAAAAATAAACGTTTACATAAGCTTGTAAAAGTTGCGGCGCAAGAGGGACTCGAACCCAAAACCTGTAGTTCGTCGGTATCAGTCGTTACTACCACACCATCGGAGTCCACTGTGCACGCTAATGTAATTTTGTTTAAAAGCCCTAGTCGTAATTTCGAGGGCAGAATTCGCAAGATTGATGCAACGAAATCACCCCCGGTAAGCGCAAAGTTTGAAATTGTTTGCGAATTTCAAGTCTGTCGAGCTTTCGTGTTTTTAGTCTCTATCTCAGTATAGAAGACATGCTTCTTGGAAATTATTCAAGAATTGACTATATATTTCCAACGTTTAGAATTTTCTACGTGGAAATCTGAATCCGGTCGCTCTGAAAAATTCCTCCGCTGTGAATTATTTCCAAAGTTTGGAAATTGCTTCTTGAACGTGTCGATTTTGTGAAAAACTCCTCTGCGCCACAAAAATCTGCACATCTCCGAATTTCACGCCGAGGCTGAGTCCTTATATCACTGTGTTGTTATAGACCCTTATCCTAATATTGTCATAATATTTAGGATAATAGTGACTCTCACGTTAGGATAAAAGTGACTCTCACGTTATTCCTGAGGAAATTTTTAACCAAACACATTTTATTGTATCTGTCAGGAACTCAATATTTTACTCTGACTTGCTGTAACCTGCTTGTCTCAGTAAACTTGCACTATCTGGCCAATCGATCTTCTCTCCACCTCACTCCTACGGGCTCTTTGATTTGGCTTCCGACTTAATTGGCAGTATCACACGCAGGTCGCAACACAGAACATTTTTACATAACATGGAGACTTTAGATGCTACAAGTCCGTTAGCACGAAACGTTTCGCCTCCGCCGGATCTCGAACCTGGGTCGTCAAATCTGGTTATTAGTGGTGTTAGCACCTCAGACAGCCCGGCCATTTCGACACGGGCTCTTGACAACCATGTTAAGATACGACCAGAAAGTAACTGCCGATATGGCCACTTAGATAATTTTATAAATTCTCCACCTCCCGCCAAACGCCCAAGATGTCTATTACGTTTACCGAAGTTAAACTGTGAGGACTTCGTCCTCCGCCAGGAGTTTTCGGAGATGAAGCAGGAACTTTACCACGAGGTAAATAAACTGAAACAAGAGATAGCCCATCTATAAACGCATATTTCTTATACAGCGGTTAAAACAGCCCTTGTCGGCCAAAAACCGGGGATAAATAAAAGAACATATGCTCAGATAGCCTCGGCCGGTAAACCTGAAACTCGCATATCATCTGCCGAACCAAGTAAACCAGCGGGCGTCTCACTCGATCGCAAAGAATCTAAAATAAATCCGCAGTTTACGCCATTGTTACTCTGCTCAGGCAGCACTAACAATGATCTGCATTTGCGTCCTAGCGTCACATCGTTTCTTGATGCTGCACTAGAAAGCGACGATACAGAGGTCGATAAGATCATGAAGCCAAAAAAGCATAGGGCTAGAAAGGGTTAAAAGTCTAAATGGGCCAGGAATGCGCAGTCAGCTAACCCAAAAACCGGCACATCAGGACCCATCAAACCTTTAGTACCAGATACAGATGGCCGCTTGGTCGGAACTCGTGAGCTCGCAACAGATGCACCAGTGAGTCACAAGCAGAATATAGTTGTAAAAGGGGCTCTAGAGATAGCGTCAACAATTGCACAAGAACGAGTTGACGCTGACATTGACTTGGATTTGGACACATCTGTCGACACGCCTGTAACCTGCATATTGGACCATGTGTCAAGCCCACGGGCTACACCATCGTCACTCGGCTTAAGCGACAGTAGCAATTATCGGGATTTGCGTCCTAGCACCACATCGTTGCTCGACTCTGCACAAGAAAGCGATGACCAAGAGTTTGACAAGATCATAACTCAAAAGAGGCATAAGCCTAAGAAAGCCAAACGGTTCACGGGTTTGCATTCAGCTTACCCAATAGCCAGTACATCAGAACCGCGTGTACCGGATACAATTGCTCCCTCGGCTGAAACACGTGAGCTTGCAACATATGCCCCATTGAGTCGCAAGCAGAAAATAGTTGTAAAGGGGGCCCCAGAGTCAGAGTCGTCAATTGCACAAGAACGAATTGACCATGACGTGGGTCTTATGCGGGTGTACGCCAAACCGTTGCTAAAACCAGGCGAGTCTTTCCGCATTCTTAAGGCATTTCGAATAGGGAAGGCTCCAACAGCTGCCGAATCAACTTCTCGGCCACGACCTCTAAAAGTTATTTTAGAAACTGAAGCACAGGCGAAACTCTTGCTAGAGCGCAAACCATCCTTACGGAGTCTGCATTCGCAAGTTTTTTTTCAGCCGGATTACGAGTTGAAAGAGCGGAGAAAGATGAGACAGCTAATAATAGAGCTGGAAAAACGGAGAACCAATGGCGAGACAAATCTCAAAATAAGAGAGGGAAAAATAGTTCAGGTCAAAATGACATCGCTCTGGTCGAAGCCGGTAACAGTGACGGCCTAGCTGTCTCGCCACCGAAACCTCAGACATGCCCTCTTAAATTGGTCGTTTTAAATGCCAGATCACTGATTAATAAAATGCCTCTGCTCCAGACTATGGTTTTCGTCAACCGCCCAGACATTGTTATGGTAACTGAGACATGGGCATCGGCCTCTGTAGCTGACTCAGAACTCTCTGTTCTTGGCTATGAATGCGTTCGGAACGATCGAAACAATGGCCGTGGCGGAGGAAGCTGCATCTATATTAAGCAGCCACTTGCATTTCTTCCGTTGGACTATCCACAATTCACAGCGGTGGAGGAGAGCTGCTGGCTACGAGTTGTTCTAAAAAACAAATACTCCTTACTTGTTGGCTGTGTTTATCGCCCACCTAATGCCAATGCAGACTACGATCTTTGTCTCTCGCAGGCATTTCATGCCGCAGCTGACTTGAATCTTAAGTATTGCTTGATTTCAGGCGATTTTAACCTTCCTGACGTGCAATGGTTTCCACCATCCGGTCCTTCGAAGTTTGAGAAATTACTTGAGGCAATAGATATCGGCATGTGGGATCAGGTAGTCGATTTTCCCACTCAAGGAGCAAACATACTCGACCTAATTTTTGTAGGGGATGCGAACCACTTTCAGTGTCATCCTTAGACGCACTTGGGAGTTCAGACCATCTTACAGTTATTAGTGAACTAGAACTGGAGGCGGATGAAACATTTTCCCAAAAGTATAGTTTTTATCATGACTTCCGATTAGCAAACACGGCTGACCTACTGGCACATCTAAACGCTCTCGACTGGTCTGAATTTTTTCAATGTTTGGATGTAAATGTTTGTACCGATGCACTGAACAAATTGTTGGATCCACTCATCCTCCACTTTGTCCCCCGTAAGAAAGTAATACATGTCAAGGATGAAGTGTACCTTCCTCTGTCTTTCCGTCGTAGGCTGCGTAAACTCTCTCGTCGTTTGCATCGGCAGAACGACACTTCCGTTCTGCCCTTGATCACACTGATCTTTGAGAAGGCCAAGAAACTCTCCGAAGAAAAGCAGATAGCCGATGAGGCTCACTTCGCTGAAAATCCTTCCCTTAATTTTGCGAAACTCTTTTCGCGTAAGGTAAAAGCGCAGAGAAAAACGCAACACCCCATACTTCAAGATGTTTTAGGAAACCCCATAGCTGACGCTAAGTTGACCGCCGATAGCTTCAATGCGTTCCTATCCAAAACTTTTAGTGAAAGCTCGTTCGCTGCACCTCCGGTTATCCGGGCTTGGACGGGTGCCATACTCGAAACCATAAGTTTTACCGTCTGGGATGTGACTGTAGCCATTCGTCGTTATCGTCAATCCTATAGTCCAGGACCAGATGGCGTCCCAGTTAGCCTTTTAAAAGCTGAAGCGAATGATATCTTTCCGTCTATTCTTTGTAAGGTATTTAATCATGCTCTTGAGAGCAAAACCTTTCCTTCGTTGTGGAAGGAAGCGCACATAATGCCTATTCGCAAGCATGGCCGATTGACCTCATTCGACAACTTTAGGCCAATAAATACACTTCCCGCAGCCTCGAAGATCTTGGAGACCTTAATCAAAAAAAGGTGATGCGTCACTTGACAGAGAACAACTTGCTCAATACAGCTCAACATGGCTTTATCGAGAAACGATCTTGTGACACCTGTCAGCTCTCTTTCTTTGATTATGTGCTGCAATCTAGAGACAGCGGTTTTGCCACTTATAGCGTCTATTTTGATTTTACTAAGGCCTTTGATCGGGTCGATCATAACCTCCTCCTTCTGAAACTAGCCTCCTTCGGCATAGGTAGCAAGCCACTGAACTTCATATCTTCCTATTTTGGTGCTCGCACACAACGAGTAAAAATTTCCAATGTTATCTCCAACCCCACGCATGTGAGGAGTGGAGTTATACAGGGTAGTGTACTGGGTCCGCTCCTATTTTGCCTGTTTCTCAACGACGTTTCAGATTGTTTTCAGAATGGCAGACCCTTCATGTACGCTGATGATTTAAAAGTCGCTTATCGATATAAACCGGCAGATCGCAACATCGTGCTCGAGCTGATAAAAAAGGATCTTCAGGCCTTCGCCCAGTGGTGTTGCACATGGCGCCTCACCCTTTCATGGCACAAATGTTCCGTTATGGTTGTTGGCGACGATCATCAACCGGAATTAAGCATTGACGGCCACGAATTAAATGTCCCAAGAGTTATCAAGGATTTGGGCATATCCTACTCTAATAGTCTCAATTTGTCAGAACACTGTGCCCTGATAGTCTCGAAAGCACGCCGAACCACCGGATTTATCCTTAGAAATTTTAAGACTTTAAAGGTTAGAACTAGCCTTTATAATATGTACGTGAGACCTAGTCTTGAATACTGCTCGCCTCTTTTCAGTCTTCTGCGCACTAGTGAACGGAAGAAAATAGAATCGGTGCAGCACTTCTTCACTAGAAGAGTTTTCACTACAGAACACCGTAACTTAACCTACCAACAAAGGTGCAAACTTATAAAGCTGGATCCCCTATGGCTTCGTCGATTGCAGAAGGGTCTTTTTTTACTGTTTAAACTTTTGAATGGTCAAACCTTTAATCCCCTTAGTACAATAAGGCAGCTTGAGCACTCTCGACGCGCCAGTCATCGAGACGTATTTTTATTTCTTCCTATGGCACGTACAGTTAAGTACCGGCAATTCTTTTCAGTAAATGCCATATCAATCTGGAATAAGCTGCCCAAAAGTATTAAAACCCAGCAAAACTACCCTATATTTAAGAGAGCTATAACTAGTTTTCTACATTCAGGGCAACTTTCACGAATTTTGGGTGCTGACTCGGTGGAATCTCTCTTTCACTCTGATGGCGTTCGTGGACTTTGAACCCCGCCAGGCTTCATGCTGAAGATAATGCTGCTGAAGCAGCAGCCCGCAGTCTGCTAACCCTTCAGCCGATAGCGCGCAACTTTTGCCGACAACCATTGAATGAAGACTGAGAACACTGTGTTCTTGTGCCAACCCTCTCCGTCTGGAGCTAATGTTTTTAAACGATATGAAACAGTTCTCCTGCTGATGAGTCAACTCAGCTTACAACTGTACATTTATACCGTTTGTATCATACCTTTGAAGGCAGGTTTTTTTCACTTGAAACAAACTCCCTATCTCGCCCGGTATTGACAAAACAAAAAATTTGAAACAAAACCAATACTTGCCACAACATAGGGAGTTTGTTTTAGGTTTTTTCCGGTCTTCGAGGTGTTGGAAGGCGCCCAAGAGGTGCATTACCAACTCTTTACAATTGCCTGTAAACTGGCATAATAAACATATTATATTATATTATAAAAGGGCTAAAAGTCTCTCGAGTTCAGAAGACTCAAGTTACGAACACCGAGTTGAGCGTCTAATCAACTCCACCACGAAGACACAGGATGACAGTAATCAAAATGGGTTATAAACAGTCAAAAAGCAATCCACTTTTCTATTTGATTCATTAACGGTCTTTTGTGAAAAGATGGTGACAGAAACAATTGAAACTATGTGCGATAGAGCTTTGGAACACGGGAAAGAATGTTCGTCAGTGCCTGCATTCGAAATCCCGACATCATCGCAACAAGGAAAAACAGTCGCGCCACACCCCGGATTTGAACCCCGGACCCCTCGCGTACAAATCGAGCGCCTACCTCACTTCGCCACCACGGGATGCTGCGATGGTTTCCAAATTCCGTTACAAACTACAGAAACTCGAAGCCTCCGTATCATATTTTACCCTTTTGAACAAATTTACAAACCTTGAGAAGGTGGTTAATAGTCTAAGAGAAGAGATGGAAAAGCTGAACTTGCGTGAACTTGGGCTAGGAAACCTAACGTACGGAGAAGCAAAATCCCTCGCCGAAGTGTCTACGCACAAAAATGATCCGGCAGCCAGGGTGCTTGACGGCGTTGGTAGTCTGCCATGGACAGGGGAAACGGTCAACCCACTGGCTTCCCAGAGAACGAAGAAGCGCTCTCGGGCTCCCAAAAAAGGCCAACCAAGCCCAAGCGCTAATATAAGTTGGCCGAGATTGAGCACGAGCCAAACAAAAAGGGCACCTTCGCAGGCCAAAACGAACAGGAGCGCTGAATCTCGAAGCGAATCTGTCCTAACAAACCTTAGAGAAGCAGAAGGGGAGGACAGTTGGAAGGTGACTACCACTCGTATAAACTGCATAGTCATAAAAGGCATGAAAGAAAGTATTTTCGATACCCCGAAATCAAGATTAGAAGAGGACAGGAAGTTATTTAAAGAATATCTGAAATTCCTCCTAAAGGGTGAGGAGAAAGTCGAAGTTCTAAAGGCATTCCGAATGGGCCGTATAACAGAATCAAAAGATGAACAACGCCAACCCAGACTGTTGCAGGTTGTTCTGAAGAGTGAGGCTGAGGTCCAGTTATTGTTAAGCAGGAAACCAATACTTAGATACTCACACCCGACGGTTTTTTTTCAGTGGGATTCTTCCCCCGTGGAGCGGGAGAAATGGAGATTGCTAAAAGTAGAACTCCACAGGAGATGCGAACTCGGTGAGAGCAATATTCGAATTCTGAACGGGGAGATCTTTCATATCCCTAGGTCACTCCTCTGGAGAAAGCCGCTAACACTAACAGCCTAGTCGGGATGGACAACAGTCCGTCTCCATCAGCACCGACAGCTCCCTGCATGCAATCTCACGCAAGAGGCAACCGCCTGCATAAAGTGGTGACTAAGTCTAAATTGAGCTTTCTTTACACTAATGCCCAAAGTCTTCCCTCAAAAATCGATGAACTGAAGGCAGTACTTTCGGCGCGGACACCTGATGTAGTTGCCATAACGGAAAAATGGCTAAAAACAGAAATCGCAGATTCGGATATTTCGATTCCAGCATACCAGCTTTTCCGCAAAGACCGCCAAAACCGACAAGGATGTGGGGTTGTCGTGTATGTCAGAACTGAAATCTCTGTTGTATAAAGAGAACACACTGTAGCCCTGGAGTATGAGTTCGTCTGGTTAAAGATCAAGAAGGCGAATTCACAGAACCTTGAATTCCTGGCCATTTACCGGCCACAAAACATTTTGAATGGAGCCGACTACTCGCTCCTTGGTCTGGTGAACGAAGCTGCTAGCCACCAGGAGGTTCTCATCGCTGGTGACTTCAACGCCCCTGCAATTGAATGGAACAACCTGACACTTAAGGCGGCGTCAACGTCCTTGAGTTCCAAAATAATGGATCTCACGCTTGACCTATCTCTAGTTCAGAACGTTAAGGGCATAACCAGATTTCGAGAAAACCAGCGGGCTACTTGTTTGGATCTCATTTTCACGAAGGATTTATCCTACATAGATGAAATGCACACAGGTGCCCCGCTCGGTAAGAGTGACCATACGACGCTAATGTGGGATTACTCACTCCATACTCAACGGCTGAGGAAAACGGAGGACCAGCCAAACATATGGAAGGCAGATCTCAATTCAATGAATAATGCACTATCGTCCGTGAATTGGGACTGCCTACTCAAGGGGGATCTGGAGGAGGATTGGAGATCACTCAAGAGGGTTGCATTAGATCTGATTAAGCGCTTTTGTCCGGTGAGGGTACACAAGATGACTAGTCGTCCTGCCTGGTTGACCAGAGACCTCAACAGGCAACTGAAGAAGAAGAATAGGAAATGGAAGTTATCCAGGAAAACTGGTTCACCAGTGCATCTCGAGGAATTCCCACGCCGAATAAATGCAGTAAAAAAGTCAATTTGCCAGGCCAGGAAAAACTATGAATAAAGAATCCTCCAACAGGCCGAG
>JAYGXS010000001.1:60445705-60578827 GCA_036362985.1 Ligula intestinalis
GCGTCACATTTAGACTGAAGGAAAGCTGGCACCTACAATAAAAAAAATGAGAATTATATGTTTGTTCATATTTTAACGTTAAGAAATTCCGAAATTTTGACTTAAGTTATATTGTCGGCAAAAGTGAACCAATAAAGTCAGTGCCTACGATGGCACTTACAGTGTCCGCACTGACTTCTTTTCGTTTGTCTTTGAGACGTCCATAGCAATCCCAAAAGTTATGAAACCACTCAATGGTGTTTTTTTTATTACGTCCTGTTTGACGTTGTGTAGACAGGATGTCACCTTGCGGCATCTGAAGGTTATGAAACTGATTTCAACCTACCCGTAAAAATGGTGTACAAGATTCTTCCTATGAATGACGTATTCTCCTCTTGCGAGGACCTTTGCCACGTAAAAGTATGCACAGTGGCGGTCCAAGAAGTGGCGATAGTAGATGCAGCATAATTTTCTTGGGGCTTCGGCCGTCAACAGTTAGGAGGAAATTAACCTACATTTCAAAAGTGTGAAGTTTATCGGAACATAATCATACACTATCCTGCAACACGAATCATGATTATATTCGTTTTCATATATAATTGCTGAAATGTTATCTTCACTAGTTTGAAACCTTGACTATTTACATAATCGTTTTAGCAATCGTAATATGAGGATTTGCTATTTTTATCCTACTTCTTGCTGCTGATGCTGACCACGACGAAAATTTAACATCTTCCGTTAAAAAACCTTATGTAGCATAGTAGTGGTGGTAGTGAAAATATTGGTTCTTAAGCAGTTCTTGTTCACCTTTTGCACCACAACTGCTACCGAAGGCTAAACCATACTCAAAATAGAAATCTAAGTTTGCTTTTCTCATTTCCTGATGTTAAAGATTCGTTTATTTGAAGTTCAAATGACTTTGTCCATTTATCTCTTTTTGTATTGAAATTTAAATACTATAACTTGATGTTGCTACACGAAAAGATTTAGACCGCAAGAAACATTCATATAAGAGCATCAATTTAGGCCCCACTAGAGAAAACATGTACAGAGTAGGTACTGAAAATATTTTAATAAGTGCAATCACTTACCTATGTTGCGACAGAACAAGGATGCGTCCAGGTTGGCAGTTATTTGACTTATTGAAGAAATTAGTCTCCGGCATGTTCCTTACATATAGACCGCTGCTGGACTCTAGCTTTAACTTGGTGAAATTTATCCTATGTATGAAGTTAGCTTGGCAATGTGAATTTTGGCTGACAGGCACTCAAGACGCATAGTTGGCAAAATATTTCTATAAACTGGAATAAGTGAGTTATTTCCTAGAATGTCCAAATCTTTAGCGTGTATACCTGTAATAACTGTTAGCTATTTTTTTAAAGACAGCATTAGGTCACGTTTGATAAATTAATTTTGAATATCATAATCCGTTGACACAAACAGTTAAAAATTATTCAGGCTGACCGAAGACTTATCAATCAGTATGCAGCTTATTTCTACATTATTGTTTTCAAAAAGAAATTTAATGTTGGTAACGTTAATGAAACAGAGATTATACTCGACACAAAATTGTTATATCTCCAAAATATGTCATGTTTGAGTGAAATATTAATTTATTTTTTAGTTGCCTGATAATATATCACGAAAAAGTTAAGTTTCCCAACCCTTTTATTATAACGAGGTGGAAGTAGAAGATGTGGCAAAAGTGAGTGGAAAAGAACCAAAGACCATAAGGTAAAACATATATCTATCGTAATATTATTGTACCTTCTCTCGATTAGACGCCTTACACGATAACAATTACATTCAGTTGGGGTCAACGTTTTAGTGTTAAAGAAAAATTCGTTTATATTTGCTATCCTGCTTATTATAACACCTTGTCTTAAATTTTAGTCATCCTTTCGAAGAAAAAGAGTCTTTTTACTTTTGGCTCAGCAGGACAAAGACGCATGCTACCCGAATATTCATCTTCCAGTCGCTTCGGTGTCGCATATCCCCTGCATAGGGAATTTCCACATTTAGGACCCGGTACATATAACCAGGATGTAATATGGCAAAAGCTTTTCTTTTGAAATACTAAGTTTTCTTATAGTTCAACTCTATGATCTACAACATGGAGACCAAAATCTCCAGTCCTAAAGGGTACACACTTGGCGCAAGAACTGCACCAATTTTGCCGCCGCCCAAAAATGTAAGTTCTATAAAAATCTTATGTATGTTCAGGGTCCTGCATTTGGCAGACAAAGCCTTATTTTATTCATATATGCTCAACACAATTTTAGAAATGAAAACAAACGATGTTAATAAACAAAGCAATTCATTTAATTAATTAAACATTACTTTTTGATTACAAGCCAGGCCCAAGATTCGGAGCAGAATACCCGATTTGCACAAAACAGCGCATGAAGTTCAGGAATTCCACACGATATTATGGCTCAGCATGATGCTTCAGGGATTAATGGTTGCTGTTCTTTCCTATGTGACACTGAATATAGTCGAACATTCGCCTTTTAAGAAAGGAATTACTATAAATTGAACATTTTGTTCAAAGTACGTAGTCTTTACTCTCGTGGCACATCCAGTCATATTAAAAGGTCAACAGGACAATATCGCTGACGATTTCGCTGAAATGCAGACTGACAGACTTTTCCCCAGTTAACCGAATATTTTTTCCTTAAGTTCAATGTGTCACACATTTGGCCCTAACGTGACCTCACCATTCATAAGTCAGCAGGAATTTCAACATGACAAAAAAGCACAGAATGGTCATGCAGAGCAAATTTTTATACGTGCAGAGTGACTGGAAGACACCAACTACTGTGAAATGTTGACCCTGCCATAACTAGGCCACAGCACATTGCATTCTGCCTCCAATGATTGCCCACATTTGTTCACTAAATGCACAACAACGATCCTTCTTCTGACACAGTGCTGCGCAACCTCTTTTTGAAGCTGAAGGGGGCCGGAATTTAATTCAACTGAACGTATTCTTTTTGACGGACACGTCAAAATGAACGAAAGAAAACAGACCAAGATAACTAAAGTCGGCCTTGAGTATATCTTTCATCTGTTATTTCTTACCTCACAAGGTTAGTGTGCTGCTACCGTCTACCAATTTACTCAGACATTAAAGACGCAGTTACATTTTAACATGGAACTTTTTGCGCCGTAACGTATAAATGCCACAAAAAGCTACCCATTCGACAATTTACTAGAGGTTATTTGTGCATTATGCCAAATAAGAAATAATTTGCACTCCCCTCTTAGAAACCTTTCAGCTTTCTCCTTAAACGGAATGGTAATGATTGCCTGAGTATCACTTCTTAAAACTGACGGCTGATTTTGCCAGTGGCTCTGATTTGATTCCTTACATACACATATCAATCCAATGGTAGTTTAAAAAATACATTCAAATGAATGTTAGTGCAATTGTTTAAGTGCTACTACGCGGTAAATGCTGTCACTATAGGCCGGCTTTAGCGCTGTTCTAGTTTCATGAAAATATATTTAAGATTATCAACGGTATCTGTGGAAAACAATTGAAGACTAATTTTTCTGGTTTTAAATTATGCATACAGTATCGTCTCAACAGCTGGAATGCAGTGTCCTGGAGCTTATTTATTTTTTTAAAATCAAACTAGGTTCTTCATTGGTATAATTGCTTGAAACGGCTTTGTACATAGTTACCGTCATTGGCTAGGCATATACGCGGTGCACCTGCCATCAAGGACGATATTAAACGTGGATTCCTCGAGACTGCTTTCCCTTGATAATTTTCAAGCGCGTTCCATCAACAAAAAAGTTCTTTTGGCCTTGCATTGAACTTTTCACCTATGTGATTTTTTAAACTATATATGGGGGACTTTTACGATAATTTATTTTCGCTTTCACCTATTTCACAGAAAAGATTTATACACAGACTGAAACTAGCGACGGTTATCGAATATAATCAGGATTCAAGCTTGATAATTTGTTCTCATCCTTTCCCTCTCTCTCAGCGTGTGAGGGACCAACTTGACTGTGGTTACGATTCCTTTTTGAATGTTCACATAATCTCGCCGTCGAAGTTTCGAAGAAGTTGGAGATGCGCAGTAGGAATAGCTCAAACAAATCTGCAAAATGTTTAGCAGCCAGCACTTCATTCAGCTGCAACCGCTGCTGAAGACTGCGCTGACATATAAACAGAAAATATCATTCAGGACAACCTTTTCCCTTTTTCTCAATCGGTAAACATTTTTTTAATCTCACGGTTGCCTGCATTAACTTCATCTCCGGTTATCCTGATATCTGCCATAGTAATATCCTAAAATCTCGCAGAGATGCTCGATCCGATAGTTGGTTGAATCGACACCAAAAAATAATGTCTCGCATAGAACGTGATCAAAATATTAGAATTTAGTCCCGGGGTTATCAGGCAATATTTGCGCGAGCTAGTGCGCAGTTGCAAACACGCATAACAGGGTTCCGCAAATTTTATTAATATCTTCGATTCTGCCACGCGGAATCCTTGTATACTTCGATACCTTCTAATAAGGGCTGCCCTGTATGGTTGAAAATGCCTATGCACTGTTTTTTTAATGCATACGCAGCGCCTATAACCTTTTCTGCACTGACGCCGACCTTTTCGTTCTGATCATGTGGTCTTAGGATTATGCTTTTTTCAGTAACCTGATTATTCCCACATTGTTACTTTACTTCTTTTTCATAAAAGCCTTAAACGTCTAATTTCAAAACAGTCTTTCCCGCCATTAAATGGAATAAAACTGGTTGCTGCCTCAGGAACGGTCAATGTTTTAAAAAATCATTTTGTCTCATTTTCTGAAGAACGGTGTACCTGGACCTACGGCCTATCAAAAAAGTATGACAGAGTTTCGGCCTCCAAAGCCCAGTTACAAACCTTTCGGCTCCTCGTGCCCGAGAGAGATGGGGATTGTCCTTACCGGGAAGGACGCGCCGAGGTAAGCACCTCTAGAACTGGAATACACTACCCATTACGAAGACCGTTTAATTAACTAGTTCAATTTAATCCGAAGAGTATTTGGCGAGCATACGTATACGTTCAATAAATTCTCATCAGGCCATTACATTTATATGGGAGGGGGGTAAAGCGTAAAAGGTAAAATTGTAGGCAAATTACGTTCAACGTTACAGGCAAATTAGTCCGGGGGATAGAGTAGGGGGTGGGGTAGTAACAGGCGGCTAATTAAGCGGTAAGATTAGGGAGAAGGGGGGTGGTGGAAGAGGATAGGAGGCTTGGGGAAATGCCGGTAGCTAGGCGGCCGTTGGCCATGCTAAGCTTGGGGCTTGCAGCAGGTTCTTCTGCGCGCACAAAATTGGCTTCCTCAACCGGATAGCAGTTGCTTCTGCTGTTGCCAACAGTCGCTGGCCCAGTGACTTAGGGTAGCTTGGTGGGACCTTGTAGATCACCCTGAAGACTTCGTCGGGGTCCACCTGATGTCCGGAATCCACCATATGCGCTAGGATAGAGCTGTTAATGGTTCTGTTGGTATTGAAATCACCCTTCCTTAGCCATTGTGGAAGGTGTTCCTTTATTCTTTTGGATAGGCGCCGACTCGTGCGACCAATATAACTTGCTCCACAGGAGCAAGCAATTGAGGGGCAATGTAATCACTGTTGTTTTCATGAAAAAATTTCAGTTTATAATACAGCCTTGCATACGGTGGCCTGAACTAGCTATCTTTCGGAAATCAGCACAGAAAGAAAAGGTAGATATTCTACCCAATTTTGCAAAGAGTGCTTAGGTTGTCATCCAGTCCTTAGTGACGTTTAGAAATAGGATATGGATGTATAATTGGAGGTTATCGCCCGGAATAGGCATAATAATTCCAGCTATAGGTGGTGAAGCAGTGGAATGTGACCCAGTTTTACACCTTGTACAATTAACTTGCACAGTACCGCAATTTTCCAGCCCTCGGTTACCGCCTGCAATTCTACAGACCAATACAATAAGTGTAGCTGCTTTAGCCGAGTAACACTGGCGAAAATATGAAAAGATAGGCCACATCCGTGTATCGGAATAAAATAAGCTGTTTCTTGTGTTCGTAGGATACTTCACTGTCGAACACCTTTATTTTTTGTTAATAAGAGGTGCATAAGTCCGTCAAAAAGGGAGTAATATCTGAAAAATGATTGCTTTGTAGTTCTCGTAATTTTCAGTTGTTTGCTCATTTCTGTTATAACGCCACATAAAAGGAGGATGAAGGCCAACGTGCATTCACTATTTTAGTGTGGGAACTTACGATTGGTTCGTTGAGCACAAACCTGTGGAATGGCAAAGAGATACAAATTTAAAACCGATCAACTTACCCCCGATTACCATCACCAGCACCGTTCCAGCTAACACAAACAAGGTAATGCTGCTAATGATTTTTTTCCCACAGAAGGCCTAAAATATTTGCTCGATTAAAATAGGATGCTGTCTATACAACTCGAGTTAATAAGGGACCGATAAAGTGTTTTCCTTTCCTTTCAGCTAACGACGTCAAGAGACGAACGAAACTTTCAGCGAAAAGTTCGCTGTTTCGAAAACTGCTTCGGACTCGGTTAGCAGAAAAAATATTGCTGATAGCGGACGACATTCCACTGTACGTGGTTACACGACTTCCTCAATAACCAAGCGAAGCAACATCCCGTACAAAGTTTTGCACTGTCCACAAGAGGTCGCACTGTAGGAGCATTTAATTGAGAGACAGACTCGAAAGATGATCACAACCACATAATTTGTAAAAATTTTGAAATATGAAAGGTTGTGAACCACAGTACACTTTTGGAGCCCAAGAGTAAGAAAATCCACTTAGGACTGACTTTCCACGGGTGTCCGGGTCCATCACGATAGCAAGGAAAAAAAACACAACCCGTTGTTTTATGAGGCTGATACAATGCTCTTTTCCCGGTTTCACCGTGTGGGTCAGACCAACTATCTCGTGCCTTAAGGTTGAGCAAGAGCTGCCGGGTGTTTTGAATGACCCCATGGTGTAAATAAATAGAATAATCGTAGCGCGGGTAGAGTTTTTTTTAAACAAAACATTAAAAACTACTATATTCGTTTCAGTAGGCGTATTTATGCCTATTCATTATTCGACAGAGTAGTAGCTGCGGATCGCGTCCTGCTTCTTCAACGCGCCTTGGCAAGCCTGCTACTAGATCGCCGCCTACTCTTCACTTTCCTCGTCTACCCGGCCTTGTCACATCCTGGCCGCGACTTATTTCGCTATAATAGAAGCAACAGTTGCACTTGCAATTACTACACATGCCATTCGTTAACTCTACATAATCGCGGTAGCTTTTTGCCTACGATACATCGCTGATGATCGCGCGAAAGTGCTTTTCATACAGTTGCGGTTTAACAGAGGGAAGACACCTTTACGCAAGAAAATAGTAAAATACATCATCTGAAGTATTGAGGTTCCTAAAAAAGAACAAAAGGTTCAATGACCCCGCCCAGGGTCAGTGCGCACCCCCTAACTTACACGCGCTCGCCGTTGGTCTAGCTGGAGTTAGTGGTGATATTAAAAATATGTACTCCTTGACCTCGCCCAAGGCCAGCGAGACTTCGAACGATACATACAGATATCTTAGCTCGGGGAGTTCGAAGTGATATACGGATTGCTTCAATTTAGCCCTCAAGTATACCGGCCACAACACTGCCTGCCTTTCACAGCAGCAGGTCAGCGGAAATTTCGAATTATAATATTAAACATCATTTATGACTATTTTATACATGTGTACAGTAATATTTTAACCATATATTTTAAAATTATTAATAATAAACGCTTAATATTACAAAAAGTCCATTATTACTGGGTTTTGGAAAGAGGGAATTTTTTGAAATAAAACTCCAAATTTCCACGTTTTTCGACGTCAATTCAATGTCGATTTGTTTTCACACCTTTTTTTTATTCACGCACCAAACACCGTCACCATATAGCTGCTGCATTAAACTACTTCAACAAAATTTAACGACTTTTTTTACTTATTTTTACAATTTCCCTTTCTCATCCACCCATTTTTCCCACCGATAAAACCCCCCAATCCCACCAGTCCTTTAAGGCACAAGCCGATTTTGCCATAAATTATATGAGAAACGACTCCGAACATTATGTAAGAAGGCGCATTTTCGTGAATTATCGATGTCGTGTGCATTTAATTGACTGCTAACGGCCAAGTGACTGGAAAAACTGGAGTAGTGAGAGCAAAAGAATCAGGGCGGTGCAAGTCACACAGGCTACGCGTTATCCCACACATTTACAAGACCGTAGTTTTTTCCCCAGTAATACTGTCTATGGTGTGAAAGGCTGTCAAGTCCTAATCCGCGAATCTAGATAAAACATGTCGTGGAATGTGATAAGCGCCCCAACATTTGCGAAATTATGCTGCCGCAGCGCTCTATACCCATCCAGTACGAAGAGCCATCAGAACCTTCTACCCTCTTTGTTCAGTGCGATGACAAACAACAGACTCGTGATCTTCGCCTTGTTCAGATTTCTTCCAAAAAAAAACTTTCAATTTTCTGAAAAGACGCCAGATCAGCTCGCTTAACAAAGACGTAGAAATGTCGCTCGTGAGTAAAATATGAATATATTGGAATAAAATTAGTTCAATTTAAATGATACTGAAAGACAATAAAAAGGCACCATTAACATATGTCCTATTTACCACCGCTAATCGTAAGCAAACACATGAATAAGTCCATCACGTTGGTTCCTGTAAGGTAGGCTGGCAAGTAAAGCTTGTTCTCACCTTGTGACTGAATACGATCAAAAAAGCCATAGGAATCTCCACAATTCAGACAGGCAGACGCCAGCTTCGCCATCTCAGACGACCGGATGAGATCCAAAGAAGACCAAGCACCTGCGCCGTAGGCAGAGGGCCCATCCAGACCATCACTAGCGCGTGCCAAGAACTCAATCTCCACGGGGTAACTGTTGGTGTCGTCAACGCTGGCTTTAGAACGAGACTGAGTTCGCAGATGATACCAGCGGAGGGCGGTTGCGAGTGCGGCGTGACTGCACCTGCCGCCGTTCACTGGAGTCGGACTGCTAGAAGGCTGGATCTTGACGGTGGCTTCACCTCCGAAGAGAAGACAGAGGCCAAAAGGAGGCACTGGCTTACCGCTATTATGGAGGTTTTTCACGTTGTTTGCTATTTGGAAGCAGGCATAGAGGAGGTCGGAGTAGTCATGCTCTTCTGGATTTAGCAATTTTGTGTGCGCTTCACAGACTGGATCTTTCTAAAAAGAACAAGTAATATATGGGTTGATAAATCGAATTCGCTGCTTTCTGTGACTAACTGAGGCCATGCGTGTTGCGGTTACTTAAGGAGTGCTCGATGGCTTGTAGTGAGGTAGCTTAACTTTGGTTCCGAACCCCAATGAGCCCTCCTTATCTTCCCTTTCATTGTGACAAGTTTGAATATGACCGAGGGGACATGAGGTTGAGCACAGTAGTTGACGTGCGGTGAAGCCTCCGTTTAAAGTGCGCCACAGGCGAATAATTAAAACGTACGTTAATGTAAACCCTTTAAATGATTGCTGTCGGAAATATCTCCGTATCGAAAAGATGCACGATAGGTTTTGCCAAGCTGTAGAGGTAAACCCGAGTCGTAGTAGGGGCAAAGAACATAGAGGATGAAATGTGGACAACTGCTGTTGTGGCCGGCAGTTTACCCTGACTTTTAAGGCATTAATTTATGATAGAGTCCCTCATGCGAACCAACCAATTGAATTTATATCATCAACTATTTCATGGCGGATTATCTCCGTTTTAAGTCATCTAGGTGAGTGATAAACTGAACTGTCAGTAAATTCCATTTGGTCCACACATAAAGGCCAGAAGCCAGAAACTAAAAAACTACGTAATTATGCGAGAGTTGAAGATACCAAACTATTTTTCACGACACTCCTGGCGGTCCCTTCTAAGCAGATGGAATTCGGAGGAGCGCTCAAAACTATATGCATTAATAGAATGTTTTTGGAAGAGTTGCACTCAGTAAAAGTACGAGCTAAAAAATGGATGCTCAAGTGTTCAAATAAAAACAACGACAAGCACATTCTATTTTAAAAAATGAAATAATTGGAGGAATACTTTTGACCAGAATATAAACCTCAGAGATTAAGATGGCTTTTGTGGGAGCGTATTCTATAAGCCTACCATTTCTGGTGTTATATCACTGAAAATGAAGTTTGGAGTTCGCATGATCGTTTGAATGAAATAACGTAGATGCCATGCGAGATCCGCAATCGCGTCCGCCTTCTCTTGCATATCACCAGTCAGGCCTCCGGTAAGTACGATAGGCAGTAGAAGCCTAGAAACAAATAAAGTACAAGCAAACCAGATAGAAATTGTACGAAAATATCAGTTTCAAGGGTAACAGGGACAGACAGAAGCATAAGCACCCACAGCAATGTATAGATGTATGGGTTTATCCATAACGAACGATATGAACAGTGGAAAATCCCATTGGAAAACTATACCGGCAACGAAGACCATGGAATTTTCATTAAAAGCCAAACCTACCTCGTCGAATTTTGGCTCCTAACGCTTAGTGGGATAGATGAACCAGAACACAAAGTTTAAAAATCCCTCAAACTGAAAGAACTGTGCACAACAGTTCGTCAAGTACATATATACGATTAATCGGGTTATTTACGTGGCGTCAGATGAACATATTCCCCACTTGCAAGCATTAAAAAACACAAGAGCGCGGTAATTATATGGATCGAGTACCCATAATGAAGTTTGTTCGGCTACGATGTTAACTCGCGGAATTTTCCCTGGAAACACACAAGAATATATAAAATGTTATGAGAATAAGAATTTATTTGGGAAATTTTTAAATTTTATTGCGTAAATTTTCGACACGGACCCACCAGTCGTCGTCAGACGTAGAAAAATTGTGCAACGAACAACTAACATGCTTAAACGTTGAGAAAATCAACATTCCTCGTACGTGTGCGCCGATTGGTAGGAGCTTTGGTCCGTGTTCGTAGATGTTATGCGCTTTCTGTATTTCTGCTGTCATCTGTGATTTGGTGCTGCGTACATAACATCTACGAACACGGACCAAAGCTCCTACCAATCGGCGCACACGTACGAGGAATGTTGATTTTCTCAACGTTTAAGCATGTTAGTTGTTCGTTGCACAATTTTTCTACGTCTGACGACGACTGGTGGGTCCGTGTCGAAAATTTACGCAATAAAATTTAAAAATTTCCCAAATAAATTCTTATTCTCATAATTAATATCTTGGGATACAAATATTTCAACATATAAATGTGTACGCAATTTCAAAAGAATCGGATGTCCTTTTTCTTGGTAAATCGCAGAAGTTGAAACAAGAAACCTAGGGGACCTCTAAACCACTGTTTAATTGCAAATCTCTAGCGTGGTGGCCACGCTGCTCATAGTCACAGGGAGCCCACTACACGTCTGACCTCGTTCGTGGGAACGTCTCTCCCCCGTTCCACACGCTTGACAACCCAACGTCCTCGGCATGCTGAGTCCGGCTCGCAGGAGACGAGGGAACCACGAGATGACTAATTAGCCCCCTCCCCCCCCCCCCCACCTCATGAACTATATTTGCACTGTACCGAACTGCCTGCTTTAATCGCCTATTTTCCATGTCACTGTAACGGCCTGAAGTGAATGACCGAAAACAGCTATTTGCCAACACGACTTTTCAATCGTGAACGAAATGGGAATTTTCGCCGACATAGAATGGTGACAATAAAGTTGGTCTACCATCTTAGAAATCCCTAGCCCCAGAATCCTGTCTTACAGGGCTGGTAATATTAGTTTAGTCCAGTTTTTAGTTTAGTTAGATATTGGAAAAGTCAAATAAATATACTTAAATAACTAAACCTGAAGTAAAATTAATAAAACTAACACCCTAGGACTAAGGGTATCGAAGGTAGTACACCAACTTTACTGTCACCGAAAGGATTGTTCAGCAAATCAAAAAGAAATTATTCGAGTGATACAAGAGGATGAAGCACACTTAGGCGTGCATTGTTTTCTATAAAAACGACCGCTTCGAACGATAAAGAAGCTATAAATACCACGTGCACAAGTTCCATGAATGTGTATTTCTCACTAAATCTAAATTCAGCGTGCCGTGACCTGCTCCTAAGAAAAAATGCTTGTCCCTCCCTATGTTCTTGACCATTTGCCAGGTAAACCATTTGGGTTGAATCCTTCCAGTAGGACGGAGAAGTTCCAAGCAGCGTGCCTTCGGATGTTTCCAACTACCACAATTACAGAAGTCCGTTCAGACATAATAAGGATTCTTATTTATGGTCGACGTATCTGATAGCCCAGGCGGACCACTAGCAGTGGAGTTACAGTCCGTCCATTGCAAGCGATGACAATGATGTAGCAGTGAACCGTTTGGAAGGCTTACGCATCATCAGTTCCACTCTTGCTTACTAAAATCTTCCGGTTACAGTGTCAAGACAAAATTGGGACGACTGAAAATGGAAGTTGATACTAGTAGTATGTCACAAATAAAAATTCAAGTAACGCCGACGTCTGTCCTATTTAGTTTTTACAGATAAACTTTCCTGTCTTCGTATAATACAATATTTCTTTCGCGTTTGCTATAAATATTATTAATTCTACGAGGATAGGACAGATAGGTAGATAAGTGTGGGCTACTTACTGGTACTGATCTACTGGAGTACGACTGAGTTGATCTTTAACCACAGTGGACAGAGTAGAAGTAATCCCGGCAGGAATGTACGAGGCTGCTTCTTTGGCGGCGGCCACCAAGGCCATACTAATGTTGCCAATAATGTGATTCGAAGGTTTAGGTCCAACCAGGGCTAAAGCATTGCCCACGTCAGAGCGCTCGTCAAAAAACTTTTTCACAGGTTCCGGTATCTGGTGAGTAAACAGAAGAAAAAGTATACGGGGGTGGGACACATTTTCAAAACACGAACAACACTGAGTGGCGCTGCAAACTTTGAAGCGAGTTTGTCGCCGGAGAATCCGCTTAAGAGATTGAATTTTTTATAGGCATATTCGCCTTTGATCTCATTCACTCAGAAAATAAGACAATGCCATAAAGTGAAGACTCTTCCCTGAAGGATAAGGAAAATACTGAAGACACGGTCACCGAACTAAATCTAATTAGACGTCATGATGTATTTTTTATAACCTATAGATGAGGTAAACATATACGAAATTACTTAAGTTACGTTTATCTTCTAATTTTGTACGATGATACCTAAGTGTTATTGCTCTCTATCTACATAAATGGTTTTAACCTTACCTTAGAACCAAGGTCATACTTATCGATGACAGCTTGCGCGCGGACAAAGGGGTTACAGTCAGCATCATCCTCCCTGATAAACGTTGGCCCACTCGCAATGAATTCGATGGGATCGCCAACAACATCCGAGAGTATAAGACTTACGACCTAAGAAAATAATGATAGCAAACAAAAGGGAAAGTATGTACCTGAGCGGGGGCTGCAAGTCGTGCTAGTCCGCCGGCTTTCATTGCATCCAGGCAACTTCGGACACTGTTTATCTAAATTAAGAGGAAAATTCAGATCCTTCTTATAAATGCGTACATTAAACAGTCGCCATATCTTGGTTTCCCTTGATCGATGGGTTTGGCTTACTTTTAGACATATTTTTCGTTTTTTATATTTCCATGTACAGGTTCAGTCAACGTGGACATTAGTGTAGAGAACGAAGGGAGTCAATTTATAAAAAAAATCATACGAGAACACAATGCTCTAAGTCTGTTGAGAACCAGAATGAACGGGAGGGGATGAAAGGAACTGAAGGTTGATAAAAACCGTCAAGAGATGCTTGTATCAGTTTAAATTGCACTATATCTTTTATATAGCCTGGAAGTGTGAAACCTGGCATGATTACCAAATAGAAATAGCAGTATAAATATGAATTTATTGATTTTTAAAAGAAGCAAACCCACTTCATCCAGCACAAGGACGTTTAGAGCTCTGAAGAAATCCTGATTTCAAGACAGGGCATGCAGATCTAACGGAAATATTGTGATCAAAATGGGCGGCACCGTCTATGTTTAATGTCTTAGACAACGCGCACTGTTAAGAGTTGCGAATGCCGCTGCCAACGTGCAGAGTAAGTTATATTAAAGACTGTTTTATGTTTTCTTAATTGTATTAAAACTTTCTGGATAATTTCAGTTAGCTTAGGAAAGTGAATGGAGTTGGGAAGACTTCTATGGCCTGAGCGCTTTTCGTTTCACGCGATAATCAGTCGAAATACAGTGCAGTAAGACTTACAGTAGACAACTAACACCTTGATTTAGTTCCCACTCATGACATTTATGAAAAAGCGCAAAATCGCCTGACTTGAAGTTTTAGAAAGCTCTTACTTCTATTATTACGAAATTTTTAAGAGTGGATATAAACGAGCAGCCAAGATGAGCAACGTCAATCAAATATACGTTAATAGCCGAAGGTAAGTTGCACTTTTTTACTGCAAATTTTCTGCAGGTAAATTAAAAATTTACTTGAAAAATTAATTTTCATGAAGGAATGAAAAGGCAGGCGGTAACCTTTACGAGTGCTTGTTACGCAAGAGCAGTTTATCAATAAGGGTGTGATTATCGAACCACGCTTTTGTGCCAAAAGTGCACTAACCATGAAATACTTGCGGTTTTTTAAAATAAGCCTGTGCATGTCCCCACCCCATCTGCGCATAACCACGACTAAGTTATAATCACCCATGATCAAGGATTCCCGAAGGAATCTGAAACTTCAGGCAAAAAAAACTCTTGTTCTAGTGATCGCATCTTCTTTTGAAGAAGAAGCCTTGAAGTTATGCAACTTATTTTGCAGCAAAATTTGCCAAATTTAAGACAGACGGAGAGATCATATGGCCTTTAGGAATAAGGAAACAACCTCTTGAATTGATGCACCAGCCAAAGAGAGCAATCTCGACGTTTGCACGATAGATTGCAGAGGGATTCTTTTCGCAGTATCATCTGCAGGGTCAAGATCCCTTCGAATGGAGCTTGGAAGGGTGAGCATGGCAGAACCACCGCCGGTAATGCAAACCAATAGAAGATCTCCTGTCTTCATTTCACTTGCAAGTTTTGCCATGAGAAGAGAGCCTCTGACAACCTCCCCATCGGGCTCATTAGTCCGAGGTCCATGAAAGACGTCCACGACAGGTTTGCTTCCACGTGATTTTGTGTCTCGGAGTGAGAAAAGGCTAAAGATAAAAATGACACAAAAATCAACAAAAGACTAAGATTAGGAAGGAGACGAGTCGAGCACTCGATCGATAAATTAATAAAGATTAGGCTTTTCATTCAAAAAAACTTGATGATTTGTAATTTTTACTCGGGAAATTGTGCAATTTCTTCCTCCGTTGGTCGTGGAGCACAACAAACAACGCGATCAAGTCTGTCACCTAAAAGTTTGATAACCTGTCTTTAATAATTTACTCAAAAATGGATAACGGTGACTTACTTGACTAGGCCGATAACAGCCTTCCCGAAACCAAATGCATATAGGTTTCCAGTGTATTTATATTCGTGACCACAGACAAAAACTGAGTTTCCTGTAATCCTCAAGCGTTTACTGATCTAAAAGCAATCACAGTTTATCAGTTTAGCCTGTTCATGCACTCAGTCTTAGAGAGCCCCATTCAAAAATATTATAAAACAGACAAGAGGACTAAGTATTTTGACTCCGACTAAAAACGAAACCTCAAGCTCGTATAGGCTAATGGATGCTGCAGCAGAAAGTAATGAGTCGTCAGGACAGAACTGCTTCCACAGTATAGTTAACATTTAAACACGTTGAGTACTAACTCATCGGAATTATGCCGACGAAAAACGGCCTTAATATTTCAAATTCATAGACTCATCGATTTGAGACAATGGTTCTTTAGATGGCACAGAGCGGAAGCTGGAATGTTGACCCCGCAATTTCCATTTCGGACTACTACTTGATCCCAATTGATTTTTATATGCCAGTATCACGGTTGAAAGCTCACGATGCACGTCTCCTACTTTATCGCTTATCATCTTAATCTTTACATCATTCTTTTCGCAGATGACTGCAGTACATTCTTCGTGTATTTGGTTCGAGTTGCGTGCGTATTCGAATCGAAGTCTTCCAAAACTTGGAAGGCAATGAAAAAGACCAAGAGAGTAAAAATAAGTAAACCTCACAAACAAATGTTCTTCACAAATTTGCGACAACAGGCACTGACAATAGCAATTTTTTTACGAAGTGAAATACACCCATTTTTAAGGCTGAATCGTAGAAAACGTGTTGTGCCGGGTCAGTAGCCATTGTCGGGCTCATATTACGAGCTGGGTAGTATAACTCTTGGCTAATATAGCGTAACATAGACGCTTTGGCATTTTTTCGTTTAATCTGACTACTGAAGACATTTTACTTTGGTAGGAAGTTATACTGCTGCATTCGCATGGCAAACATCTGACGCTAATACTGCAAATGATAGGGACTTGAAGTTTAAAATGAGTGAGAACTCTGGGAAAAAACCTTTCAATACACATTATATATGTAGAAAGTTTCACAATTCAGAGGGGAACGCATAATATTAATGTGTACAAATTTGCTAAAGATGATAAACCTGGGAGAAATAATGGCGTTTATTAATTCGCCCAAATACCTCATTTTCCTTGCTGAATACTACAACCAACGATCACACGTAAATTATACGCAGCAGTGTCGAGATTAAGTTGAAAAATAGAGGCTAGATCAACATTAACAGCTGAGGAAAAAGTACATGAATGAAAAAAAGCTTACAGGTTTCGGAAAAACAACAAACTACATGATAGAACAAGGGTAATAATGTTAAAAAAACAGGAAGGAAAAAGTTGAAACTGGAAAACTATGAAAAAAGGTACTTAAGAATTATTTTAAAAAATGGAGATAAGGTATGAAAACGGGGTGCCTGGTTCTCTAGCTGTGATGATTTGTCTACCGACTGTAGAGGAAGGAAACATTCCACAAAACGTAGATCTGCAGTACTTTGCTAGCACAAGGATTATCCAGGCAAGTAAGAAACATTTATTTTAATGTTGCCGTAAGCGCCCCAGAGGAGACTACGTATTAGGTTACTGTCAAGATATTTTGAATTCGAAGAATTTTTCCCGGGTACGAATTTTAAACAGGCGTAGACAGCTGTATTTATTGGTAGCAACGAAGGTCGCGATGACTTTTTAACTGCAACCCGTATTTGCATGGCAGAGATAACGAATGGAAGTACACAGTCATTTGAATTTGCACAGAAATCCACACAACAGTAAGGTCATTGTTTAACTTAGCGAACAGTCAATAATACTGTTGTCTTCAAACTTGAATGCTGGAAAGCATAAAGGTGGGAAATACAATTAACAAAAATCAAAGTGTGATTAAATCTAGACCCAAGATTACAAGAGCAATTGGATGTTGCTCACATGGTCTATTTGCTTACATAGGTACGAAGATCTTCGGTGTCTCCTTATACTCACGATTGTTGATGCCAAATTTGGCACAAACTATCATGAATATATCATCCACGTGCCTTGTGTATAGTGCTATCATACTAAATTTTTATCACAACTTTTCTTCTATGCGATCCATAAAAGCGTCAGTGAAAAGTTAGTTCGATATGGATTTCCTATTGCAAGTCTGTTGATTTGTCTGGAAAGCTACAGCTTAAACAGAAGTTGCACATTTTTGACGCAAAATATCCACAATTAGCGTAGTATTATATAACACTGGCCGAAGCTGTGTGCCGGTTACTGAAGCTTACCAAAACATATGCTCACTGGCTTACGATCAAAAATTCTAAGGAAGAAATTTTCAGAAAAATGAAATTAATGTTTTGTCAATATTGACGAAAAGAAAATTTATACATTCATAGATATATCATTTCATGGTATCATTTCTGACAAAAAATTGATGTGCACCGTTCCTAGTGGCAGCGGAAAGCTAGCGTCAGTCGGCGAGGACGAGAACAGTCATGAATTTCTTTGGAGTTCGCCGGTCTACACGATATGCGGTCCGTACAATTCCGACAAAAAGTCTCATCATCGCTTTTAGACCCCTCGAGTCAATCCCGCAGTTCATAAGAAGCGTTATGTCCGGTCTACTTCTCAACCTCCATCCTTCTTTCCGCCTGTGGGACGGTTTCGGTGGGACGACAACTTCAGCAACAGAAAATCTATTCAACTCATATTTCCCGAGCGCGATGTTTGGCGTGAGCTTGTGTTGGAAAGTTATCGATATTCCTACTTGCACGTTAGTCTACAGACGTGTTGAGGCAGCTACACTTAGACCTGTTACATGCATTTCCCGCTTTGCCAATGCAATGAGCACAATCCTGACGATACTGCGTCGAATTCTGCTATCAAGAATTCACTACGCGTTTATGTAAGTGAGGGCGTTTGCATGCATGAAAATAAATATCACATCACTCATTCTTACAAGCGAGCTTGGGGACATATAATCCACACCCTTATCTAGAATAGTCCTACAAACGCTCATTGTTCGCATTAGGGCGCGTTTACTCTTTTTCTGAATTGTTCGGTGCCGAAATATATTCGTTAAAAGATATCTTAGATGATAATAATGGCCTTCAAGTGCAGTATGAAGCTAGTCGGAACAATACTAAACGAATAATATTTGGGGCCTTTTAACAGTCATCAATAGGTGAAAAAACCACCATAGTGCAGGTGAACCTTTAGCTCTAAAGAATAGGAGGCCGAAACTGCACCAATCTTCCGAAATGGTAACATTTTAATATAATACTAAAACGGCACTTTCTTACGTTAAACATCAGGAGGGTATATTTTATTAAATAAAATCATGCTCATTTCATCCGAAAACGGACTTCTTGTCTGTATGAGAGAAATTACTTGGCAGCACTGATAGATGGAACGTGGTCCTCAGTGATTGCAAGTTTCCGACGGGACGGGGAAGCTTGGAAGACAGAAATTTATTTCATGTAAGTTATAATAAAACGAAAATTTCTGGGTCTTTTCCCATTTCATTCGAACTCCTGTTAGTCAAGTTGGCAAGCATATGTTTTCAGCAAATCCTCATCAGGCCAAAACACTTGCAAGGTCAGTCAATCAGTATTAGGGGAAAAGATTTTGTGCCTTTTAAATGCCTATTTGTCACATAAAAATCTGAAGAATTAGAAATAATCTGAAGAAATTACAGATAGCTGAATGCAAATAGAGTCACATCGTGCGTTTTTGTTTTAGAAGTAATTGGTCCCATAGTTCATGTGGTGCTCAGGTATATGGATATAATAATAATAATAAAAATAATAATAATTTGTATATTTTAGGCCCAAGGGGCCCTGTAGTTGGTGTTTAAATTTATGCACAGATCGGGACAGAGTGTATTACATGAGGCGGAGGGGGTGTAAGACTTCTTGTCTATATTCTCGGAGGTACCCTGAGGATCCTCTGTGAGTTGACCCATTTCATTATCGTTGTGGTCATCAAGAGTTATCGTTCAATCAAGCAATCAATGAGAATCCAAATATAACTGAAGGAGTATAATGTATCAGAGAATTACAGAGAAGTTGTAATCTGGAAACAGGATAAACAATGGCCAGTGAGGAAGAGGTCAATTGGTCGAGTTCAGAGGGGAGGTGGCGTTGGAAGCATCCACAGGGGGAAGGGTTCTCTAGAACGGAAAAGAGCGGGAGCAAGCACTTGCACCGAGTCACTAGCGCAAACGTTAATTGCCTGCCAAGGGGTCCAATTTAAACAAACGGATCAGACCTACCGGGTCGGCCGCTGTAATGCCCCCCGTCCTCTAGGAAGAGCCCTGTCCCGATGGCTGCCAGGGGGTAATGTGGCGTGCGTGGTCACTTCGACCACCGCACCCGGCGATGGTACCAAGTGCGGCGGTAGGATGGCCAGGTTGGTTGGCGTTGTAATGGGGAAGGACACGTTTTATGGGCGGAGCTTTGCGAAATGCGCCGTAAACTCGGGGTATCGGGAATCTGGGCGTCGCCGAGGATGTAAGTCGCGGGATAGAGGACGTCGATGGCGAGGAATGGCCCTTCCCATGGACAGAAGAACTTTGCCGATGATCAGACGGGAGGTAAGTCACGGTGGCGCAGGACGTAGTCGCCGTGTTGGTAAGTGGAACCATATAGGTGGCGGTCAAAATAGGCTTTTTGTCGGTCGGCAGAGGCATGAAGGTGTTCGCGTGCCAGGTTTTAAGTTAATCGAAGAGTTTTACATAGGTCGAGGACATAGCTATTGGCCGTATGAGATGGTTGGGCGAGGGCAGGGCGGATGGATTCAGATGGTAACCAAAAGTGGCGGCCCGTGAGCATAAAGAACGTGGCGTACCCAGTAGACGAATGAACGGTCGCCCTTTACGCCATCAAGGCGCAAGGCAGACGAGTGTCCCAGTCTGTCAACGGTAAGCGGAGGATGAAGGCTTTGAGAAGGTTAATGAGCGTCTGGTTTGTACGTTCGACCAGCCCATTGCCCTTTGGATGTCCGGGAGTTGTACGTGTTTTGTGAGTGGCGAGGAGGTCGCACAAGAACGAGTTGACGCTGATATTGACTTGGATTTGGACATGTCTGTCGACACGCCTGAAACCTGCATATCGGACCATGTGTCAAGCCCACGGGCTATACCATCGTCACTCGGCTTAAGCGACACTAGTGATTATCGGAATTTGCATGCTAGCACCACATCGTTGCTCGACTCTGCACAAGAAAGCGATGACCAAGAGTTTGACAAGATCATATATCAAAAGAGGCATAAGCCTAAGAAAGCCAAACGGTTCACGGGTTTGCATTCAGCTTACCCAATAGCCAGTACATCAGAACCGCGTGTACCGGCTACAATTGCTCCCTCGGCTGAAGCACGTGAGCTTGCAACATATGCCCCATTGAGTCGCAAGCAGAAAATAGTTGTAAAGGGGGCCCCAGAGTCAGAGTCGTCAATTGCACAAGAACGAATTGACCATGACGTGGGTCTTATGCGTGTGTACGCCAAACCGTTGCTAAAACCAGGCGAGTCTTTCCGCATTCTTAAGGCATTTCGAATAGGGAAGGCTCCAACAGCTCTAGAATCAATCTCTCGGCCACGACCTCTAAAAGTTATTTTAGAAACTGAAGCACAGGCGAAACTCTTGCTAGAGCGCAAACCATCCTTACGGAGTCTGCATTCGCAAGTTTTTTTTCAGCCGGATTACGAGTTGAAAGAGCGGAGGAAGATGAGACAGCTAATAATAGAGCTAGAAAAACGGAGATCCAATGGCGAGACAAATCTCAAAATAAGAGAGGGAAAAATAGTTCAGGTCAAAAGGACAACGCTCTGGTCGAAGCCGGTAACAGTGACGGCCTAGCTGTCTCGCCACCGAAACCTCAGACATGCCCTCTTAAATTGGTCGTTTTAAATGCCAGATCACTGATTAATAAAATGCCTCTGCTCCAGACTCTGGTTTTCGTCAACCGCCCAGACATTGTTATGGTAACTGAGACATGGGCATCGGCCTCTGTAGCTGACTCAGAACTCTCTGTTCTAGGTTACTCATGCGTTCGAAACGATCGAAACAATGGCCGTGGCGGAGGAAGCTGCATCTATATTAAGCAGCCACTTGCAGTTCTCCCGTTGGACTATCCACAATTCACAGCGGTGGAGGAGAGCTGCTGGCTACGAGTTGTTCTAAAAAACAAATGCTCCTTACTTGTTGGCTGTGTTTATCGCCCACCTAATGCCAATGCAGACTACGATCTTTGTCTCTCGCAGGCATTTCATGCCGCAGCTGACTTGAATCTTAAGTATTGCTTGATTGCAGGCGATTTTAACCTTCCTGACGTGCAGTGGTTTCCACCATCCGGTCCTTCAAAGTACGAGAACTTACTTGAGGCAATAGATATCGGCATGTGGGATCAGGTAGTCGATTTTCCCACTCGAGGAGCAAACATACTCGACCTAATTTTTTGTAGGGGATGCGAACCACTTTCAGTGTCATCCTTAGACGCACTTGGGAGTTCAGACCATGTTACAGTTGTTACTGAACTAGAACTGGAGGCGGATAAAACATTTTCCCAAAAGTATAGTATTTATCATGACTTCCGATCAGCAAACACGGCTGACCTACTGGCACATCTAAACGCTCTCGACTGGTCTGAATTTTTCCAATGTTTGGATGTAAATGTTTGTACCGATGCACTGTACAAAGTGTTGGATCCACTCATCCTCCACTTTGTCCCCCGTAAGAAAGTAATACATGTCAAGGATGAAGTGTACCTTCCTCTGTCTTTCCGTCGTAGGCTGCGTAAACTCTCTCGTCGTTTGCATCGGCTGAACGACACTTCCGTTCTGCCCTTGATCACACTGATCTTTGAGCAGGCTAAGAAGCTCTCCGAAGAAAAGCAGATAGCCGATGAGGCTCACTTCGCTGAAAACCCTTCCCTTAATGTTGCGAAACTCTTTTCGCGTACAGTAAAAGCGCAGATGAAAACGCAGCACCCCATACTTCAAGATGATTTAGGAAACCCCATAGCTGACGCTAAGCTGACCGCCGATAGCTTCAATGCGTTCCTATCCAAAACGTTTAGTGAAAGCTCGTTCGCTGCACCTCCGGTTATCCAGGATTGGACGGGTTCCATACTCGAAACCATAAGTTTTACCGTCTGGGATGTGACTGTAGCCATTCGTCGTTATCGTCAATCCTATAGTCCAGGACCAGATGGCGTCCCAGTTAGCCTTCTAAAAGCTGAAGCGAATGATATCTTTCCGTCTATTCTTTGTAAGGTATTTAATCTTGCTCTTGAGAGCGAAACCTTTCCTTCGTTGTGGAAGGAATCGCACATAATGCCTATTCGCAAGCATGGCCGATCGACATCACTTGACAACTTTAGGCCAATAAATACACTTCCCGCAGCATCGAAGATCTTGGAGACCTTAATCAAAGAAAAGATGATGCGTCACTTGACAGAGAACAACCTGCTCAGTACAGCTCAACATGGCTTTCTCGAGAAACGATCTTGTGACACCTGCCAGCTCTCTTTCTTTGATTATGTGCTGCAATCTAGAGACAGCGGTTTTGCCACTTATAGCGTCTATTTTGATTTTACTAAGGCCTTTGATCGGGTCGATCATAACCTCCTCCTTCTGAAACTGGCCTCCTTCGGCATAGGTAGCAAGCCTCTGAACTTCATATCTTCCTATTTGGATGCTCGCACACAACGAGTAAAAATTTCCAATGTTATCTCCAACCCCACGCATGTGAGGAGTGGAGTTATACAGGGTAGTGTACTGGGTCCGCTCCTATTTTGCCTTTTTGTCAACGACGTTTCAGATTGTTTTCAGTATGGCAGACCCTTCATGTACGCTGATGATTTAAAAGTCGCTTATCGATATAAACCGGCAGATCGCAACATCGTGCTCGAGCTGATAAAAAAGGATCTTCAGGCCTTCGCCCAGTGGTGTTGCACATGGCGCCTCACCCTATCATGGCACAAATGTTCCGTTATGGTTGTTGGCGACGATCATCAACCTGAATTAAGCATTGACGGCCACGAACTAAATGTTCCAGCAGTTATCAAGGATTTGGGCATATCCTACTCTAATAGTCTCAATTTGTCAGAGCACTGTGCCCTGATAGTCTCGAAAGCACGCCGAACCACCGGATTTATCCTTAGAAATTTTAAGACTATCAATGTTAGAACTAGCCTTTATAATATGTACGTGAGACCTAGTCTTGAATACTGCTCGCCTCTGTTCAGTCTTCTGCGCACTAGTGAACGGAAGAAAATAGAATCGGTGCAGCACTTCTTCACTAGAAGAGTTTTCACTACAGAACACCGTAACTTAACCTACCAACAAAGGTGCGAACTTATAAAGCTGGATCCCCTATGGCTTCGTCGATTGCAGAAGGGTCTATTTTTACTGTTTAAACTTTTGAATGGTCAAACCTTTAATCCTCTTAGTACAATAAGGCAGCTTGAGAACTCTCGACGCGCCAGTCATCGAGACGTATTTTTATTTCTTCCTATGGCACGCACAGTTAAGTACCGGCAATTCTTTTCAGTAAATGCCATATCAATCTGGAATAAGCTGCCCAAAAGTATTAAAACCCAGCAAAACTACCCTATGTTTAAGAGAGCTATAACTAGTTTTCTACATTCAGGACAACTTTCACGAATTTTGGGTGCTGACTCGGTGGAATCTCTCTTCCACTCTGATGGCGTTCGTGGACTTTGAACCCCGCCAGGCTTCACTGCTGAAGATAATGCTGCTGAAGCAGCAACCCGCAGTCTGCTAACCCTTCAGCCGATAGCTCGCAACTTTTGCCGACAACCATTGAAGAAAGACTGAGAACACTGTGTTCTTGTGCCAACCCTCTCCGTCTGGAACTAATGTTTTTAAACGATATGAAACAGTTCTCCTGCTGATGAGTCAACTCAGCTTACAACTGTACATATATTCCGTTTGTATCATACCTTTGAAGGCAGGTTTTTTTCACTTGAAACAAACTCCTAATCTCGCCCAGTATTGACGAAACAAAAAACCTGAAGCAAAACCAATACTAGCTGCAACATAAGGAGTTTGTTTTAGGTTTTTTCCGGTCTTCGAGGTGTTGGAAGGCGCCCAAGAGGTGCATTACCAACTCTTTACAATTGCCTGTAAACTGGCATAATAAACATATTATTACTATTATTATTATACGTCCTGGAGCAACCGATTTCGGAAGTTTGCGCCGCAATCGGAGTAAAGTGACAAGGGTGCGCCGAATCGGCATATGCACTTGCTCAGAATAACGTCCGTCAACGTTGCCGAATCCTTTTTGGCGATTGGGATAGCCTCGACCCACTTAGGGAGGTAATCAACTAATAAAAGTATGTAACGGTTCCCCGCCCGAGTGGGGCGCGGGTCGATCGGTCCAAGGATGTTAATACCGACTCGTTCGAACGGGAACCCGGTAGTCATGGGTTGCGCAGGTGCCTGAAATTTTGGGATGGGGCCCTTCAGCGAAGCTCAGGTGGCAATTGCCTTGCAGAAGATGGACACGTCCTAGCGGAGATGTGGCCACTAGAATCTCTGGCGCACCGCGGCCTCCGTTTCGAAGCACCCTACATGCCCGAGTTCTTGGTGGAGGTCCTTAAGAACGGTGGCAGTTAAACAACCAGGGACGACGAGACGGGCGGGCTGTGTCGAAGTACCCGTAATGAATAGGAGTTCGTTTTCGATGAATAAATTCATCCACTGGTTACATTGAATGCGGGCGGCTTCTGAGGAGCCGCGTAAATCAGTCTTCGTCGGCCGGGGACGGCCGTGCACCTGGTGGTCATAAATAATGGCCGTGTCAGGGTCGGTGCTTTGAGCAACCGCCCAATGGTACCGGGTGAGTTCGCTGACCGTCGGAGCGGCAACCGTAGCGGTTTCTGCTGCGGGCTCAGGTGGTGACGCCGGAAAGGGTCGTTGGGATATCGCATCGGCGTTGCCATGTTGGCGGTCGGGTCTAAACGGACACTTATAAGTGAATTACTGTAAACGTTTCTGCCAGCGGGCATATTTGCCCTCGTCGTCCTTTGAGTTGTGTAGCCACTGCAAGACTTTGTGGTCGGTGCGAATGACGAAGGGTCGGCCCAATAGGAAGAGTTTAAACCGTTTGATGAATGTAATAAGTGTTAGCAGTTCCCTCCTATAAGTGCCCTAGTTGCGTTTCGTTCTGGAGATGGAGCGGCTGGCAAAACAGGTAGGCCATTCGCGCCCATTGTCATCGGCTTGGGACAGGACTGCGCCAATTGTATCTGCACTAGCATCGCTGTCGAGAATGAAAGGCGGGGCATCCGGAGCGGTGTTGGGGAGCATAGGGACGGGCGCGGCGATAAGGCAGTTTTTCAGTTCCTCGAAAGCAAGCTGAAATTTGTTTGGACCAAGCAAACTTACGGTTGCGTTCAGTCAGCAGATGCAAGGGGCGAGCGATTTCCTCGACGCCCTTAATAAAGCGGCAGTAGTACGAAGCGAGGCCTATAAAACCCCTGACTTCGGTAGCTGGCGTGGGAATGGGCCACGTGCGAACTGTGCCAACTTTGGCAGGTGACACGTTAATGCCCTCGGGTATAACCTCGTGTATCAGGAAAGTGACATGACGCCGCAGGAATTGGCACTTCTTAAGGGTTAAGGCTGAGGCCCGCGGCGCGCAAGGCAAATAGTACCGCGGCGAGGTTATCAGTGTGCTCTGAAATTTAGTGACCGAACACAATCACATCGACGAGGTAGATCAAGCAGCGAGTCAGATATAGATGAGCCAAGACGCATTGCATCAGCCGTTGGAAGGTGGCTGATGCATTGCAAAGACCGAAAGGCATCGTCTCAAATTCGAAAAGACCTTGTGGCAGTATGAACACCGTTTTGTGACGGTCGTCCGGTTCCACCTCAACTTGCCAATAGCCAGGCTTTAGGTCTAGCGTGGAGAACCACTGAGCTCCGGCAAGGGCGTCAAGAGTGACATCGATCCGATGTAGCGGGAATGAATCTCGAGTGATAAGTGCATTAAGTCGACGGTAGTCAATGCAAAACCGAAGGCCCCCATCCTTCTTGGGCACTAGCTAGACAGGGGAGGCCTGGGGTGTCTTAGACGGCCTATCACTTTAGCTTTAAGCATTTTTTGTAGCATGCCGTTCACCTCTTGTTGGAAATGTGGTGGTATCCACCGTGGTGGTTGCCAAACTGGTTTGGCGGTGCCAGTGTCTACGGCATATCGAATGACTGCTGTTCTGCCGAGGGACAAGTCGTCCCAAGCGAAAATATCGCCAGCCTTTATGAGCAGATCATAGAGGATCTGCCGATCCTGTTCTGTTATATTCGGGTCAGTGGGCATAATGGACTCGATGTCTATGGGAGGAAGGGCAGCAGTCACCGCGATAGCAGCACAGATGGGGTCTGCGTAAAAAGAACAAGGACTAGCCTTGCCGACCGGTAGCTCCCGTGTGAACGTCAGATTGCGGTCAAAAGCGTTCAGAAGGCATCCGTGGTCTGATAGAAAATCGAGCCCTAGTATAATGTTCCACGTCAGCGTAGGAGTAAATTTGAACGTGTGTTAGAGGGTTCATCGGAAAAAGACATGTTAGAGCAAACGGGAACATAATCGTTACCTTCGTTTTTGGTCCAGGTAGGTTTGCGTTGACGATCGCGGGGCGGTCCATTGGGAGGGTTCCTGGGTGGAATCCTGTAGGGGTTCCGGAATCCACCGTTCCTGTTGCCCCGGTCTTCGCGGTAAGACGAGAAAGGCCGCGAGTGTGGCCACGACTGGGTCCCGGATTGTTTGTTGACGGGGTTGGGTCGCCACGCATTCCCAGGGGTAGAGCAATAGGTAGCGGAGGGGTCAGGCTCTAATATCTGCGAAGCGCGCGAGATGGCATCGTTCAGATCCACTGGGGGCTGGATGCGAAGAGAGTAGCAGACCTCCTGGGAACTCAGACTTCTCTTGAGGTAAAAGAGGACGACTTGGTCTCGCTCGACGGCCGCGAGGGTCGGGAAGGCGTCTCGGCAGAGGTTAATAAGCCGGTCTGCGAATTGCCGCGGTGTTTTGTTGGCTTGCCGCCGCCCGTTGGTAAATCTCCCCAGTGCCTCTTTGATGGACAACGGCGGCTGGAAAAGGCATTCGAGTTGCTCACAGAGACAGTTGAATTTTGTATCGCGCGAAAGCCCGGCCTTGAGGGCCCGATCAAATTGGTCGTCTGCCAAATGCGTAAGCACCAAATGGCTGCGTTCGTCCGATGGTGCCCTGTCGATATAGTACCGCAGGCTTCGAATCCAGTACTGAAAATCTTTGGTACCAGCAATGGGAGCAAAGGAGGGAGGAACTAATAGAACCTTTTAGCTTGGATGGCGGTGGGTCGTTCTCTGGCGATGTCACCAGTGTAGTACATGAGGCGGAGGGTGTGTCAGACTTCTTGTCTATCTTCTCGGAGGTACCCTGAGGATCCTCTGTGAGTTGACCCGTTTCATTATCGTTGTGGTCATCAGGAGTCATCGTTCAATCAGGCAATCAATGAGAATCCAAATAAAACTGAAGGAGTATAATGTATAAGAGAATTACAGAGAAGTTGTAATCTGGAAACAGGATAAACACTGGCCAGTGAGAAAGAGGTCAATTAGTCGAGTTCAGAGGGGAGGTGGCGTTGGAAGCGTCCACAGGGGAAGGGTTCTCTCCGTCAATGACTTGCACTAAAACGGAAAAGAGCGGGAGCAAGCACTTGCACCGAGTCACTAGCGCAAACGTTAATTGCCTGCCAAGGGGTCCAATTTAAACAAACGGATCAGACCTACCAGGTCGGCCGCTACAATAGAAATTGCTTTGGGTAGGTCGTTTAATGGTTTCACGGCTTGATTAGACAAAATACTTCCTCTCTTCCAAACGTCCTTGGGACACAAATAATTTGAAGGGATGTCCACGGAGGTTGGCTTTTATGGCGATTTTGAAAAAGATTTCACACCAGAGAGAGAGCAGCTAAAGTCACACACTTTGCCAAAGGAGTGTATCAAATCTCCACGTCCTTATCTGTAAAATGGATGATATGGATAAAGGTTACTAAAGCGGATCTCGAATGGGAGTGTACCTTGGCCTCTTACTATTTTTGCGGCTGGCCGCTGGACTCTTACTAATAGCTTTAAGTTCTGTTTTGTCGACGGTCTCCACGCTTAAATCGCGCATTCAAGAACGTCGAATGTGCACTTGAAGGCGTCCAACACTTAATTTGTAGGTTTAACCTCCATAAAACTCTGTGTAAGAGGCTCGAGGTTGTCTGCTGAGATCTTTTTTGCATTTCTGCTTCTTGGAGTGGGCTTTCATTCATATAAGAGGATTGCACATCAGAGACCGGATTTCGATTTCTCAGATGCAGCAGAGTTCAGTTTTTTCAAACTTAAGGACAGCAGCCATCTGTGTGGCAACTCATTTGATCGACAAAGGGTCTCCTGGAAGTCATCTTCCTCGGCAGCACTTGGCTCTCCAGAGTTTGACGTCGTCGGCAAACATGATAGCGCTGCAACCAAGGTCGTTGACACAGTCGTTGATATAGATAAGGAAGAGCAGTGGCCCTAAGACAGAGCCTTAGGGGACGCCACTCAGAACAGATGTAGGGTTTGACTTTGAGTCACCGATGCACACAGTTTGCGATCGCCCTGTGAGAAAATCTGTGATCCATGCCAGCAGGTTTCCTCGTACGCCAATTTCTGACAATTTATACATTAGACGCTTATGTGGGACGCTGTCTAATGCCTTCTTGAAGTCCGTATAGATGATGTCAACCTTACCATCTTCATCTAGTGCGCAAGTCCACTGTTCAGTGGAGAGTAGAAGGCTGGAAAGGCAAGAATGGTTCTTTCTGAAGCCGTGTTGGAGCCCTGACAGTAGGTTTTTCTCCTCCAAGAACTCCATTGTCGTCTTCATAATTATCGTTTCCATCACCTTACAGCAAATGCAAGTTAGGCTGATGGGCCGGTAATTGCTGACCTTCGTTCGGGCTCCGCCCTTGTATATCGGGTAAATATTTGCCATTTTCCATTCGGATGGCAGTTTTCCTAGTTCAAATGAAGAACGAAAGATATGTGCTAGGGGCTCTGAGAGTTCGCTTGCCAATTCTTTCAAGAACTTGGCTGGTATATTGTCTGGACAGGATGACTTTGCTTCTTTTAGGCTCTGCAGCTCCCTCTCAACTACAGATGCTGGAAATAGTAGAGAATGAAGTGCTGGACCGGCGTTTACAACAGCACTGTTGGCATTATCAAAATGAAGCTCGGTTTCCCTAGTGAATACTGAGGCAAAGAACCGGCTACAGTACTCGGCTTTCTCGTCATTCTTAACGACTTCTCCGCCATCATCATTCTTAAGTACTGCGACAGGATCCTTGTTTTTTAATCTATTGTTAATATAGCGGAATAGAATTTTGGGCTTTTCTTCGGCCTGTTGGAGGATTCTTGATTCATAGTTTTTCCTGGCCCTACGAACACAACTTTCTCGACAACAATTTCTTAGTTCCACTACCACTGATACAAGATTCAACATGTCGTAATTGGCTTTGGTGGGTGTGGGACCACCTTCATCTTCGGGCTGGATGTAACGGTAGTCAGAAACGAAGTAATTCATACTGAACCGCATGCCCTCTCCGCCATGGTTTTAATCGCAGATGTAGATCTTGAACACCAGCTTCAAATATCATATAAAACGCTCTCAACAAGAAATATTCGAGGTTTTATATGAAATCAGTGATAAATGTCACACTCTGGCTACTCCTTGCCTACGGTGCCCACTGGCATGGTGAGGAATGCGGGCAAGCACGCAGTCCAGCGTCGTTCAATAGGTAACATTATGGTCAAACTGGGGAGAGGACTAATAAGGCCGTAAAAATAGTTCCTAAAGTGAAGTCTTTCAATGAATTCAGAAAACAGTTAACTGTCATCCCTCTCATTTAGGTCGTGGTCATGTCCATTTTCTAACCAGAGTTTTCTTGAACTATTTTCGTTCTGTGATATCAAGCAATCTTAAACGAGAGCCAGACTACATGTTTGCCTGTCAGAAACAATATGTCATTTTTCAATTAATTTAAGGAATTGGCGAAAATAAATAACTTTAAGGATAATGCATGATGACCTTGTTTCTGTCGCTTTAATGATGCCTCATCCCAATCACCTAGCTGACGATTTGACACGGTGTCTATTACTACTTCCTTCAATTTAGGGTAAGGCAACCATAGTTTTAGTCTTCATTTTTTTTAGAAAAATATGGTGTCAGAAAGTCTTAATAAGCACATAAAGAACATTTGCAACATCATGCATTTTTACAGTTTTACTACACATTTATAAGCGAGAAATTTACAACTGCAAAAGAGGATACCCCAAACGCCTTCTCGTTTCGCGAGGTTTTCTATTAAGGAAGAAGGATTCAATTTCAATTTCAATATATTTAAGACAAGAGGCCCAAGGACCGGAGGAGTATCTTCAAATATAGTTCAAGACAGAAAAAATAAACTGAAACAGGACGGTGATCCTAGAAAGGAAGTGGTAACCGCTGACTGGTTGAGTAGATGTTGTCATCCACGGCCATCAGAAAAAAAGGCATCAAGACGTCTTTCGAATCTCGGAACATACATTGCTTGCAGCTTGCTTATTGTCAGGAGCTTTAGAACTCTGACGATAGCCTATCATCTGAGATGAGAAGCAGCAACATGAATATACCTGGAAAGCGAAAGTTTTAATTCATTCCTGAATGAGATTTTTCCGACCGAAGGATCCCTCGGTCGAGTAACTGCTGTTACCAATACAAGCGAACATGCGTGTCCCAGGAATTAATTGAGAAGTAGAAGACTCGATCGCTGGAACAATATGTTTATTCGCCTGACGTTTAGACATCCGTCGCGGATTCATCATCAGAGACATGAGTAGCAGGAACAAGTCTGCTACTCGTGTCTCTGAGGATGAATCCGCGACAGATGTTGAAACGTCAGGCGAATAAACATATTGTCCCAGCGATCGATTCTTCTCCTTCTTTTTAACTGCAGTTACCTTGTTGCTGCAGTTTCAACGTGCGGATCAGTGAATATCGGCATCAAATTTGGATTTGGGGTTCATGAATAAGCAAGGTCGTCCTAAGAGGCTACCCTTATAGCAAACTGGCTACGATTTAGCACTGTAGTTATTAATCACTTCAATTGAAGTGGTTTTCCGTAGAAAACCTATAGAACATGTATGTTTTTCAGGTGAAACCCCTTCCTTTCAAGCAACAAGACTGAATCTTTTTGTATTATTCGTAAACTTTTACGTTCTATTGGATATTCTTGTAATTAGCCTTTCTCGTTTCCGTTCTACATTTACTGTATTATACTTGCAATATACCATCTTGCCCATATTAGATTCTTGGAGTGTTGAATCTGTCAACTGACTGTATAAAATATGTCTGACGCCGACGAACGAGCTAACATTAGATATCAGAAAGATCCTACATTCGACGATTAGTCAACAAGCACCAAATTTCATCGCCCCCCTACTACTGGGAGTCTTAAGAAAGGGAACGGCGTGCCTATTACTTCCATTCTGTTTTGCCCATTTCCTGACTGTATTTTCTTACATTACATAAATTCTGCCTCTAGGACCGCCACGTGACCGTTTTAGATTGCGTTATTTTTTTACTTTTAGATCTTATGTCTCTGCTACTAAAATTCGACGTATTATCATAGGCACAGTGCACCTAAAAATTGCATTGGCGCACATCAATGGCTGCTTTCATAAAGCCTGTGGTTTATTGCTTATTATCCGCCGAGCTTATGAGCCCTGTGGTATGTAAGAAATAGGCCGAAAATAAGGCAGAAAATGCCTGGATTTACGAACTGCGGGAGTATCCTGAGGGGAGGGGGTGGGAGTGATGGAGTGCTTATTTTTTGCACTTGGCCAAGTTATATAGCACGTAGACCGGTGAACTGTAGAATAGTGAAGGACTGCACCTCGTCTCACCTACTAACGTTAGATTTTTCTGCAATTCAGAAAACTAGATTCGGTTTTGGAGGTTAGCCCTAGATAAATTTACAGTCCACTGTCTGTTGCAATTACTCGTATTCATTCATCCGGCAAAAGCAATCTGCCAATTTACAGAACACTTAAAAATGAATGCGCAGCATTTGTAACCGCATTGTGTATCAGACCACGTATAGCCGGTTCACATTCTATAATGGGACTAATAAGATACGCAGGAGGCATGTACAAACTAACGTCGACGAGGTAATGTCTTCGTATTAAGACGACGTCTCTGTGGTGGAAGATAAGGTGTCAGACCGGTACCTTTCATTCATTTAGTCTGTTTAGCGTGTATTTTTATCAACATATTTGTTTTGGCCTTGTAGATGTTCTCAATCTGATATATATTTATAGTACAATAACAGATATTCGTTAGCAGTAACGAGAAACAAAGAACGATGACGTCAGTCGCGTCTAATAGCAGTGTCCGTTTCTGTTTATCTACATGAGCCCCCTCTAGGCAACGGAAATCAGATAGTCCTTATCCTTTTTGAATATGTGGACAGTCATGTGTCGTCCTTAATTCAGTTTTGCGAAATTGTACCACTAGCTACCTTGGCAACCCCTAGATTTGAAAAAAAGCACCGACATTATTGCGATGTGAAGAGATTTTCGGAATCGTACACTAACATTCTGGGAACTCCCAAGGTATGATCCCCTAGCTCATTCTTGACAATAAAGTTTTGTATGAAATCCGCCACATACAGTAAAATCTGCTATATGCAAATATCTTGCGAATTCTTTAGCGAATAATAACGACACGCTTCATAGATTTAGCGATGTAGGCAGATAACTTTTTTGAATGTAGTTCGGCTTTTCAGGCTATTTTATAAGTGTATGAACTCACGACTTAGACAGATGACCATTCCGTATTTGGCTACTGACCGATGATATGGCTTACAAAATCTAATAGGCACCACACCTACGAGAGTAACATTTGAAAGAATACTTGATTCTCAGTAGAAGCCAAAAGAGGGTCCACCTACCAGGACTGAGTTCAGGCAGTATGTTTCGAGTAAATGACAGGTGCTTTTCAAATTTTCAATCGAAATCGTACAGGTATGCATAAAAGTAGTCAATTTGTAAAAATACTTACAGATCATATTAGTATGCTCTTAACCTGTATTAAAAATTTCAGCCTTTTTATATTTAATATTAGGTAACTTAGTAAAGTCTAGCAACCTGCATACCAGTCCTCTCCATATTGCACGCACATTTTTTGTTGTTACGTCAGCTAAAAATGCAGTATCGTATTTTTTTAAGATCAACAAAATATGGCCAGCCTTTTGCGGACCTTAAAATGGTCATCCATCCTCGCAAATTTTATCCGTGGATACCACATGGCGGGCTCAGTATCATCTCTTATAAAAGATGGGTTCTTCGAAAACGTTCTACCACAGTACAGGTACGAAGACCAAGTTTTTACTTTTTGCTGTCAGTGAGCAGCACCTTAGTAGGCTAGAAGAATCTGGACCCTTGACTGGTTATTGTGGCTTTGATCCCACGGCAGAAAGTCTTCAGTTGGGCAATTTAGTTCCACTTATTGGTCTCTTACGCTCCCAGGCATCAGGCTTAAACGCCATAGCTGTGGTAAGAAGGATTTTTGTATTTGGTAGTTTGAGATTGGTGAAGGCACAGCTCTCATAGGGGATCCTTCCGGAAGACTCGAAAGTCGCGCGTCGCTTTCATTTGATGTCTGTACCGCCAATGCCTCTTCCGTGGTGGAAACCGTTACCATGATCGAGGGAAATTTCAGAGAGCAATTTTTGCCAAATATGAGCAAATTGGTATCTCCTGGCTTCTTCAAGGTGCTAAATAATGCGGATTGGCTGGACAGTTTGAATCTAATAGAATTCTTCAATGAGGCTGCTGGTTTCGTGCGTCTACAAGAATTGTATCACAAGGATAGGTATGTTTTTTGTTATTGTTTATTAAAAAGGATCTCGCTAAACTCTATATTATTTTTTCTCTGGCCATCCATCCATTCAATTTGCGCCTGGATTCCAACATAAAGATGGATATTTTTGCAACCACCTCTAATTGTGATTTATGCTATGACTTATGGATATAAATAGGAAGTGCCCCCCCAACTTTTTCATAAAGACCTCTACGTAAATTCCTCGTTCCTATTTGTCATTAACTTTACTCTGAATAATAAAGTTAAGTATCTGGCTTGCCCATTTAACCCCCCTGTCGCTCTGCTAGACAGTACTGACTCCCGAAAGACTTATAGGTGCTTTAACGCTTTGGTTTGACGCACCTCTATGGTTGAAGGGCTATGTACCCAGCTATAGAAAGAAGACCAGCTTTGTGGGATGGTGAAATTCTCTTCTCTATGCCGAATGTAGGATAGAACCCAGGCATCCAAGTTTAGCTTGGTATACATGACTGGAGCCCAGCTGCGCGGTCGCAAATAGCTGAGTAATCATTCATGAACAGTCTTATTGAAGAAAAGAATTAAGAATTTTGCACGGCGGAGTGTGGCTATTCCGTTTTTACTTGGAGCACCAGACGGAAGCCCTCGTAGACGATTACAAAGAGGCTACCAGCCACTGAGCAATAAGTTTGTCACTGAAGACAGTTAACCGGTCTCTTATTTTCCGTCATAGTTTGGTCTTTCAGACCTAGTGGCCCGCTTTGTCAACTTTTCCTGGATTTTAGAAGCTTGCAGTGCCGGCCAAAACAGCAAGCGATTCCCTTCGTCACCTGATAGCCGACCGGTGGTGGCTTAGCATCTTCCGAGGAGCACTAGTGGCTTCAGTTTGTTCCAGTTGTTTTCAACTTAAGACGTTTCAGAACAGGCTGCTGTGCGCATCGGTACGGCAAAGTAGTTGGTGATAGCCAGTGATAACATCGGTAGAGATCGTATTTTTTCATACGTCATGCTCTTTTGACAATAGATAGCTGAGCCGTCACAAGATTATGATCTGAGACGTTTTTACTGCCCGTGCCGATGCTGCATATTGGACGGGCGTCTATCATTGAACCGGGTCAATGTAGCGGTATGCGTATTAAGTCAAGTGGATTAGGGATGAGAGGGTACGGTGGGAGGTTACTGTCACTATAGACTATTTCACGCTCAAGTTATCGCCCCCTGCGTCGACAGTGTTGTGGAATACACGGTGTACAAAAACTTATATGAAGCGAAATACAAGCCACGACCGCTGACAATTTTCATTATTTCTCCGATGTTTGTACGCAGCCGCGTTTGCCACAAAGATTGATCAACCAATGAGTGTTACCAGGGCGCGGTGGGCTGAGGTCTGGCCCACCGACTGCCTTATAAAATGCCGCAAGACCCAATGACGACACTGTGACATAGCGAGCGTGAACCGCCATTAAATAGGTTTGCTTGCCACCAACACCACTGCTTTGTGGTTAGGTTATTGAGCCAAAGTGCTAGAGGAGACAACCTCGTACAAAGAATCCGAGCGGCCGTTGGGGACCCGCCTGTATTCAAAATTCCCAAGAACATTCATGATATGTCAACTTACGATTTTACGGCGTCCGCGGGAACCGACGCGCTTCGCAACCCTTGTCCGGTGGTGCGGGCGAATAATGTGCAAGCTGGACTGCTAAACAAAAAGAAGACTCTTGGTATTGGGTGCTAAAATGTGCGAACATTTTTGGAACCTGGTACTCAAAGTCCGACAGCGCACAGTCTCCATGAATATCACGTGGATGTTTGTTGCCTGTCAGAAGTCAGACTCCCCGATTCAGGCGTCCGAGAAATGAAACTTCCGTGGGTCGATTCCCATCCCACCTTGTATCACAGTAGTCCGAGGGACTCATCTGGTAGACAAGGTGTGGCTATTGCCCTCTCGGAACAAGCCAACCGTGCACTACTAGCATGGGAAGCAGTCAACGACCGAATGGCCTATGTTCGACTAAACGACCATTTTACGAACATCTCGGTCGTATCTGTGTGTGCACCTACGTCGGCGGCTGAACAGCAAGAGAAAGACAATTTATACTCGTAGCTGCAGGAGCTAGTCGAACGAATCCCTCGCCGGGATCTGCTAATTGTTGTCGGAAACTGGAATGGTCGGACTGGGCCCGGTGACTCGAAAAACATCCACCTTCTTGGTCGTTTTGGGCTTGGCTCTCGAACGGACAATGGTGAGAGGATGCTGCAGTTTGCCGAACAGAACCGATTGTTTGTTACCAACATATGCTTCCAGCATCGCCACAAACATCTACTTGCCTGGTATTTGAACGATGGCCGTACCGCCAGTCAGATCGATTATATTCTAGTTGTTTCACGGTTTTGCAGCTGGGTCCACGATTGCAGGTCGATGCGAGTTGCTGAAACTGGTAACGTCCACGGGTCTGACCATGCTCTTGTTCGCACGCGCCTGAAGGTTCATCTATCATCTGCGCCCAAAATGCCACGTGCGAGACGCCTTGATGTCGCAAAGCTCCGGCTAACCAACACTGCCGAGGCTCTAAGCACAGAAATCCGATCCCGTCTTACGACCCAGGCTGACAACGAGGGCAGTAGCAAGTGGCCATCACTGAAGACATCCATCTATGGGGCAGCTGAGAAAATTCTCGGATTCACTCAACGGCGCCGCAGTGACTGGATCAGCGGAAGAACCCTGCAGCTGTCAGCCGAGACGACTCGAGCCAGTTCCCACAACGATGCCTTCTTCCGCCAACTTCGAAAGCTGACAGCAAAGTCGGCTAGAGATGACCGGCAGAAGTACTGGTCCGAAACGGCGACTTCTATGGAGCAGGCCTCAAATGTTGGTGACACTCGAAAACTGTACCAAATTATCCGCCAGGTTAGTGGTAAGCTCCCGACACTGTGATTCTGTTCGCGATGTGAATGAAGGTTTTATTGCTGACAACTCAGCTAAGGTCGATCGCTCGCGTGAACACTTCGAGAACCTCCTCAACTTTGACGAACAACCCATCACACCCTCCTTTTCCTCCACAGCTGAGTTTCAACACTCCTGCCTACGCAGTGTTGTGTGAAATCCCTTCCGAAGACGAAGTTACCGATGCATTGCAGAGGCTACGCAACAACAAGGCGTGCGGAGAGGACGGTATTCCTGCAGAAATCTAAAAGTCCTGTGTTGACACCCTGGCTCCTCGGATCCATGAGGCGATTGTACAGGCGTGGCGAGAAGTGGCCGTTCCAGGTGACTGGGGCTCAGGTATCCTTGTACCTGTCCACACGAAGGGAGATAAGGCAAGATGCGAGAACTACCGCGGCATAAGTTTTATCGATGTTGCTGCAAAAGTCTTCGCTGTTGTTCTTCTCAGGTGCTTCCAGTCTATACGCGACTCCAGGACACGACCCAACCAAGCCGGATTCCGAGTTGGGCGTGGATGTGCGGATCAAATATTCACACTGAGGCACACCCTAGAATTCCGCCATAGCTACCAGCAACCGACGGCCGTTTGCTTTGTCGACTTTGCCGCCGCATTCGATTCCATCCATCGTGAGTCCCTGTGGCGAATAATAGAACTGGATGGAGTGCCGACCTAACTTATTGCCACGATTAAGGCCTACTATCGGTCTACTACCGCACGAGTCCTGGTCCACAACAATCTCTCTCAGTCGTTCGATATCCGGTCTGGTGTCCGACAGGGCTGCGTCCTTTCGCCCATTCTGTTTAACTACTTCATTGACTGGATTCTCGGCAAGGCCCTACTTGAAGAGGACGGTGTTGAACTTGCACCCGGACGCCGACTAACTAATCTCGACTACGCCGATGATATTGCGCTGTTAGCCTCAAGCTTTGGTAGTTTACAGGCGGTAGTGTCGAGGTTAAATGAGATCGCTATGTCGGTAGGCATGTCCGTAAATTCCGGAAAGATAAAGTTGTTCTCGAGCTGAATCCCTGACCAGGAGAAGGCACCCCTGGGGATTAATGGCCATCAACTTGAAGAAGTAGACAGCTTTAAATACCTTTGGGCGAGACTGCTACCGAATGGGCAGACCAAGGATGACATTGTATCCCGTATCGATACTGCTCGCTGGGTTTTCTTAATCCTTCGAAAGCGCCTATGGATCCGACGTGACATCTCCATCGCCAGAAAGATTCGTGTATACCATGCATCCATCCGGTCAGTCCTCCTCTATGGATGTGAATGCTGGGCTGTGCGCGCTGAAGATGAGCGAAGACCGGAGGTCTTTGACCACCGGTGCCTGAGGACGATCCTGCGAGTTTAGTATAGCGACTTCATCTCAAATGAGACAGTCCGCATCCTCTGCGATCGTATCCCGAAGATATCTCAAACCATTCAAGAAAGGCGACTGAGGTGGTTAGGACACGTTCTCCGTCGTCCGCCCCACGAGCTTACCTATGCTGCCCTCGACCCAGCACCGCAGCCCACCTGGAAACGTCGAAGAGGAGAGCAACTGAAGACCTGGCTCGACACCGTCCGTCAAGACATGGAAGCAGTTCTTTGACCTATCTTCGGTCTCCGTCGCTGGAGAAGGGACTGGGTGGAGCTTTCCAGATCCGCTGCCGCCAATCGTCACGCATGGAGAGGTACCGTTCGTGACATTATTGAGGCCGGCTAGATCAGGCATGATCACAACCGTAACAAGTACAACCACTGAGCAATTAGCCCCATAGTGGACAAAGGGTTATTGTCTAGAAAATTGTCTGAGACTTATTTTTAGCTTATTAAACATCTTCAGCAGGTGTCTTTACTGCTAAAATATTCCTTAAGTGATTTACTAGCGGGATGTAACAGTGTGCCTGCTCCAAGCTCACACAAAATTACATTTCTCCATATCCGCTTCGTGCGCTGTCATCGCAACTTAAAATATACTATTGTCATGTGGCTCATTGTTTCTAGCATTTTTGTCCTCTGTGTATGTTAGAAAGAAGTGTCCCTGTTTTACACTAATATTTCATTTCGTGAATGGGTTAGTGTGTGGACGACCATCATCAGCTTTTTTACTATCCGTGATACTCATTATATCCTTCTTCCTTCCATCCAAATGGCACTGCGTTTGAAGGGCTAGGGTGGATAGGCGCGTGTATTTGCTTACAAACAACATTTGAAGAAGCTATTGGAGATCAGGAAGTGTTTTGTTAGGGGTCATACGATTTCTTCTAAACCGTATTTATGAACTCTAGACACACACACAATACAATCAAACTGTTTATTGGTATTTTTTTATTTCAACAAGTCACGGGTTAGGAAATGTCTCAGTATCTGCAGCATCCATTTCTTTCAGACAGAATTGTTCTGAGAATAACTTTTTAGCCCTTGTGTTCTTGCTGGGTATCCACAGACGTCATCATTTGTTAATTCTTGGCAGAAGTGGTCTACTTCCCACGTCTTTACTTTGCAGCGTAAAGCTTCGCGAGTCCGCTGGAGAGGGCATGAATATGAAAGAATTCTTGTATCCACTCGTTCAGGCCTACGACTTTTTGCATCTGCATAAAAATCACCTGTGCTCCCTTCAGGTACTGTCTCTTTCAACTTGGTAATTCATACCCGTAAGATAGTTAGGTGGAAATGATCAAGTTGGCAACATCGACACCGGCATAGCCTTAATTCGCCGAAAACTGGGGAAGAAAGTGTTCGGTTTGTCAGAGTTTTTTTACAGGACCATTGACCCTTTGCATATAAAAAGAAGACGCTAAATTTATTAACACACTTACTCCAACTTGACAGGTCTTACAGTACCACTACTTGTTGCCCCTGATGGATCAAAAATTGGAAAGACCAGCTCCAAAACACAGAAGGATGTCATATGGTTGAATCATCGAAGGCTACGACCTTTCTCCTTCTACCAGCGTATAATAAATCAGCCTGATGTTCTCATGACACCGTCTTTCTTCCACCAGCTTACTTTCCTCTCCGATGATCATGTCAAACAAATACTAACGGATCATGTTGTAAGTTTGCTATGATTCATCAAACACACAAAAGTCCACAGGCATGCTGTTACAACACACCGTGCTATTTATTTTATTCTGTGGTGGCCACCCAACCACATACCTTGCATAGGAATGTAAGATCGCTGATCAAAGTATAATTTATCTTTTATTAATATGTATAAGCAGGATAATTATCAATCCGACAAATTTCTTCGTTTTATATTAAGCCACATCAGTTCTACGAAACCTGCAAAACACACACTTATTTAACCTAGTTATACTTATTACCTTGTTCTTACATCGTCTTTTCAGCTTCTAGTGCTCAGGTCTTACACATTTATAGTTTCTGTCTTCTGTCCTATTATGGCTGTCTTCAGATTTTCTGTTCCATGCTTATTTTCTTCCACTCATGTGACGGAACACTCAACTCAGTCATACGTGGACCCCTGCTACCCATTCTGATTCCAAGCGAGTTTCGCAAGCGTCGCGATGAAATGAATTTCCCTGAAGCTGAACTTTTTCACCCTATTTAACATACTTAAATATATTGTAGAATCCTCCATGCATGTAACTTCACCCCAGTGGATCGACAAAGGCCGTCGACCGTTAAACTTTTCGTCAGATGCCTTCCTTTTTATAGTCCTTTTAGGCTCGGATTGCCGTTTGCGAGACAGTGATACAGTTCAATTTTGTCCCTATGGGAAATATAAGGATGTAACGGAAACCTGATTGACGAGTCATGTCAGGGCTCGTTAGGCTTCCGAGTTTGTTCTATGAGAGCCTCGACACCTTTTTTCAATTCCCATGCTAGCAATAATAATAATGCACTTGTTCTTTATGCATGAAGAGTGCACGAGCTGTCAGTAGAACAACTAGCCAATCCCGATTCTCCTCTTTTATCACGGTGCATTTCAAAATTTCCACCTTTAGGTTCCTTCCTTTAAACGATCCTTTTCGGTTTTTAAAGATTATGCTTAATGCATCTTTATTTCTTCTTTTTTCCAGAGGAATCCGTCGAGAAGAACCGCCCAAAGAGCACTGGCAACAGAACTTACTCTTCTTGTACATGGAGGTAAGTATGACCTCTTGCAGCAGATTTCTCTACCGAATAAGCTTCCCTTTTCCAATATCTCGCAGCTATTGGCATGATCCGAACATATCTTTTATTTTGTTGGCCTCCGATCAGTCGCTCATGGTACTTTGGGTAGTCGTATCTTTTAATGGAATGAAGGGACTATACCTGGAAGACTTTTATTCTTTTTGTTAAGTTAGAATCCAGTCGGAATATAAAAACAAAGGCAAAACTACACGGATACCATATTGGCACCTCGATGTCCTCTAATACATGAGACACCCGTTCATATTTTTACTATAAGCACCCGTCATCATTTGTTCATTAGTTTGTTACATCGGCGAACCTTCTCGCACACAAAAGATTCATTTTAAATATACACGCATAGTGGTAGTTAAGACATGGAATATCAGCTCGATCCAGTGCCATATTAATAGTAAAAACTTACTGGTGGCCACTGTCCCTTATAGCACAATTGCGACGCCATGGTCTTTCCTGAATAATTATATTAATTTTGCGAGGTTTCCCTCAATGGTAAAGTGATCTCCTGCCAGGCGAAGCGTCATTTAAAGGTAATGGGAAGGGGAGTTTTAAGAGCACCTTGAAACATACCAACGTGTCCTCAGCTGGTTTTTTGTTCGGCCGGTTGCCGTTTTTGAGTTTGCCTCCAATTGGCGCTTTCGCAAGCGACAACTGTGATTTGCTCCCTTTCTTCTATGCCCTCACCACTCCCCCCAGATGAACTCCTGTAATTCACCGCCTGATTTATGGCACAGGCATTCCTTTTAACGCATTGGTTAAGAACAAAAAACTTTTGTTTCGTTTTTCAGCTGGAGCTCTGCAGGCCATTGAACTTTCCTCTCGAATATTCTTCCCCTGGAGCTCTACGCACGCGACCAACGAGAAGCCGATGCACATCCTTACTAACGGCCTCTCTCTTTCTGAACGTAATTTCCTGGTGGCTGCCGTCTGCCACCCAACAGCTGCCACCACGAGCCCTCTTCCAGTTATTAATGACGGAGGCGCCTCCCAAGACCCTCTGTCTCGTCTTCAGGAGGTCTTGTCAAAGGCTCTAGCCAGCCAGCAAGATCGGGGTCACGTCCTATCACTGTCAGGTGGAATTGCTCTAAATGGCATTCAGTTGACTCCGTCCTCCCCGAATGTTGCCTTGACCAGCCAGTCATCATGGCCTGAGAATCTCGTTAAGGAAGCTTGGAATGCGTGTGATCCGTCTACTGGAATTAGTATACTGCAGATTGGTGAGAGTTCTTGTGTTCTGTAGTTACTGTCCTGCCTTCGGTCTTACTTAGCTTAATGTCTGGTCATGCGTTTCGTGAAGCAGTTACATTTGCTTTGTGCTACCTCACAATCTCAATTCTCTAAGATATTATCCAAGCTAGTCAGCACTTTTAATCGATCTCCATTGCATAGTGTGTAAAATCCACACTTAATAACATGTCAGATGCTGCGAAATTTCAGTTTTGTACTCTCAATCTTGTCTTCCGTTATAATGCACACTTACTAATGAAAAGATTGTTTGGCTCGCTTTCGAGTTGACGTTTTTTTGAAAATAAATTAATTACGGAAGTCTACATGGGAAATTGAAAACCATAGCCTAAATATTCTACTCACTCGTCCATTCATTACGAAACTCGCGATATTCATCATCGGTGCATTCTTTGCAGATATGATAGACGTTCTCCTTACGTGAATCACAAAAGACCATGTCCACACTTCGCAACCATTGCATAAATAGGAGTTTTAGGAGCTTGGCTTTGGCCCAGTTGTGAAAAAACTCGGGGAGGTTCGAACTAATGACAGTAAAGGGAAGACTTCAGTACAGCCAACACTCTAACTACTAGGGTTACTAGACTCAACTTACAGTCGTAGGCTTAATCATACTCAGGTTAAGTTAATCGCCAAGTCTCCTGCAGCAAATGAACTTCACCAAGTCTGATACAGTTGTTGTAACGGCTTCCCAAGGCTATTATTGTGCCGCCAGTCTCTTTGTGTCAGTTCAGTAGGCAGAACAACGAACAAGGTCGTCAAGGAAAAGAATTCGTTTATTGCGTCCCTTGACGGGAACTATATGAAATGGGATGTTATAGAAGCGACCAATCAGATTGTGCCCTTATTCGCATTGGGGCTTGATTGGCCATCTCAACGCGCGCGTAGGTCCTGGCTGCATAGGGTCACCTTGCAGGAGCGCGCGGATGGCTTTTATCCGCCGGCTTGCATGGCCTTTGTCCTTTGTTCCTTATCTGTATGCAGGAGGCCGATAACGTGACCTGACAGTTCGCTCGGACCGCCTGTTAGGAATAATCCAATCATATCCCTTGTTTGAGATGAATCGTAGGATTTTAGCCGCGGATTCACCTGAAACTGAACCGTTTGCGTTCTTCTTCGGCCTGATCGTCTCAGGTATTGATGATCTTGACTTTGCACTGTAACTGCGGCTTCTTGCCTTGGGTTAGGCAAATCGAAAGTGTCAATTAGTAGTTCCAGGGATAAATTTGGTCTGGAATTCGTCGCGTCAGTACATTCGCTGCGTTTCATCTGATTGGCGTGGCGTACCCAAATGTCTGAGCCGACCTGAATCTCGTATACAACATCACAACATTTTCGGTGAACATATCCAAACGTCCACTATTCCTGGTTGGTCCTATAATCCTTTGCCAGCGCCATCTCGCCCGGATTGAACAGTCATTGCTTAGCCCCGTGGCGTCGATTGAATTGTCGTTCCATTGATGTCGGCTGGACCGGTTCATCTCCAACACCAACAGATGACAACGGGCGAATTACATCGAATGGTGTGCGAAGCTTTCTATGCATCAAAGCTTCTGCAGGAGGTACACCGTGTGGGGAGTTTGGGTTTGGGGTGGCTCGATAGTTCTGCAGGAACAGTTAAAGAGCTTCCTCAGTCGTCCTCTCCCCTTTTTGACTTCTGCAGAGCCCGCTTGAAGGTTTCGACGAACCGCTCAACCTGTCCGTTGGACTGCGGGTGATATGGTGGTGACTGCACGTGGTTAATGCCCAACTGTTCGCAGAATTCGGCGAAGGTGAATGATGTGAACTGTCCTCCATTATCGTTCACCAAGGTTTCGGGATACCCGAATCTGCTGTACAGTCGTCGAAGAGTGTTGATTGTGGCTCCGGTTGTCGTACGTTCTATGAGGATGACTTCCGGCCATTTGCTGTATGCGTCAACAGTGATAAGGAAGTTCTGGCCATGGAGCGGTCCAGCATAATCAATGTGGACCCTGGACCATGGAGCTTGTGTAGCAGGCCAGGCCTTCAGTATTGTCTTCGTTGGCGCCTTTGATGCAAAAACGCATTTAGTGCATGAGCGGGCTAGCTGTTCCAATTGCTGGTCCATGTGAGGCCAATACACATAACTGCGAGCGAGAGCCTTCATGCGGTTTATGCCCGGATGTCCAGTCTGAAACTGTATTAAGACTCTGGCTTGTATTTTCTGTGGAACCACAACACGTTCGTAGAACAGGATGCATTCATTGACGGTTGACGGAGAATTTCGTCGTTGGTAGAACTGCTGTAATTCTCCAGATATTTTAATGGGCCACTTAGTATGGTGGTAGGTAATGACTTGTTTCAACAGCGAATCCTGTTGGGTTGCGTTTCGGACTTCCTCAAACGTGACAGGGAGTGCACGAATAAAATCTAGAAACATACTGTGAACCTCTGCCTCAACGGAGACGTACATTATGACTGTGTCCTCGGGTCCTCTTGTCCGTGAGTTGATTAAGCGCGAAAGTGCGTCTGCCTGACCTATCTTTGTTGTAGACTGGTACCGGATGTCGAAGTCATAACCCAGCAGCATGGGTGTCTGGATCTGGGCGACGACCACCTTTGTCGATTATAAACCCGAGATATTTCACAGAAGGCATGCAAAAATTGCACTTCTCCAGACGTAGCCGGAACCCATAGTCCTGAATCCGGCTGAGCCTGGTCTTCAGCCGTTTCAGCAGTTCATCTGGATTGGAACCAGTGACCATGATGTCATCCAAATAGGCAGCGGCTCCGTCAGTACCAGTCAGCATGGTGTCCATGGTTTGCTGGAAAATGGCGGGCGCAGTCTTAACCCCGAATGGCAGACGGGTGAATTTGAACAGACAACGATGGGTGTTAATGTTTAGAAGCTCCTGGGAGATTTCGTCCACCTGGATTTGGAGGTATGCATTGGATTGATCAAACTTTGCGAAGCAAGTTCCGCTATTCAGTTTAGCAAAAAGATCTTCCGGGACGGGCAAGGTATACTGATGCGTGTCCAGTGCAGCATTAAGACCAGTAAAGAAATCAACACAAATTCGAACTTTGCCTGTGGCTTTCTTAACGGCCACAATTGGTGCAGCCCATACAGAGTAATTAACTGGTTGACGAACACCATCTCATGCTCAAGCTCCTGGTCGACATCAGTAAGTGCAACATAAGGGACTGGTCTTTTTGGTCTGAAGACGGGTTTTGCGTTTGGCTGAAGTCGGAGAGTGACTGTGCAAGCAGAATTTCATAATCAGTGAATATGAAATCCATCAGACGATTACCAGGCGCAGTTAATGAATTGGGGTTTTGACAGATTTGAATAATTCATTTGATCCGCCTGTGAAACACTCGACAGCCTCGTTGGGATTCAGCCCTAAGACAAGAGCGGGAAGCTTTCTATTTCAGCCAATGATGCTGTGGCGAGATAGAATGCACTCATCAATCGAAATTTACTAGTGTAAGCATATTTTCTTCAGCTAATGTGCGTCTGTGGGGGTATAGTTCAGTGCACGCTTCTTGACAAAGAGCGACTTTGACAAACGGATCTTGTGGCTTGTTGTACATTTTCGAAACCATGGAACGAGTCAGTTTCAACCTCCTATTGCCAATGTGCCATTTGGAACTGTCGTTAAATTATCCTTTGTGACTTCAGTTTTGTTACGGTTTTCTGACGGGCTTACTGGCCATTATAAGGACAACCAAGGTTATTCACGCATGTCCTAAAATAAGCTTTTCCTCTAATCCTCTTTGAAGTCAATGACAAAATACAGGATACTACTGGTACTCGCTTCCAAACCCTAATACGAGTCACCGACGTTCTGTTTAGGAGGCGTCCATCAATGTAAAGTTTTTTTGGAAAGCTCATGTTTGATTGGCCAAGAGGTGCAAATCCACCCATATTTTGAATTATACTTTATGCTTACGAGGACCGTATCCTGTTGAGGTGTCATTTGCGTGCGGCCTATTTCCAAAGCTGACTTTATAAAGCGAGCACAGTTCCGTCATGAACTCGTAAACCGGGATCTTTCGTTTGTGGGCAATCTAATAGTTTGTACTAATTGTGTGCTATTTTAAGTGACGGCGGAAGTTATTATTTTTAAATATACCCGGGAACTTACTCGTCTGTTTGCCTTGATTCTTTTAATCTCTTTGCGTCTGCTTAGTGAGTATGCTCTACCATGTTTAGTTGTGTTTTTTAAATGTGCTTCTCCTCTCATATTTTTTCAGGCAAACGAGGATCGTGGTTTCTCTTTCCACTTGACAAGGTGCGGAGCATGTAATACATTTAACCACAGAATTCATTATCTACCCTTTGCTCTTACTTGCACGACATGTTGAAAGGCAGTTTTTGTACTTTCTTATAAATATTTCCCTGCATTGATTCATGTCTCTAGAGAGAGGAAGTTGAGCTTAAGTTGAGGCCTGGTGTGTGGCATCCCCAAAGTATCTTTGCGTTCAAAGGGATGGAATTATATTCGCATTCCATAGAGGATCACTGGCTATTTCCATGTTTTGGATGCCTTACTCGTTTAAGATAGTCAGTGTACTTCGGCAGGAAAGGTAGAACACATAAAACGTGCGTTAAAATAGTTTTGTTCCAGCCTTAATTCTGCTTTTCAAACTGGTTTGTGTGAGCACTGGTTCAGCTCAAATATCCGACAACTACACTGCACTTACAAGGCTTCTTGTAAAACACAGATATGATTCAAAAATTGCAATGTATTCGTCTTTTACTGTTTTTAAATCGTAATAGAAGACAGTAACCAATGATATACAAATATAACAGCTCAGCTGTGGCTTTAGAGGGTCCCCATCTTATGTCAAGCAGTGATGCCTTCGCGTGAATTAGCCTATAGTGAAAGTAGGCTTGGGTTGCATCTGCTCTTCTCCCCTACTTATCAGGATACGGGTCAGGAAGATCAAAGGCGGGATCACAAGCGCATTTGGCTGGCGCGGCGTGAGCCCGCGACTAGGCGTGCAATCACACCCTGCATATAGGCGCATATTCCCGATAACTTCCGCCTTACCCTGATCTAGCCCGCGTGTTGACCCAGCGTGTCTACTGTGTGACTTTTTGTAGGAAGAAAATTGTCGACATAGCACACTGTTCTTATACTTAACGAGTTTGGGACTGAATTATTGGAGTCTTAACAGTATTTAGGTCCGCATTTTGATCAATATGTGCGATGTATTGTCACTGTAAATGGTGCTACTGACAGGGTCTAGGTAGCTGCAAAATACAGCCAATGATTCAATCGCAGAATCACCTGACTATTCGGCCAACGTCCTGCCTCTCGAGCTTTAGGATTGCGCTCTGACGGCTGTATCTGGAAATACAGCAGAAGTATGCGCCTGCCTACGTGGATCAGCTGAGTAAACTACTAAACCAATGCCAGTACATCAGTGTGATCGCAGAGAATGAATGATGTCAAATACGAGCAACTGACACCGCTTTGGTTCGATTCTATGGCTGTCAGAAATCCATAAGCCAAATTTCCCACTGTGGCCACTCGCTGCTCTATCTATAATGTAGCAATGTTGATGTAATTACAATCGAAGTTACACTACTTCAGTTCGATCAGCCTCCAAATTCATCATAGACCTATCGAGAAGGGTAAAGGCTAATAAGGTTAACCATAATGGCTGTGATCTTCCAGGCCCGGTTCCTTAGGAGAGGAGAGAAGTCATGGGAAGGTCAGAGTGGTAGGAAGAGTTTATTCTGGAGCAGGATTAATGAATAAATAGTCGAAGAGTTGAATCGGATTGGCAGTCATCCGACCGTGAGAGTGCGGGGTCATCAACGGTGCCGAAAACGCTGCCTGTGGCTGCTCCCTGGCGGGGTGGAATCCAAAGTGATGTCTGGCAGCAGTCATTCCGGCGGCCACCTTTAGCTGTCTTTGTCTAATACAGACGTGAATGTGATTAAATGGGCCGCTCGAGGCTATGCCGCGGCGTGGAGGCAGCCGAGGCAGGGCGTGTTAGTAGGTCGCGCCCGACACGGGGCGAGAGTTGGAAAGGGCGTAGGCGGTTATCGCGACTGCAGCCTTGGCGTGATGAGTCAGCGATCACGGGTTCCCACAGTGGTCGCTAGCGGCCAATACAGGTCTTGGAGATCGGAAGATTCAATCAGACAAACCATGGTCTCTTTCGAGGTGACGTCCTTATTCACACCCATCCCACAGAATTTGACACACGGAGTCTTGCGCATGTGACGAGGTACACAGTACACGGAAGATTGAACACCTCATGTATCTGTTCGAATTTTGTTAAAAGTCTACTTCAAAGGCTGTTTCGAGCCGATATCTGCATTCTTGGTACCACATGATCCACATAGAAACACCAACGAAAATGCACGTTCTATCATAAATTAGGAACGTCTCAGAAACGACCGAGCACATCGTTACCAACTAGTTTTTGGAATTGCACACCGGCCGAAAGCTACCAAACACAGTGGAACGTGAAAATCTAGGACCGACTACAGCGCAAAGGAAGTGTCGAATTCCTCGCTTTAACCGCCCTTGTAACTACCCAGGTCAGACGGAATATGTGTTCGGACTGCGCATAAATGAACACAAAGTCAACAGGATAATTGTTCACGCTGGCAGCAAGACGAGCCGAGGATTACCTGGAGTCCGGACCTTGGACGACAACTTAATAAATGCGTATGTCAATCTGGTTACAGCATTCAAGTCATCCTCAGAATTGCGTCAAAGTTAAGTGGCTTGTAGCCCCCCAGAAGTGTAGCCTTTTCCTGTTTTTTTTATCTCTAGGTATGAAACCCTGTGTGAGTTCGCCAACTTAGTATAATTAACAAATGGTTCCGTTGCCCTATTAGTCTTCTTTTTTTACTCATAACAACATTCGAGACTCGGAAATTTGCATTCATATTTTCGTCTTGCTAATTCCAAGGCTAATGAAGATTGTTCCCACCAAAACGCCCGGAAGAGATTTTTGCACGTCTTAAGAAACTTGACTACCCTTACGTAGACCTAGAAAATCGATTGTCGTATTCGACGAAGTTAACGGTGTGCTCCACAGCACGGTGACTTGCGCGTGAATTAGTTTTAAGTGATAGCTGATTTGCGCTGCATCTACCGCACTTGAGCTTCCCTCTTCCGTCTCTGCCCGGTGTCAAAGCAGAGTCGAGAAAACCGTTGGAACAGGACACAGGTGGCTGGCGTGAGCCCGTACCTTCGAGTGCCACCATATGTCTCCGTCTGCGGCACTTGTTATGGTAGCGCATCCCAAAAATGCCTGCCGTAGTACGGCAGTGTACCCTCATCGAGCTGCCACATTGGTCCAGCGCATCAACCGCGCAGCCCGTCTGGGTTGCGAAAATCGAAACAGTTACTAAGATATACACGAAATACCAGGTTTTGCTTCATACAGATGGCCGCTAAGATACGCACTCAGAAGCCGGCAACATGTTGGACACTGACCGCTGTTGTGTCCTCACAAAGACGATGTTGAACAAGTTCGGTCCGTGGCGGCGAATTCGAATCACAGAAAACTAGTTGCGTGCCAAGACATAACAGTGCTGAGTTAGTTTGACAAAAACTAGTTTAATATGCATGATTTGGGTGTCCTGGACTGTAAAAACCCGATACGCACGTTCATATAATGAAATTACTTATTAAAGTCTACACTCAGACGCAAAAAGCAGCTGCTGTACCCTTTCTAACGACTTTCAGATACTACATAAAGCCACGAATCTTGCATTTGCTGCGGTTCGTTGAACCAATTATTAGCTTAAAATGGTTTTCAGTTGCGCTTTACGTAAAACAGTTCAGGATTACGATGCGGCTTCTGAGTTCAGACATTAGAAATAAAACTGCATGCATTATTAATGCACAGACTACGAAACAAGTCATTTGCATAGTGAGACTTTTGAACGGCAGTGGAACAATCGGTCGAAAGTTCGAAGTTGACGACGTCACGGAAAACGACCGAAAGGAAATCTCCTGACTGGCCTGGTCCGATGGTTTGCGGCTTATATCCGTGGCCACCACGATCGTGCCCTTTTTGCGGCGCTCTTTAAGCCCCGTAAACAGACTAGCAGCGTTACTCAAGCCTCTGTGCTCAGTCCGATATTTCTTGACATCGACCTGCAACATCTCTCACTTCCTCGGGCACTTGCGTAAGTGGTATCATACGCGGATGATGTCACCTTCATCTGCCGACACCATTACATTGATCAGGCTGCGCAGCTCTTCTCGGAATTCATGCCTGATTTCGCAAACTCCTTCACTTGGTGCAGTATGACGATCTCAACAGTCAAGTCGTCCGTCACTGTTTTTATGCTGGACCCGAAGGAGTTTAATCGTCACCCAGCCACCGCCGTAAACGGTTCGTCTTTAACGCTCGCTCGTAAGCTCAAGCTCCTTGGCGTCTGTTTCGACCCGCTCTTCATGTTCACAGACCGTGCCAGGGAGGTTGCAGGCAAAGTGACCCGCTGCAGCAAGGCCCTCAAGGCTCTAGCGGGCACATCCTGGGACTGCGCGGAAGAGAATTCAACGACCACATCCAAGCCACACCTCATTTATGCGGCACCAATCTGGTCTCCCACGATCAGCTCTTCCAGTTTTCGCTGCCCTCGCCCAATCACGGGTTACCATAAAATGTCGCCTATCGAGCATTTTTATGCAGAGGCTTCTGTTCAAGCGATCGCCTCTCACAACGCACTCTTAGGCCAGCAGTTATCGTAAATCTGTTCAAAAACCTTCCATCCTAATCACCACCGTTGCTACGCTCCTGACCCCAGCTGCAGCGTCTAGCTGTCTATTCGAGCTCTTCACAAGGAAGCTGTTGCATCTTGTCTTTCAGATCTACTCGTAGATGGTTCTGCCATCATGACAGGCTTCCAACGCCCTCACCAAAGAGCCGTTGTCGAAGCAAAACTAAGCTATCACCTCACGGTCCTTTGGAGCAGCTATCCACTTCCGATCGCGGCCTTGAAACAACAACTCCAGGGGGCCACGCGCTGTACCTTGGCTCAACTACACAGTAACTACACTATGGTCCTTCGCCAGTACCAACGCCGGCCCGACCCACTCACATCCGACGGCTGTCCCGATTGTGGCGTCTCTTCACATGATTGCCAGTATCTTTTTGCCTGCAGTTCCCAACCAGACACCCAACTCACCCCCATGGTCCTTTGGCTCAAGCCGGTTGAGGTCGCGGCTTTTTTCCGCCTTCCGGCTACAACCAGTTTGAACTCCGGCGATGACTCTTGATCCAACAAGGGCTACGACACACACAGACACCCAAAGGAAAACTAGCGTCCTTACCAAGCTAAATGTGCAACGAGGGGATCCGGGGATGCCCTTTAAATTTCTAGCATTCTTGGTTGTCTTAGCGATTTTAAAGAAGAAAGTAAAAAATAGGGTGGTGCATGTTAAAAATGCATGGAGTGGCGGCTGTAAAAAGTCCAGACAGACAACTATACATTCATGGACGATAAAAGGACGCAGTTAGTTAGTTAAGTTCGAAATTTGAAAATTTCTTCCTCAATTCGTTTGTCAACTCTGTTTCCACAGCCTCCTCCTCAAGGCAGTCCCGCCAGTTCACTTTCGACGGACAGTTGAGAATCTCTGGTGAGGCTAATACAGCCCTATAATGGAATCGGACAGAAAATTAGTCAAAATAAGCAGGGAAAAATACAAGAAACTATGAAGCTTGATTATAAACCACAAACTTAAAACAAGTTGAAGCCAGTTTTAGAATTTTTTTCAAGATTCACTAAAGCGTACGGAAATGAATGCTTACTTCGTACGCCCTCTGAGTGAGTAGGCAAAATTGACGTATATAGAGCACCCAAAGAACAAGATTCAGCTAGTCGTTCGAGAATATGCTTTGTCGCGCTAGGTTCTGTAGTTCAGATGGCACGTGTCATTATGCGTGGGCTAGTTTTTCACCCAAGTATGAGTGAAAAGCATAACTTCAAACGAAGGGATAAAGGACTGATCATGTCAAGCTTCTGTGTAGAAATCAGTAATACAGAAAAACCGCTCAATCATTTCAAGGCGATCAGGTGCCTAGCACACTAAGTACTGAGAAACAACTCCAATACATATTGGACACAATCGGCAATGTAAGCATAGACAGTGCCCTTCAATATCTAGGCAAAGAGATTAAAGATTGGCCTTGCAAACAATAGCACAGGCGTTGAAAAAAAAAAACAACTTCAGCAGTAAAGAAAATGCCACAAAAAGCACAGGATAAGAGCAAGACCATGGACTTCTGAAATGCCATTGGCAGACATGTAGTTGCAGTAAGGGGCAAACTCACCTCCCGAAATTTATGTCTGAAGAAGAAATGTGGTCCTTTTCAACAGTATTAAATAACTTCTCCCCTGTCGGCAGCTCCACATAGAAATAAGGCACACCTGGTCTAGAGAACTAATTAGGAGTAAACACAGACAGATAAATTCAGTAAACGGATGCAACAAACAACAAACACTCAGAGAACAGCAGGTAATTTAAAATGAGATAACACAATGTAGAGTTTGGAGCACCCAAAAGGATTGCGTCGTTGTGTCGGACCGAAAAGAAGGCAAAGCAAATGTTTGGCAAGCGCTGGATAGACACTAGACAGAGCCAGTCCCTGTGTCCGATTGGATCATACTCAGTTGGCCCGACTGCAACAGGCCGAAACAAGAGCCACTTATGGGACAACTTGCCACGCACCGACACGTAAATGCCCAAATTATTTGCGACTGTGCTTGATGATGAGTTCGAGGGAGAATCCGAAATATGGGGCCAATAAACGCCATGTTCCAACGATGGTAGCTTCTTTTAAATTTGCTAAGAGTCGTGATTTGAAAGGTTACTGAGTGGCAGGAAAGCTTTACTTTTTGCCGGACAGGGGTTTAGAGTGTAGTGCTTAATTCACAACAGAGTCTTTTTGTAAGGTTTTTTAAATGTTAAATATAAGGCTCCTCTCTGGTTCATGTATCTGCAGATTTATTAAGGTGCATGCGTTTGGTCACCAACGGGGACGCTATTCCTCGATGTGAAAAATGGAAGACATAAAGTAACCAAAATCCTAGAGTGTAAATGCATATCATTGCATAGAGTTAGTATGTACACAAAACATATTATGAAATGAACTTCGAGCAACCCAGATCTCAAGCAGAACTACTTTGTTTTCTAGATAGCGGAACAGAAAATGACCACGCAGGAGCCCTACAGACTAGAAAGTAATGATAGTAAATGCTAACTACACGCAGAAAAGAGACTAAACGCATAATAACTGCATAACTACACTATTCTGAAATATTAAGTATACATATTGCATATTATGTTCTTGAAATATTCAAAATAGATAAACGCAAGTTAGATACAAACTTTGTAGGTCACATCAATGCTATCTTCACTATAAATACAACGAGATGGACAAGCAGACCTCACCTAGACTTCGCGACTGAAAGTGCCAGGCGGTAGACCCCGAAGACGATCAGACTACTAAAGTGGTAAAATATGAAACTTCCCATACCTCGACTTTAAGCAGTGGCACACGCAGCGAAAGGCTGGATAAACACAACCTCGTATTACTATTTTTATTATGAATACCTAACGATGATCCCTATGCCTTACGAGGGTGGCCCCCCTCTACTCTGAGTCAAAATAAATGACATGAATAGCACTGTAAATATAGAGGCGAGCCCTAATGTGGTAAAAATGATAATACTGAATTAACCTGCAGCCTATAAAAAGATGTGAAGTTACCCAGTATTACTTTAGGAGCAACGGACATCTTGCATTAACCAGTCTAAAAATGGCATATGATTGGTACGTATGCAAATATACGCAGGACGCTACATTAAACCAAAACTATCTAGACGGGGCAGTAGCATTAGGAACCAAGCAGTCGACCTAAAATCAGACCTAGAAGCAGAACAAGTCGGAGTTTCACTTGGAAACCGCATACTCGCAAACTTATAGCATTTTTGTAATTGTTTCAAAAATTGTACAGTTTCGTAAACTTGCTAAGTCTGTTTACTAATAGATGAAGAAAACATACATCTTCGAGTGCGGCGGACTTCGGCAGGGATTCCAAACGGCAGGGAGAACCTTCAAGGGTTTGAGACAAGGACAAGAAGGCTTTCTTAACTTCTGCGGCAACCGAAAAGGGCACCGGAACAACCTAGTAGAAGAGAGTAAACGACAATTAGCCTAGGGATGAATTAAGAGTTAATGATTAATTGTGCAACCAAATTTGATGAAGTCTTGGAAGGATACAGAAACGTAGATTAGTCGTGTGGCTAGCCACTGAATTTAACAAGAACACGCAAATGTGGAATAAGGAAAAAGAACTAAAGGGATTTTATTCCTTTTGACGGTTACAATTGAGATTCTGTGTTTAAAAAATGTCTGCAGCACTTGTGTGTCACAAACGGGGTATCACAAAGTTATTTCTTTAAGTTAAATTTAATCAAATCTCGGAAATTTTTATCTAAATTTACAAAGTCTACTTCATGCCAGTTGGTGACCAATATGCTTGCAGTGTGCAAACGAAGGCTTGGACAGCCACTTTTCTACATTTAACTGTTAGAGGTTTTTAATTACTCCAGACACTGGAATACAATGGGTATGGAGTGAGTGAGTTGGACCCTGGGTGACATTTCATCATAGTTCAAGTAAGCCATCACAGTGCTCTTAAAGTAGAGGCGTGGAAGGTTGCCAACAGCGAGACTGAGATGGTTTGCGAACGTTTTCTGTTGTCTGCCTCTCAAGCCCTTTCATACTGCCCTCGATCGGGCGCTGCTGCCCACCCAGAAACATCGAAGAGGAGAGCAAATGAAGACTTGGCTTGAAACAGTTGGCCAATACATGGAAGTAGATCTTAGACCTTCGTTATTCTGTCTAGATTGTGTAGAAAAGAATGGGTTGAACTTTCCAGATTTGCTGCCGCAAATCGTCACGCGTTGAGAGGTAAAATCAGTGGCATTATTGGGGCCGACTTCATCACAGCTGTATCAGCTAAAAGTAAAATCTGAGCCCCTACGCAATTACAATTCCGAATTACGACTTGGTTTACCTTTATAGCATGGCCGGTGTTACATCATCGTACCGGACTCAATAGCGATAGAGCGGATAGAACACGAGAATATGATACCAGGGTCTGCCAAGGTTACCGACGTCAAGAAAACATAAACAGCATTAACTGAATACCAAATAGGAAGCCCAGAAGTCTCTTACCGAAATAAAAGCTGGTTGCACAAAAATGGAACCAAAAGAACACAGAAGGGTAAGCACTAGCGGGGCTAAAAACACTGCTAATAGCCGGCATCGCTTTGCATGCACATGCTATCGTTAAGTGGTGAAGGCTCACGATGGCTCTAGTGGAAACCGAGTCCACCGGATCAACAAAGCCAATGCTACGTAACACTGACAGCGGTTACTGCGCAAAATTAAAACTACCCTTCGGACTAATGCCTTGAGTAGAGGTTAAAGGTCTCAAATCCCAGAATGCACGCGACCTTAATCAGGGAATCTGGGAAGAACAGCAAGTAGAGCAAACCGCTTCGCCAAGTCTTGTTGCTAGGATATATAGGGTATCTAATATACAGACTGAAGTTGGCGCATACATGCAATGCGCCTAACTACCTCCTAAATCGTTGCGTCATAGACCCCAACTCTAAGGCTGGATCTGTCTAATCCAAAACCATTTTTTCGACCTGCCCAACGCTTAATATACAAGTAAGGCTGGCAGTCGACTTGTTAGCCACTTGGAAATACACCGTAGGACCAACAACCCGAGCACTTCACAGGTAGAAAATACACAGAGACATTCAGACACAGATTATCACTATCGATTAAGACAGCCAAACTGCCCCGCCCTCGCCTATACCTGTCACACCCCATAAAATAGATGACAGGGTACACATATGTGCATGGAAAATTAAAAAAATGAAGCCAGGTATAAAAGTGCACCCTACCTGAAGTTGGTAGTGGTGCGTCTTGAAATTGCGCTCAAAGGCAACCATCGCTTTTCCCTCCGCCTTGTACATGGCACGTAGACTTGTCTTGTAGGCGTCAATGTCCTTACGCACAGATACAGGACAGGCCATCCAGTTCTGATAATGGCCCACTGTGAGGATGAGTAGATGATCTTTCACTAAGGGACCCCGAGGCATTGCCAGGTAGGCTTGAGTTGCGATAGTGACTACTAGATGCTTGGCAACTTGTGGGTTGCCTAAGCAAAACCAGCAACCATCCTGTGTGTCTAGCAGTCGAGGAAATTTAAAAAAAACTTCGATTTAATTCTGTCATAAAACTTTTCTGACAAAGAAGCTGCCAACTCAAGCAATGTAACAGTTATACGGAGGCAGCAGCTGTCCGGCGCACTTAAGGGCTATTGTGAAACAACCACAGTTAAAGTACTCAAGCCTTTCTGATTGTGGGAGTAAAATTTCTAGATAATGCCAAACGCGTCCACCAGCTGAAAACGAAATAAGATTCCGCAAATATTCCCATGGTTAATATTAGAAGTCAGTTCATGGCAAACAATTGTTTTCAGCAACTCTTCATCAGACCAAACATTTGCAAGGGAAATTAACGCTGTACATAAAAATTAAAGTTTGAATAGGTAGAAAAATCAATAACTATCGAACACGGGCGCTGATTGGCCAACGCGGACTATGTTAGTTTGCGCATGTAGGCCATGTCAGCGTGTTGGTTGAGGGATTGTCGCTTGTTGGTAGGGGCGAAATCCTATCGCCACCTGGCGTCGGTTTAGGCCATGGAAGTGACAAAGCTTGTGTCAGAGTCTTCTGACAACACAGCACTAGATTTGCTAGCCTTATAGCTACTGCTTCGGCTGTTGTAAGCATCCGTTGGCGTAGGCCTTTGGAAAAATTAGATGGTGTCTTTATGGGCAAGATCGAGAAAATGAGTCTAGGGGACACCATCAATGACCTTGCGTTCTACGGTCGATATGTAGATGATATCTTCTGTTTGACAGACTATAATGCTGACATTGACGCCTTGGTCACGAAGTTTAACAGCGCTCACCCATCGCTCAAGTTTTCTGCTGAGACTGAAGTGGACGATGAAATTGCGTTCCTCGATGTCCTTCTGCGAAGGCAAGAGGATGGATCTATCCTACGCAGGGTTTTCCGAAAGAAAACCTGGACAGGACAATACACTAACTTCCACAATTTTTCCCCCTCAATATAAAACGAAATCTGGTCCAGGGATTAGCAGCTAAAATACGACAGATTTGTTCTCCTGAAACTGTCGAAGCAGAACTTCAACAGCTGCAGCATACACTAATTGAAAATGGATACCCAGAAAGGTTAATCCTCAGAAATATTGGTGAACGCGCCAAAAAGCCTGTCACCTTAACTGCAGAAAAGAAAGATGTGTTCATAAGACTGCCTTTCTTAGGCGATGCAACCAGCGAGCTGGTCAGACGACGCTTGAGGACAGCAATCACAAATGCTTTCCCAGCGGCGAACTTACGGGTTCTCTTTACGAACTCTCCCCTCCTACGATTGGGAGGTAAAGACAGACTCTCTTTGAAGGCCACATCAATGTGCATTCACTCTTTCACTTGCTCCTGTGGAGCGGGATACATCGGCCGTACAACGAGACGTCTCGAAAGGAGGGAACGTGATTACATACCGACCTGGCTAAGTAAAGGTGAAACTAGATCGATCTCGAGTGCTATTCTTGCACATCTAGTCGATATGAACCATCGAGTCGATACTAACGAAGCCTTTCAGGTGGTCTACAGGACACCATCTAATTTTTCCAAAGGGCTACGCCAACGGATGCTTGCAACAACCAAAGCAGTAGCTATAAGGCTAGCAAATCCAGTGCTGTGTTGTCAGAAGACTCTGACACAAGCTTTGTCAATTCCATGGCCTAAACCGACGCCAGGTGGCGATAGGATTTCGCCCCTACCAACAAGCGACAATCCCTCAACCAATACGCTGACATGGCCTACATGCGCAAACTAACATAGTCCGCGTTGGCCAATCAGCGCCCGTGTTCGATAGTTATTGATTTTTCTACCTATTCAAACTTTAATTGTTATGTACAGCGTTAATTTCCCTTGCAAATGTTTGGTCTGATGAAGAGTTGCTGTAAAACAATTGTTTGCCATAAACTGACTTCTAAAAATAGGGTTGCTATCAATGGGACAGTACGTGTATTTGTCCGAGCTTTCGGTCTCGTACAGCAGGCTATCACAAGAGACAATGAGCATGCAACAACAAATGCACGGTTTTTGTAGTCCCTAAAAGGGGAAGGGGGTGGAGAGGAAGGGGTTACTGTTCCTTACTGGACCACAAAAGCCACTCATTTTTTGTTGTACGCCCGGCGTCTCTGATGATGGCCTCCTGCACGAGGACAAAGGCCTTACAAATGCACATATTGTCCCAGTGACCAGGTTTTCACCTTCCTTGCATCAAGAACCTGGGGCTTGAATATTCGTTTCTATTCGTGAGAAAATAAGGCAAACAGCTGGAGGTTGCACGTCTCTTTTCGACTAGTGGCAAATGAAAGCAAATAGAACTAATTATTAGCAATGTCATTTGTAAGGGTGATTGCTGGACACAACTTAACCGGGAGAAGCAGCATCGTGCAAAAAGTTCAACACTAAAATTTTGTTTAAAGATCGCATAGCAACCGGACACTACATCAAAGTGCTTGATGCACATGCTCGACAGCTAAATCAAAGGCGTATGCCTGTGGAGTAAAGGGTACAGTGACTGACACAGATTTGTGGTAAGCAAAAAAAAACGATGGCATGATTCGACTGCAAACGCATAATAAAAGACCAATGACAATCTTAAACAGAAAAAAAAGAGGATGTAAAGTGCTTTCGGAAGTTCAGAAAATAGGGGAGTGGGAAAACAACAAATGTCGGAATGTACATCTACGACGAAGGTATTTTAATTGATGCGAAATAACTATGGTCAGGAACCTCAAAAGAGGCTCTCTACTGTCGGTTTGTTAAGAATGGATGACAAAAAGCAGCCTAGACTCTGCTCCTTAGATGGGGCACGGCCAAGTTGCGCGTAAATTGCAAAAATTTCGACCCCGTATAAGGTGCGCAAGAAAGTATCGGATTTTTTAAACATAGGACGTTAGACGATGAATGGGCCATCTATAAGATCAAGGTAGCAAAACAGTGCTGCATCGAAGGCCATTTTTAGAATACCAGTGTGGCGCTTACATAGGAAAGTTGTTGATGAGTTTTGCATGAACAAGCTGCGACAACAGCGCGATGATATCCCAGGTCATAGAATAAAGATGACTTAGAGGGTTCTTCGTCATCGACCTCTTAAGTTCAGAGTTGTCGCCCTCGAGTTAGTCCCACAGCCCACCTGGGGGCGCCAAACTGTTGAATAACTCAAAATCTGATTTTACACAGTTCACAATGGTATTAAAGAGGTTCTTCGTCCTTTAGTATTGTGCCTTCCAGATCTGCCACCACAGATTGTCACACGTTTCGGCGTATAGATTAGGACATAATCGAGGCCGGTGTGATCAGTTGTACCAAGTACCAGTACAATGATAATGACCGGGATGTTTGGTCACTGTGCGAAATGAAAATCGAGAAGACGGTGCCTTTTCTACTGCCTAGCCGAGGGCTATCTTGCATGGCAAAAGGTGACGGACAATAAAAAAGACTCTGGCAAAAATGGCAAAATAAGTAGGCTATTGGTATTCCAACAACGTGACAGTGATGTCTTTTGACATAGCTGAATACGAACAAGGCTATATTACGATATCGTGAAATTTTTTGCATCGTTTCAGAAGCTTTTCGCTTCAACTTTATATCACGGATTGTGATATAACGTGATTGGGATCCTACTCAAAGGTTGAGTGAGACCGGAAGGCTAGCCTGTACCACAGTTCCGTGGATCGCCATGAATGTGAAAGTCCTACTCTCTGGACTTTAAAGCCAGCAAAAAATGGCTGGTGCAAGTTGAAGGTATGACACAGAGCAATAGGCCAACAACAAGAATTATCCGGCCGTGAACACCTACAATGCAAGCCGGTAGTTGTCACCAATTTGGCAGTACTTACACACTTTGACCTCTGCTTGAAAAGCAGCGATTGTGCGTCTAAATAATTACGTACGCTGAGGACTCAAGGAAGAAGTCTGACACTTACAAATTACTTTGGAATAACTTTGAATGCCGCAATAATGCAGAAAAACTAATAAGCTGCTGATAAGGGAAAGAATGTCAAATCAAACAAGTTAAAAATTCGATATGGAAAAATGATTTTCAAATGAATATGCAAACGACAAATCACAGCCACGAAAAAGGGTGCCCTTAGTCATAATTCGTGAATTAAATTGGGAAGGGTACGGACAGTTCAAAATTATACTGCAGATTAAACCAAAATACCGTTATTTAAACTACAGTTATATTTATTAGGCATTGACATCCTAAGTCTCACTGAAGATATATTTCGACAACAAGCATATAAATTACGCAAATTCTGGTTTCAGCAGAAGACTGCATAAAGGACGCTTCCCTAAAATTTAAATATTTCGTAAGTATTACAAACTAAAATGCAAAGAATGAAGCTGAAACGCGCAGGTAGTTTCCACTAGGAGACGAAACAAAATGCCACAAGCGGCCAAATAAAAATAAGGAAAGCTCTATGACGTACTATCTGACAGATTAGTCTCGATGTCATAATTAATGCTGACAGTTTCAATATTCATGAAACCCACTTTAGACACACCGTAGCTGTAGCACATACCTCGACCGAAAATGACGAAAGAAAACTTACTTCGAACTGGAGGATTGTTAGCAAGAGCAGATTTGTCATCCGCATCATCACCCGGTGTACCGTCAGCGAACTTCCGAAGTTTCCAGCTTTTTCGTCTTCCATCATCTTCTCTTTTCAACGACCGCTTAGCCGGAAGGGCATAAAAGTACTGTTCTGTCTGAACCTCCTACCATTGAGAAACAACCGACACGAATAGGGATTATTTAACAAGAGAAACACGATAGCATCAACTAGATATCAAAAACTGAAAGAAAGTCGCCATCTTGCAAAGCATCGGTGCACAGTGAAAGTGCGAGTCGACAGGTATTAGGCTTACCGTTTCCTTTGGGGGCGGTTTGGCCGCTTTCTTCAGCTGGTCCCAATAGGGATTTTCTGTGGCGTCCGGCGGTTGGGCGACGAGTTCGGTGCGGGACATTTTCTCAACGGGCGTAACTTTTAACGCATAGAGGTACTAGAAGAATAAAAAATATGCATGGAATGTTCACAATAAGCGAGGCAATCATGCTAAGTCAGCGAATACCACAGCAATGCACGAAAACTAAACAAAAAAGCTGTGAAAATTTCATTATGAAGGTGCCACGTTGATCAATAAACGGATTGACCATTACAGAGCGGATCTGAGCAGTACCGATACTATAGAGCAGGGGTCGGCAACCTTGTTGACTCGGAGAGTCATCGACGCAAATATTTAGGAAAACATTTCAGTGAGAGCCATATAATATATTTTAAGATTCAATCCAATTAAATGTGGGTATAATAAGCCTCTGGATTTATTCTTTTAAATAATACTCCTATAATACTCGTTGTTAATGCGACTTCTGGTGGTGCATGGGTTCGCTGATGGCTGTGTAGTCTGGTTGGTAATTGACGAGGTTAAGCTTCATGCAAGCGTTGAAGCTCTCAGCCGTTAGACGCGATCGTAGGATGAACTCGATGTATTTAATACGTGAGAATGACTGCTCACATGCATACGTAGATCCAAACAAGGTCAATACAGCAATACTTGCGGCGCTGCATTTGTCTTTCAGTTTCATTTCTTCCACGTGGGTTGCCATTATGATAGTACTATCAGGAACAGTTTTGCCGAAAGAGGCACGTCTTTGGTCCGTTTGATTATCATGTTTCTGGTCGAAAGATCATCAAAAGTTTATTGGCTACATCCAGTATGAACATATCAGCCTACTCGCCATCTGTGAATGGTTTTTCGTTCCATACTATTATTAAAGATGCGGCAAAGCTAACAAAGTTATAGTCACCTTACTGGGTCTATACGCAGAGTTGCTGCCGGCTGGCTTGCACCCTACTCATTAGCTCTTGACATGCTTTCTTTCGTCTATCTCCCGCAAGGTATTTTGATGCAAAGATATCATGGCGTATGTTTAAGTGGCACTTTACATTCTACCGTTTCATGGGTGGAATCTTCTAATTGCAATTTGGACACACCACATAACCTGTTCTCTCTACAAAGGCGAATTCTTCGGCCCATTCCTCCCGAAATGTACGATACTCTTCATCTCTTTTTCTTTTCACCATATTCTATGTTGCAGGGGTTAACTTGGGCATATAAGAGGGTGTAGCAGTCAAAGATGTGCGATCTTCTATAAACGTTATATGAAGAGCATTGCATTTGTATGGACTGTTTGCTTTCGTGTGATAAATTCGTCCGTCTGGAGGACATAAACACAAGGGATTATGAATGAATTCAGGTGTTTCACCGATCTAGTCAAGGAACAATTAAGGTCCGTTTGCTTTGTCGGATCCACTTCATCACAAGGGACTATTGGTGACAAGGCAGGCTGGCCAATGCGCGTAAGATTACCTTGTCTGCCAGTGACCCTGACTAAGCTAAGGTCAAGTCTGGGGGCTGTCGTGCTTTATTAGAGCGTCTGTTATTTAGCGAGCTTGTCGCAGCCGTTGGGATACGGGAGGAAAAGAGAGCAGCTGTGGTCGGCTAGCCGGAAAGGGAACTCTGGAACAACTGCTAGGTCAAACCTAGAGGGGCCGAAAGGCCAGAGATTTGTCAAGATTAAATTGTTTTTTATACGCGTGTCAGCGGCGGCACGTCATTGGAGGAACCAAAATCACAAAATCTGAAGTCTCTAATTTTAATTTTATTTGAGAGATAGACGCAATCATCAAAAGAGTCACATCTGGCTCGCGAGCGATAGGTGGCCGACCTCGGCTATGGAGCACGATGGCTTCAAAACTAGTTTCTCCGGTCAGCTATTAAACTTACATTCTTCGCACTGATGTCAAATCCTACATGGGCAGTGTAAGTCTGCTCTCCGACGTTTTATTACTACAATTAATAGACGGTATAGGAAAGATGCGAAGTTGGGAATACAAATAGCACATGGACAGTTTCAATGCTACTTAGAAAGATAAGAGGAAATCGAATAACGTCATACAAATGGATCGACGGCATGTACACAAATCAGAATGGCAGTGCAGACGTGCCTAAAAAGGCAATTTGTACTCGATGCAACCGTCGTTGATTTCAATCAGTGTCTTTTGTGCGTAAAAGTATTTCGATTGTCTAATAAGCAAAAATACAGTGACTGTCAAGCAAAAAGAAGACCGGAGAATTCAAGTAGCTGAGTGAATAAGACGTCGACAAGGAAGTTTCATTTGAAAAAAAAACTGGAGGAAATTAATTTTGTTCTGTAGCTGCGCAGCGAAGACGTGTAGAAACAATATGTTCCAGATTAAAAATATCTTAGAAAAATAACGCACGACAAAGCTAAATTACATTGACGATGAAGCAATTTACGTGAAAATAACACAACTGCAACCATGCTTCACGTAATCTTGGAGCACAGAGTTGCCGAACTTCACTAAGTTTTTGATAGCAAAAACTAAACAAAACTACCAAGTGATTTAATGCGAGTTTACAGAATGAGTAAACGGGCCACAATTATGCCGTAAAAGCTAGAGTCAGCATATATGACACCTGTTCTGGCTTTTAGCTGGCCATATCAAAAAGGGACGCACCTTCAGATTTTCTTTGTTTCCAACCTCAGCAAGGCCAATAAATCGGGTGACATGCCACTCTTTTTCCAACAAGACACGATGGTTTCTAAAAAATAGTCCAAACATAAAAATAGGGCATATAAGGTTTCATGGCGGAAATATAAACAGCAGAAAGCAAAAAAGATACTAATACTCGACTTTGCGAGTAAGCTTGCTGAACACTTCATGCAGCAGAAATCTTTTCGAAATAAACCGACTAGTGCTTTTTATGCCCTTTTTGACTTTTTATTAAGAAACACAACAAAACAGCCTGACACAGTTCAAGTGGACGTAGTAAATAAGTATAGGACGGTCCATAGGCCAAATTATGCACTGTGAGCAAGACGAAAGTCAAGGTGGATAACGCAGTTCAGTTGATTTGACTCGCGTTTTTAAGCAGAACAGAGACTTAGGAGCTAGAACAAACGGAGACAATAGCACGCACATATTGTGTTTACTATGAGTTAGTTTGGGGGAAAACATAAAATTGCAAAGAATATGCCACAACCGCGTTAATGACCTCGGAGTACACATTTTGGAGCATTTATATCCAAATAAAGTTGACTAAAAAGTTGACTCCGCACAAAACAACTGTAAACGACAATCAATGTCAGAGAATAAATAAAATCAAGTCCCTGGGTAGTGTAATTTCACTATCGTAGAGTTTTCGAGCAGCTGTAGAGGCAGCGAAGAATTGGCCACCACAAACCTCTGTCAGTATAAGGCAAGTCACATTTATAGGAACAATTCGATTTTCTTAAACTTATGATGTCAGGTGATGGTGCAAAAAATCAAACTTTATTTAAGCTATATGGATCTTCGAAGACGTTCTGGCATTCCATGAGTGGAGAAGTAGTCAGTTGATGCTGTAATCCTGATGTATAGTACAGGCGAGTTTTGAAAGCAAAAGAAGTGCTATCCTGATCAGTTCTATAAGGCGACGAGGGGGTAAAAAGCAAGTGGAGACAAGACTGCGGTATCAGCCAAAGATTTTAACTAATGGTCTACCCTCAGGTGAGTAAAAACAGTATTGACGACGGAGTTTTTCGAAGTGAAAGTAAAAAAGCAGTGTCGAAATACCTGTAAGGTTTTCTTTCATAAAATAATCCGGCAGAAGCAGCGAAGTGGTAACGAGGTTTGACAGCTTGGGCTATGTGCGACATTGCCACTGAAGAAAGGGTGTCGACAGAATCAAATATTTTATCAGTTGGAGAAACAATATATTTAGGCCACTGGCATGTGAGGAGAAGGTCAACGCCAATGAAGGAGGGGTCCGAATCCAAACCAGGTAATTCCGAAGCCCACGATGCTGCTCCGGCATCGGAATCGAAATTTAAACTGACGTACACAATACGAAGACCAGACAGTGTTGAATAAGTTCCATGCTGACCTGTCTAAAGATGCACACTATTAAAACAAAAGAATACCCAGAAATTTGATGTTGGGACAGATTTCACAGCCATTGAGGTCGCTAATATAACTCATAGCTTGTGGACTAGTTGGTGAAAGGACAAATGTAGAGATAGGCACTAAAAATAATAAAAATGATTTAAATACCGTTATTGGGATTATCTGAATAGTACTCCAAGTCTTTTGTATCTTCCCCAAAGAAATCGCCAATGCAAAACAGCGCCTAAAGAAAAGTAGACAGAAATATACACCCTACTTCAAAGGGCCCCGCAGCCTTAATCACTTTTGAGATTCTGCTGTACAGCGGCTTAAGTTTGCCCCGTACATCTCCGCAAATAAGTCTAAAGCTAATTAAGCTGAGGAGAACAAACGTGCATTTTGCAGCTATCCATCAGTGGGAAAATATTTGAGTATGCACATATTAAATTGGCTCACTATAAGAAGCTTTATTAAATACAAGAGTTAAATATAGGTCTCTTGCGACATTTTCGTCCTAAAATGACCTCGCTTCTAGTTAATTGCTCCATATCAGTGTCATTCACCACAATGGTCAATTCGTGAGTACGAACGAGTACATTTGTCAAATTTTTCATCCGCGACTCTCAGCTAAATGCATCCTAGTAATTCGAACAATCTAAATATAAAATCCCACATTGAGTCCAAATTGCGTTTTGTTGCTAAGTTTTTGAAGCTAGCTCTACATTCTTCGTCGCGAATAGCACACGTAGAATACCTAAGATTTATATTGTAATTGGTATATAGTTTAAACCTTACATTATTCTGGTAGCTCTCATACGTTTTTGACGGTGTTAGAAGAGCACTGCAATCCTCAACTGTGATTATCCGTCAGTGTCTGTTCTGGGACGAGGCAGGTGATTGAGATTATACTCTATCATAAGTAAGATAAGGCCCTCTGTCACATTTAATGAATTCCACTTCCTGAAGATATCCAAAGGTATGTATAACAAACATTACCTGGTTTAAGCTGGGAATACATAATAAAATTTTCAGAAATATTCTCAAACATTAGGCGACAATGCTCATAAAACCGAAGAAAATCTGCGTAATATGAAGAGGTTGTAGCATTCAAAGCGTATACCTTGGAAGGCGAAGTATAAACGATTTCTTTCTGGTATATTTATATGTTTATCATGCCAGTTTACAGGCACTTTTAAAGAGTTGGTAGACCACTTCTTGGGCGCTTTCCAAAACCTCGAAGACAGGAAATACCGAAAACAAACTCCTTCTTTTGCAGCCAGTATTGGTTTTATTTGCAGTTTGTGTTTTGTCAATACTGGGTGAGATAGAGAGTTTGTTTCAAGGAAAAAAAACCTGACTTCAAAGGTATGGTAGAGATGGAACATATGTACAGTTTTAGACTGAGTTGACACATCAACAAAAGAAAAATTGCATATCGTTAGGGACATTAGTTCGGGACAGGGAGGGTTGGCAGAAGAACACACTGTTCTCAGCCTTCCTTCAATGTTTGTCGGCAAAAGTTGCGCGCTGTCGGCTGAAGGATTAACGGATTGCGGGCTGCAGCTTCAGCAGTATTTTCTTCAGCATGAGGCCTGGCAGTGTTCAAAGTCCACGAACGCTATCAAAGTGAAAGAGAGATTACACCGAGTCAGCACACAAAATTCGTGAATGTAGAAAACTGAGTCCTGAATGTAGAAAACTAGTGATAGCCCTCTAAAACATAGGATAGCTTTGCTGGGTTTTAATACTTCTAGGCAGCTTATATCAGATTGATATGGCGTTTACTCAAAAGAATTGCCGTTACTTAAGTGTGCGTGCCATAGGAAGAAATGAAAAACACATCTCGATGACTGGCGCACTGAGAGTGCTCGAGCTGCCTTATTGTACTGAGCGGATTAAATATTTCCATTTAAAAGTTTAAATAGTATAACTAGACCCTTTTGTAATCTACGAAGTCACAGGGGATCAAGCTTTATAAGTTCACATCTTTGTCGGTAGGGTAAGTTTCGGTGTTCTGTAGTGAAAACTCTTCTTGTGAAGAAGTGCTGCACCGATTCTTTTTACTTCCGTTCACTAATGCGCAGAAGACTGAATAGGGGCGAGCAGTATCGAAGACTAGGTCTTACGTATATATTATAAATGCTAGTTCAAACCTTTATGGTCTCAAAATTTCTAAGGATAAATCCCGTGGTTCGGCCTGCTTTCGAGACTATCAGGGCATAGTGCTCTGACAAATTGAGACTATTAAAGTAGGATGTACCTAAATCCTTGATAACTCCTGCGTAATTTATTTCTTGGCCATCAATGCTTAATTCCAGCTGATGATCGTCACCAACAACCATAACGGAGCATTTGTGCCATGAAAGGGTGAGGCGCCATGTGCAACACCACTGGGCGAAGGCCTAAAGATCCTTTGTTATCAGCTCGAGCACGATGTTGCGATCTGCCGGTTTATATCGATAAGCGACTTTTAAATCATCAGCGTACATGAAAGGTTTGCCATACTGAAAACAATCTGAAAAGTCGTTGACAAACAGGCAAAATATGAGCGGACCCAGTACACTACCCTGTATAACTCCACTCCTCATATGCGTGCTACGCACAGATAAGTCCAAACGCCTTCGCGAGCAATATGTATTTCAATTGAGTTCCCCCATTTCACAGTCCAATGACAAATTTTGTCCTGCCTCAGGAGAGAGTGTCTCACTGAAACTGTGAAGCACAACAGGAGCTGTATAGGTGCGTGATGAGAACGCGACTGAAAGAAATTTAAACAGTTTGCATTTGATTGACTGAAATAAAAATGCAGGTAAAGGGTTGCGGAAGGGCCAAAAAAGACGTAAAGTATTACTACAGACGAAGAAAATGATGAAGGCGAATTTATTGGTTAACATAGGATAGCACGTATTTGGATAGGTGGAAATTTGCCCTTCTAAAATATGAAGGTGGCTATGCGATGAACTCTCAAATAAATTTCGCCAATTGATCACTGATGAATTCTTTAGTCAGCATATTGAAATAAAACATACTATTTCGTGCTCAAAGGTCGTCAAGGTGTTTGCGCTCCATCATTTACAAGGACAGTAGTTGTGTTCTCGGGTGGAGTTCTAGTACCCCGTTGGCCGGACTCACTATTACGTTCTCGTTTGTAGAATGCGTCCTTTTCCCGTTTTTAAACCAAGCGTAGACAGCAAGCTTTATTGAATTCGGTATATTTCGCGACGATTTCTCCACTGCACCCCGTTGACGCACAGGTTAGACAACGAATAAAAACGTGTAGCAGTTCGATTTTTCTTAAACTGGCAGTGCATAAAACCAAGGGTCATAGTCCACTGTAAATAGTGCTCAGCTGAAGGATACTACATTTACTCAGCATATCGATTGAAAAGAGCGGATGGGAAGTTAACGCAAATCACGTTGGGGATAAAAACTAACTGTCCAATTTCTGAGGTACTTGGAGATTAACCACATGTAGCGCAGGGTTCGATTTGTTCGTGTCCGAAAAAGAATTCGCAGAGCTGTTCTGACGTCGACAGAATGATCACTGCCTAGCAGACGTTTCGTAATTGCGGCCCATAGTACTCAAAATTTTTGCTTGAAAATCCCATTGTGTAAGAACTCAGCGGCCCTGGCTGCTAGTTGTCTTTGCGTACGCCCAATGAACTAACACCCGCAAGTGAACATGACTTCATTCACAGAATTTAAGGTGCCATGCAACGGCAAGTCATCTGCTGCCCATGTTATTGGAGAGCTTTGAGTCGGACTAAAGAAGACGACTTCAGTTGCGTTGCAAGTCCTTTCGACGGTACAGCGCAACCGTCGTATGACTGTGTTGAAAATGTTGATATAATTGTTTCTTAGAGCCACCTTAATGTATATCCCGCTGCCCATTAGTATTACGGAATTGGTGGGTAAACCAATTTATCCTCAGTAAACGAGTGTAAATTACTATTAAATTGCGTTGAAAGTGATCAAAGAATATTAAATTAATGATGCTTATAAATGTTTTAATAAACTAAATATAATCAACTTCGTAAACACAAGCATATTTTGCTCAGGCAGCATACCTGTGTAGCGGCCGACCCGGTAGGTCTGATCCGTTTGTTTAAATTGGACCCCTTGGCGGGCAATTAACGTTTGTGCTAGTGACTCGGTGCAAGTGCTTGCTCCCGCTCTTTTCCGTTCTAGTGCAAGTCATTGACGGAGAGGACCCTTCCCCCTGTGGACGCTTCCAACGCCACCTCCCCTCTGAACTCGACCAATTGATCTCTTCCTCACTGGCCAGTGTTTATCTTGTTTCTAGATTACAACTTCGCTGTAATTCTCTGATACATTATACTCCTTCAGTTATATTTGGATTCTCATTGGTTGCCTGATTGAACGATGGCTCTTGATGACTACAACGATAATGAAACAGATCAACTCACAGAGGATCCTCAGGGTACCTCCGAGAAAGTAGACAAGAAGTCTGACACCCCTTCTGCCTCGTGTACTACACTGGTGACAGCGCCAGAGAACGACCCACCACCCCCTAGCCAAAAGGTTCTATTAGTCCCTCCCTCCTTTGCTCCCTTTGATGGCACCAAAGATTTCCGGTCGTGGCTTCGACGCATTCGATACTATATCGACACGCCACCGTTGGACGAACGCAGCCACTTGGTGCTTACGCATTTGGCGGACGACCAATTTGATCGGGCCCTCGAGGCCGGGCTTTCGCGCGATACAAAATTCAAGTGTCTCTCTGAGCAACTCGAGCGCCTTTTCCAGCCGCTGTTGTCCATCGAAGAGGCACTGGGGAGATTTACAAACGGACGGCCGCAAGCCAACAAAACACCACGGCAATTCGCAGACCGGCTTATTCACCTCTGCCGAGACGCCTTCCCGTCCCTCGCGGCCGCCGAGCGAGACCAAGTCGTCCTCTTTTACTTCAAGAGAGGTCTGAGTTCCCAGGAGGTCTGCTACTCTCTTCGCATCCAGCCCCCAGGGGATCTCAGCGACGCCATCTCGCGCGCTTCGCAGATGTTAGAGCCTGACCCCTCCACTACCTATGGCTCTACCCCTGGGACTGCGTGGCGATCCAACCCCGTCAACAAAAAATCCGGGACCCAGTCGTGGCCACACTCGTGGCCTTTCTCGTCTAACCGCAAAGACCGGGGCAACAGGAACGGTGGAGTCCGGAACCCCTATAGGATTCCACCCAGGAACCCTCCCAATGGACCGCCCCGCTATCGTCAACGCAACCCTACCTGGATCGTCAACGAAGGTAACGATGTTGTTCCCGTTTGCTCTAACATGTCTTTTTCTGATGAACCTTAATGCACCACAATTCGGGTAGATAACCAGTCTGTTAAGGTGCTGATCGACACCGGCGCCTCTATGTCCCTCATAAGGGCCGATCAGCTCTCCGATATTCTGGCCGGTCACATTTGTCCACCCGCTCACCCCCACCACACTCCGTACCACCACCGGTACAGATATGGTTATACTCGGCACCGTTACCATCCCACTCGCGTTCTCGTCCAGAACACCCCTCCAACACACGTTCAAAGTTACTCCTACACTGACGTGGAGCATTATACTAGGGCTCGATTTCCTATCAGACCACGGATGCCTTCTGAACGCTTATGACCGCAATCTGACTTTCACATGGGAGCTTCCGGTCGGCAAGGCTAGACCTTGTTCATTTGACACAGACGCTATCTGTGCTGCTATCGCGGCGGCTGCTGCCCTTCCTCCCACAGACATCGAGTCCGTTATACCCACTGACCCGGATATAACAGAGCAGGACCGGCAGGTCCTCCGTGATCTGCTCATAGAGGCGGGCGATATTTGCGCTTGGGACGACTTGTCCCTCAGCAGAACAGCAGTCATTCGATATGCCATAGACACTGGCACCGTCAAACCAGTTTGGCAACCGCCACGGTGGATACCACCACATTTCCAACAAGAGGTGAACGACATGCTACAAAAAAGGCTTAAAGCTAAAATGATTTGGCCGTCTTAGTCACCCATCTAGTCCGTTATGCCCACTGACCCGGGTATAACAGAGCAGGACCGGCAGGTCCTCCGTGATCTGCTCATAGAGGCGGGCGATATTTGCGCTTGGGACGACTTGGCTCTCAGCAGAACAGCAGTCATTCGATATGCCATAGACACTGGCACCGCCAAACCAGTTTGGCAACCACCACGGTGGATACCACCACATTTCCAACAAGAGGTAAACGACGTGCTACAAAAAATGCTTAAAGCTAAAGTGATAGGCCGTCTAACACACCCTGGTCCTCCCCTGTCTAGCAAGTGCCCAAGAAAGACGGGAGCCTTCGGTTTTGCATTGACTACCGTCGACTCAATGCACTTACCACTCGAAATTCATTCCCGCTACATCGGATCGACGTCACTCTTGACGCCCTTGCCGGAGCTCAGTGGTTCTCCACGCTTGACCTAAAGTCTGGCTATTGGCAAGTCGAGGTGGAACCGGACGACCGTCGCAAAACGGCGTTCATACTGCCACAAGGGCTTTTCGAATTTGAGACGATGCCTTTCGGCCTTTGCAATGCATCAGCCACCTTCCAACGGCTGATGCAATGCGTCTTGGCTCATCTGTATCCGACTCGCTGCTTGATCTACCTCGACGATGTGATTGTGTTCGGTCGCTCAATTTCAGAGCACACCGATAACCTCGCCACGGTACTATTTGCCTTGCGCGCCGCGGGCCTCCGTCTTAACCCTCAGAAGTGCAAATTCCTGCGTCGTCATGTCACGTTCCTGGGACACAAGGTTATACCCGAGGGCATTAACCTGTCACCTGCCAAAGTTGGCACAGTTCGCACGTGGCCCATTCCCACGCCAGCTACCGAAGTCAGGGGTTTTATAGGCCTCGCTTCGTACTACTGCCGCTTTATTAAGGGCTTCGCGGAAATCGCTCGCCCCTTGCATCTGCTGACTGAACGCAACCGTAAGTTTGCTTGGTCCAAACAAATTTCAGCTTGCTTTCGAGGAACTGGAAAACTGCCTTATCGCCGCGCCCGTCCCTATGCTCCCCAACACCGCTCCGGATGCCCCGCCTTTCATTCTCGACAGCGATGCTAGTGCAGATACAATTGGCGCAGTCCTGTCCCAAGCCGATGACAATGGGCGCGAATGGCCTGCCTGTTTTGCCAGCCGCTCCGTCTCCAGAACGGAACGCAACTATTGCACTTATAGGAGGGAACTGCTAACACTTATTACGTTCATCAAACGGTTTTAACTCTTCCTATTGGGCCGACCCTTCGTCATTCGCACCGACCACAACGTCTTGCAGTGGCTACACAACTCGAAGAACGACGAGGGCAAATATGCCCGCTGGCAGAAACTTTTACAGTAATTCACTTATAAGTGTCAGTTAAGACCCGACCGCCAACATGGCAACGCCGATGCGATGGCCCGACGACCCTTCCCAGCGTCACCACCCGAGCCCGCTGCAGAACGCGCTACGGTTGCCGCTCTGACGGTCAGCGAACCCACCCGGTACCATTGGGCGGTTGCTTAAAGCACCGACCCTGACATGGCCATTATTTATGACCACCAGGTGCACGGCCGTCCCCGGCCGACGGAGACTGATTTACGCGGCTCCTCAGAAGCCCCCCGCATTCTGTGCAACCAGTGGACGAATTTATTCTTCGAGAACGAACTCCTATTCATTACGGGTACTTCGTCACAGCCCGCCCGTCTCGTCGTCCCTGGTTGTTTAACTGCCACCGTTCTTAAGGACCTCCACCAAGAACTCGGGCATGTAGGGTCCTCCAAAACGGAGACCGCGGTGCGCCAGAGATTCTGGTGGCCACATCTCCGCGAGGACGTTTCCACCTTCTGCAAGGCAATTGCCACCTGCGCTTTGCTGAAGGGCCCCATCCCAAAATTTCAGGCACCTATGCAACCCATGACTACCGGGTTCCCGTTCGAACGAGTCAGCATTTACATCGTTGGACCGATCGACCCCCCCACTCGGGCGGGGAACCAATACATACTTGTATTAGTTGATTTCTTCCCTAAGTGGGTCGAGGCTATCCCCATCGCCAAACAGGATGTGGCGACGTTGACGGACGCTATTATTAGCGAGTGAATATGCCGATTTGGCACACCCCTGTCATTACACTCCGATTGCGGCGCAAACTTCCGAAGGCGGTTGCTCCAGGACGTATGCGACCTCCTCGCCACTCACAAAACCCGTACAACTCCCGGACGTCCAGAGGGCAATGGGCTGGTCAAACGTACAAACCAGAGGATAATTAAACTTCTCAAAGCCTTCGTCCTCCACTTACCGTCGACACACTGGGACACCCGTCTGCCTTGCGTCTTGCTGGCGTATAGGGCGACCGTTCATTTTTCTACTGGGTACACGCCGTTCTTCATGCTCACGGGCCGCCACTTTCGGTTACCATCCCACTCCACCCACCCTGCCCTCGCCCAAACATCTCACACGACTGATAGATATGCCCTCGACCTATGTGAAAATCTTCGATTAACCCACAGCCTGGCATGCGAACACCTTCATGCCTCTGTCGAGCGACAGAAAGACTTTTTTGACCGCCACCTGCATGGTTCTTCTTACCAACTCGGCGACTACGTCCTGCGTTGTCGTGACGTACCTCCCGTCGGAACATCGGCAAAGTTCTTCTGTCCATGGGAAGGGCCATTCCTCGCCATCGAAGTCCTCTTTCCCGCGACTTACATCCTCGGCGACGCCCAGATTCCCGATACCCCCGAGTTTACGGCGCATGTCGCAAAACTCCGCCCGTAAAACGTGTCCGCCCCCATTACAACGCCATCCTATCACCGCACTTTGAACCATCGCCGGGTGCGGAGGTCGAAGTGACCACGCACCCCACACCGCTCCCTGGCAGCCCTGGGACAGGGCTCTTCCTAGAGGGGGGGAGCATCATAGCGGCCGACCCAGCAGGTCTGATCCGTTTGTTTAAATCGGACCCCTTGGCGGGCAATTAACGTTTGTGCTAGTGACTCGGTGCAAGTGCTTGCTCCCGCTCTTTTCCGTTATAGTGCAAGTCATTGACGGAGAGGACCCTTCCCCCTGTGGACGCTTCCAACGCCACCTCCCCTCTGAACTCGACCAATTGATCTCTTCCTCACTGGCCAGTGTTTATCTTGTTTCTAGATTACAACTTCTCTGTAATTTTCTGATACATTATACTCCTTCAGTTATATTTGGATTCTCATTGGTTGCCTGATTGAACGATGGCTCTTGATGACCACAACGATAATGAAACAGATCAACTCACAGAGGATCCTCAAGGTACCTCCGAGAAAGTTGACAAGAAGTCTGACACCCTTTCTGCCTCGCGTAGTACACCTGAAACGGTCATTCGGGACTCACTTTCTTTGCTGGCAGTGGTCATTAGTTCTGAATGAACTATCAGATAGAATCGGCGTCCCGCTCTCCAAAACCTTAAAACGCACTTCAGAAGAGTAGAGTTATTACAGGAGACCATCCAATATAAGAGCTGAAAGACTTTAGCCACATCACGTTATCATAGCCAACAGCTACCTTAGTCAATTTAGCTATCATAGGAAACATCTTGTTAACAGATGTCGGAAAAAAGAGCAACATTCAAAAGCCTTATGTTAAAGAACCCTGGAGATGGCATCTCAACCATTAAAATGCACCGAGTTAGGCCTGACACATATTGCAAGGTACAACTGCTTGCCCTGGAATGAAAATTCAGGAGTCGTTTACATTTAACGCGCACTTGGCAGTTGCCTACAAAATATATGATGTTTACGTTGGCGAAAGGGAATAATGCTAGCGCACCTACCCACACTAACATAAGCTGACAACTTAGAGGTAAGATTCTGACTCAACTCAAAACGCCCGCTAAATAAACTGATCACAATGTAGACTGTCTAAGAGTAATCATACTAGACCGAGCCAGCTCTCAGCCAGAACGAATCAAACCTGACTTGTGGTTTTCAGATCAGCAGAGAAATAGATCTTCCTCCGGTTTCAATACTTACTTTGTTACCTACACAAAAAAGAGAAAAAAAGAGGCGCGCTAAACATAGGAAAAGTGGTCAGACACGGCGACCGACCAATGGAGCACAAAACTCCACAAACTCTCAAATATGTCCCATTTAAGTGATGACTTACAGAGAAAATAATTGTCACACAAACCAAACATCTACCAGAACTGCGAGTTAGCCTAACAGGAAACTTCGATCAGTTCCAGGCGTATTAGGTCGGTAAAAGTCGGTAAGGAAAGGTTGTGAAGTTCTCTAGGTTTAATCAACACACCAAACTACTGTTTTTTAGTAGTTGCGGTTCGGTTTATTATATCACAATTGTGGTAAGTCGCCAGCTGTGTACTAAATACCAAATTCCTATGACGACATTTTGGGTCTTGACGATGAACTTGTTTTGACATGGTGTTAGATTTTCGCCCGTATCATCCTTCAACCTTTCCTTAGTTAGACTATCGACCATCGCCTGAGGTGAGTAGTGGCTAAGCGGACTTATAAGATCCACCCTTGCTGGCATTTCATGGGAAATCATATTATACCTTGCACAATGAATACCTTAACAATGATACATTGACTGACCTCCGATTCGGCAACAGGATGATAAATATGTTCCAGTAAACCAGTTTTTCTTTGTTGAACATGGAGCGTAAAGTTGCTCATGAGATATCCAATATTGAACTATAAGAATCGTGATCAAAACGAATGGCCTATTTTGCAAAATTTTTAATCCAGGCAATATTCTTAAAAAATTATGCATAGGATTATTGAACACGTGTAAGCTTCTTCGCACTATGAAGGGCTCCATGAACTTCTGGCCACACACGCCGACCATACTTAGCCGGCAAGATTCATGTCTGTCATCCTACATTTTAAATCTTACTCACCGTTCAATCGTGCAAATGTACGGAGGTAATTCAATTTCCTTAAGTATTCGCCTATTTACTTGACTCGGTGCGATAAAAATGTAACCATTCACAGCTAATTCATCATAGTCAAAAGTATGCTCTTCAGAAACGCTGATAATGGACCGGATTTTCTATTTCATAAAAGTGTGAGTAAACAAGTCCTCAGGTAAGTACATTTTCGGATATATTGATGGGCCATGAAAGTCAATTTTAGCTAAAACGCGGCCACAATATCGTATGCAGCCCCTTTCATACAAGAAATACAGACGCCTCAAATAATAATGGTAAAAGGGGTTTTCTGGATGAGACCTAAAAATAATGGACAGCATACACAATGAAGGAGAAATGCCACAAAATTGCAGTTACACATTACATTTATCATAACCTTTTAACTTAAGCATAAAAACCTTATCCAATCCTTAAGACACCAACACACACCCTGTGCATGAACTGTAATCCTAAGAGCCTCACTATTATCTTCAATCTCTTATCCAGTCTTAAAACGCTACCTCCTAACTTTAAACATTTAACCCCATACTTCAAATTAACTAAGTATAATATTAAATATAACGTTGATACACCCCTTAAAATTATGCTAACGTTTAAAAAATATATTTGCCCAGTCAAAATGAGAGAGTATGTTTTAAAACAGGGACAAGGTTGGGCTAGGTACAATACCACCGTCTTCTTCTCACGTCGAAATGATAGTATTCAGTGTTTCAGACTCCAAAACGTTTGATAGCACAAAGTCTAACTCATTTTATCAAATAGGGACGTCTGTTTTATCTACAAGATTGGCAAAATATTGCTGCTATTTTAGTCAAACGTAACGGCTATAAAAATTTTCATGAAATTAAAAAAGAGTCATCTAGATTTTTTCTAAGGGTTTTCCCTTACCTTACGCATAAGATATTGGGTTTAAAGAATTTTTATGCATATTTGAAAGAATAGACAAATAACTTAGACTGAGGGGAAACAAATATTTATTGAAATTGGCACTCTGTCCAAAGGAAAACGTCAGGACCTACGCTTGGTACGAATTGTGACAGAAAAGGTTAGCCGCTGTATTTGCTGGCTTGTTGCGGTTGCATAGCGTAAATTTGACGGGATCAGTATCCGTAACTCGCATCCATTATTGCGTGAACAAATTTTAATTCAACCGGACCAAGGCTGAATCTGCGAGTTTCATTGCGCAATACTTTATTCGACGTTTCTTCAGTGCGTTCTGCGTGGCTTAGGAATATCAGTTGGAGAACTTAATGTGCGCAATTAACTTAACGAGAACTATTGTGAACTGTTAAAGAAATACAGGTTCCTTCCTATCGCTACCATTATCCACATAACTGTGGCTGCATTTTCAGTCAGCTCATGTGCATGGAGCACGTCGAAATAATCTTGTACTTGGCAGAATACACTGCTCACTGACAAAATTCTAGTTTGGAACCTTCAGTTTTGTTATGTGCTGAAATTAATAAAAGCCAATTTAGATACTTGCAAACAGGGCAATATCAAGTCCACCAATTGGTATTCTGCCTTTATCTCTACCTCAAACAAGCCATTAACCAAAGCATATTTAAATAGGTACGCTTGAGTATAAAAAACTGCTAGATGACTGGAATGTAAAATCTGAACCAAAAATACGGAAAAGACAAGCTCTATGAGGAAGGAGGCGTTTTCTGTAAATAGTCAACTGTTGGTTGACTTTATCTCTACTCCAAGCGTGCAGAACACAAAATAGCCCAATTCTTTAAGAATATAATTTCTATAGTTTTTCGCAGGAGGAATAGGTAACACTTGATGGAGGCATCAGTCTTCATCAAACATCGTATTTCATTTAACATGTTTTTTCCTTCCCGTCCGACCATCATTCTTCATTTGCTAGCCCTTGGTCAACATGATATTGACAGGTGGTATTGCGAGATGAAACAACAGTGCAGTCGGACTGAACTATAGAGTAACTGGCGGCCGACTTACATCAACATTTATGCGAAAACACCTCTTGCAAAGTTTGAGATACAGTGCTGCTATACTGTTAAGCCTACGAAAAATTGTAGACGTACCTTTGTGGGAAATTTAACGTATTAAGTTGTAAGCCGGGGATTTACAGATTCCTATAGTTACCGAAGTAGTAAAAATTGGTCTTATTTGACCCTTTCTCTAGCTCTGCGGTCCTTATGTTTTATTGTCACTGGCTAGAGCTCCATAGCCATTGATCCTCACACATTTACCGGCTCTCGGAGACGTATGTTCCGTATTCCCCATTCAGCCACTGATAAGCGTACCTTGAGCATTTAAGTGAACTTGATAAAAAAACCATTGAGATGCCTGCGAATGTTCGTCTTCATTACTATGGATGCATTTGTGCAAACTCCCGGTGACAGCTTATCACGTCCTCTTTCTAACAAGAACATATTCATTGATAAAACTATTAACAAAGCGTTTATGTAAGATCATAGTAATGCGCTGCACATTGTAGTTGAGTAACTGTTAGTATTTACGCATGATAAAATAGGATATTGTGGGCTATTGCTCTGAATTCCGAAAATTTTTCGTTTAACGTGCCTTTGTAACTTTTGAATTGAAATATGAAATAAAACGGCACAGTTTATTTAATTCGCTGTTTTTCTACTTTTTTAGTGGTGTTTTACTCAATTCCATTTCATGTATTGGCGATTTTTCTTTGCTTATCCTTTTGATTATATCGCACTTTTATGTTTATATATATAAGCCTTCAAGCATATATTTTGCTTTTAATTAATCATTTTATATGTTGTATTGATCACACATACGTTACTGCCCCACCCATAAAAATCTTTATTACTACCCGTCCAGTCTTATGCTATCCTGGGGTTTCGGTTTGCTGTGGTGACCAGGGCCTTATAGAATCTATCGTTGACGCACAGACTGCAGAAATTTTTGTAAGTTTGACCATAAGAACTTGGTCTTCCATGCTTTCCTTTTTTAAAGTCAATACAAACGGATATACGTGCCAGCTATATTGACAGTTGACTGGCTTATTTCACGTCGCTTTTTTAAAAGGAGAGGAGCAAAGCTGACTCGCCTTTGTAAAAATTGATAATAAGTTCACTGAATAAACGACGGATCAGTAGTGCACAGAAATAAGTTCAAGTATGATAGTAGGGCGCTCAACGATCTGGTTGCGGAACATGCCCGTCCCGTTGGGCCTTATGGGTGAATCTAGAGGGCCGGTAGGCAGTCGCATAGTGAATGCTAATATCCAATAAAGTAGGACCACTTGACAAATAAGAAAACGCAAAATTGTTAAAATATGCGAGGCTGATGGCAACATTAATTCGGGCATCATTATTCCAATGCTTAAGTTTCTTACACACTGTACGATGGCCACGTTTTGAAATCTTAGGCAGAAATAGTTGCTCTCATATCCATAAAGAAAACTAATGGCCTCAAAGTTTCATTTTGTTAATAAAGTAATCCAGTAAATTAGTAGCATCGTATTTTGAAAAGGCGACATCAACCATCTTTAGGTTCAACACAACACAGCAGCGACAGACAGTTACAAAAGCGCTACTGATAACCACCGAAGGCAATATTAAATACCAAGGCATCTCTTTCACGCAGCTTGTCTTCCTCCAAGCTAGGGCCTGAACCATTCATTATGACGGGAGCCTGCAAGTCCATGTTAAGGTGGAGAGTGCAGCCTTTTCCATAATACTTGTCGTCACACACGCATTCGCGTTCCCGCTGAAGACCACTGGGGGTTCTTATAAGTCGTTCAAGACACTTCCCATGGGAGCATTCCGGCGTTCCAGATAGGCATCGTCGATATTCTGTTTAGCCTTCCAGACGACCACTTTATCAGTAAAGAGAGATCAGTTAATATGCAACTACCATACTGCCTATGTAACTAATCAATTGGAAACTTTGAAACGTCCACAAAGCAAATTAAGACTAAATTAGACAGGAAAGGGCTCGGATCAATGTTGGCTCGGACACGATATACAAAATCTGAAGTAGGCAAATTCCCGAGAAAATTACGAACAAAATTCTCAGGTTTTGTGGATATGATCTAGTGCTCTAACTTACAATACCTTTGTAAGTTTACTGGGCTTGACACTTTTTAGTATATGTACTGTTCATCCTCAACTAACTAACCACTCTTGAACTTTTTGAAATTATAAAAACTCACTAAAGTTTCATTCTGTGCTCAGATAATTTAAGGCATCATTGGATGTGTCTCAATGAAAACGTCATTCTTATTTATTGCTCTAAGAAGTTGCCATCTGTACGCAGTTTGGGAAAAAAACAACAGCATTTTTAGCTCAGAATTAATTCCGTTCGCAAACATATTACACTATTTATTTTATCATTTTTCACTGAATACTATTGCTTGGTTGCAAGTGAAAGCAACGAATCTGATAGACAGTTACACTGTTAAGTTACAACGATTGGAAGCAAATCGTCTCATATTGAAAGGGGTTAAGGTTCGCCGTGGGTCGATTTAATAGTTTACATAAAGGTACTGTTAATCAAAAACCGAAGCGTGCAAAATTAGTTTCAGTAGTGCACTTCCTATGCACCTAGTCTCAGCAGTTTGTCCTACGAAAACGATGGTTAAAGCCTTTTTAAAGGTGGGGAAATAGAATAGGCAAGGCAGGAAATTTGTAGAAGTAAGTCTTAAGTGAGAAAATGTAGTCAAATTTGTTTCCCTCGGCCGCCAGAGGTAAGGTGTTTCGCATGTAAATTGAAGGTGTGCGTGGGGCTTCGCACCGCGGACTACACTATTTTATCTCCAGAACCGTAATTTGGACCTCAGATGAGTTGATGTAAACGACCTCATCATCACTATTTATATTCTGCAGGAATTTCAAAAAACCTCCAATTTGATAATCGGCCTTTTCTGCAATAGATTAAACGATAGTACGAATTAGACAAATACACAGATATAAATCAACAACATTTCGAAATAGAATAAAATAGAAAGGCATATGGCAGTTATAAATATATATCCTATTGACTATCCTAGTTCACCACCCCTAAAACCCCTATTACCATCATTTTCATAGGAGAAAATGCTGGGAGTAGGGGGATATGAGGTGCACTACATAAACTGCTGTTGCTCAGAAGCGATCCAAAGGAGTGAGTACTGCAAAAGTTTCAAGATTTAGATCTTATAATAAAATCAGTGAAAAATTGTTGAAGGCATAGCTCTCGAACGGAAACGAACTTTTGACTTAGCCGGAAAATTTATAAAAATAACTTGATGTTGCACTTAACAGAAAATCAAACTGAAGTAGCTCAGTAAGATGAGCAGCGCGAGGAGGTCAAACTTCAACAATCGTGAGGCGGCCATAATACTTGGTCTTAGTAGGTTAAAGCGGTACAGCTCTGGCTTTAAAATGTCTGCGGGGCGGACGATGAGGGCGTCAGTTAATACGTGCTACGGTGACCGTATCCCGATGCGGATTGGACAGCCGCCAGCCAGACACCTCAGACTGCCAATGAGATGCTTACTTAGCACAGCTGACTACTGTTTATGCAACCCATATGTGCATGTCAGTATGTGGTTGGCATGACTTATTCTAAATGAATATAATCTTTTTATTCAAATGTAATTCAAGCGTGTTTCACTGAATATGTAGCAATTTTAAATTCGAGAACTGTATCAGAATTGGTTAAAAACAAAGAAAAATAGTTTACATCTACTATTCAGCAATGCGGCAGAGAGAAACGCTAAAATTTATCGAGATTTCAGTAACAGTTTCACAGAGTATTTTCTAATTCACATGCAGCTCTGTCGCGCTTTTAACTCTCAGAAAATACGCATTACTTTTTGGGGAAATTAATTAACCTGAAACAGAATCCGAAGGAGACCCAGATGGAGCGCCCTATATTGGCCTCTTAGGACACCTTAGTTTTTCAGATTATTTGTACAGAGGGTCGACTGCCGGGAACACCGCAGCCGGCAGCCAATCAAAAGTGCTTTGTTTCGATGAAGAGAATACGAAATGAGACAAATTTTTTCGCAGATTATTTGTCTTCGGCTAATCATAGTGTGAGTGAAGTAGACATTGCAGTCACCTATGTCTCTGTCTCCAGTTAATAAACCACCTATGCTGCTCAAATAATTTCTTAATAAAGGCTATTTACTCTTGTCGATACTCCTTTAAAGTTAATTTAATATAGGGATTACTTTTTCGACTTGAAGTTTAGAAAAAATGCGCTCCTCTTCAAGAACTGCAGTTGCTTGTCTGCAACAAACCATAGGTCATTTATCAGCCAAAAATTTGCAAAGAGGAGTAGAATGAGCGAATTCTTGCAAGTCCTGTAGTGGCGTGGTTTGCAACCGAAGATGTTCCTAGCTTATTTTCAAAACTTCTTCCACACAATTCAAACCATGTATTCGAGGATAAAGAGGCGATTCCCATCGCTTTCACTGAAATTTTAAAAGTCTTTATTACTGCAAGACACGAGCAATCGTTGCAAAAACGGTTACTGCTGGCGATCATGGGAGCTTTTTTAAATACATTAGTAACTTCCTTATCGGCCTTTTCCAAACTGATGCCATCGGTTGTGATAAATTTTATCCTGGGGATACTGCAGTGGAATTCCCCAAGGCTCAGTTCTATGACCTGCTTTGCTGTAGACAGAACTGAATGATTGCATTGTGAATTACGATTTAAATTATGACACAACGACCCTTGCAGGCACTATGAAGATCTTAATGTTTTCCACAATGCTACCGAATGAGATGACCTAAATGAAATCGAATAGAGAAGTAGTAAACCGGCTGTTTTTCGCGGATTAATTTCTGTTAATAAACCTTATTTAGGTTGAGTGATTGACTAAGGTCCACAGACAAATGAATAGAAGTTGAAAATAAAGTGATTTTATCAAATATCGGGTAAAGGCGGAAGTTTGGCCTACTGTCATTGAGTTTCTTAAAGTTGTCTACTGATTGTTGTCAAGTGCCTAGGCATGCTACTTTTATACCGCACGCTACAATGTAGATGACAATGAACATCTCATCCACAATCTTTGAACATTCGCAAGGCTGACATTAGAATAATTTACAGATGACTCATGACTTAGAGCAGCTTGACATTCAAATTGCCTCAAAAGACGTAAAATGAGAGGCCACCAAAATGTTAAATGTTAAAATTTGTTGCTTGATTTAATTGTCCTATCTAAGACTGAATAATATTTAAGGCAAGATTACAAGTGCATTGTTTTATATAAGTGCCTATATGATAAGGAGACCGGTATGGGCTGCCGGATTTCAAGGCCTTCTCCTGCTTTCCTAGTTCAACCAGCTTCAGAGGCCAAGCATCAAGTATTTGCGTTCTAGAGGCAGGTTTGGAGTTGTGGAAGTCTCCTTTCTCAATCAGTGTTCAAAGTATGGGATGTTTTACCCACATGTGATGCGATATCACCAGGAGTGAATGCTTTAGGAAAGAAAAGTACCACTCCATACTAGAAATGAAGCCAAGTGATGAGGGACTAAAGTGCTTTGTTGAGATTAATGTTCCATGTTTATGCATTTTCTGCGGATTTATAAACTACTCGATTTTTCCGTACACAACCTTAACGTTTATTTCGTCACTAGATTACTCGAAAGCCCTCAATTTCCGTAAAATAACAGGATTGTGGTTTGCAATACGGGCACTTGGGTAAAGGAGCGCACAGTGTACATATTGTCTTTAAAACAGACATCGCAAAGACAATTTTTAAGAGGCCACGGCCGATATGGTGACGTGGTCCGGTAGCTCTCGTCATCTGCTTTGTAAATCTCTTCCCAATTTCTCAGCCAATGGACATGTTATCTGACTATTTGTATCTCAGGCATCTGGGTGTCAGTCCGTCCTTCATGCATTGGTGCAAAAAACGTAGTTGCTCGTACGTTGCTGCCTCTCATATAGCGAATATCTCCCAGCTGCCGGACTGTCCGAAGCGCATCGCGCCCAAAGTTCTCACGAATTGAGGCAAAATTTCGCATACCAGGTATGCGCATAGATTTACAAGAAGTAGTTTCGATCACCGGAATCGAAGTTTTATTTGCTTGAGCTTTCAAACTCTTGTAGGAGTCCATCGTCAGCGATAAAACTATCAACGAAAGCAAGTGACATTAATAAGGAGAAGGGGCCAATTAGCAGTCAACGAGAGCAAGCAACGTACCTTTCATGCAAACTCCCGACGGCAAAATAGAAACGAGGGTCTACAGAAAAGCAAAGAACACCATACAGATTCTCACTTTTCACAGGAACCATCCAAATGGCTCAAAAACGAAGCTGTGTGAGAACGCTGTTCAAAAGAATCCAGACTCCCTGCAGTAAACTGGAAGAAAGAGCACGTGAGGCCCGACATCTGCGCGAACAATTTATACAGAATGACTGTCCTAAAGCTTTCATAAGCCAATGCCTACGTGCCCGCCCTACGAGGACCCAAACAGAACCACTTCCCACGATTTAGCATGCACTGCCATCTATCAAGGACGTGTCGGAAGCTACCGAGCATATTGCCGCTGGACTAGGCGTTGGAATCGCACATCGTTCCAAGGCTACAATGCGCAGCCGGGTCATAAGGATCAAGGATCGACTCAATCCAAGTGAGCAGTCGGGTGTAGTGTATCGCATACCATGTCTAAACTGCTCTGTAAATTACACGGGCGGACTGGATGCACGCTGGGTTCGCGCATGTGCGAAAAAAAGTCGGCTGTTCAACGGGATGATACATTTTCGCAAGTGGCCGCCCACATCTACGAGACGGGACACGAGTTCAACTTCGCAGCTGCGAGGATACTTGCCCACGTAAGCAGCAAGACAGGACGACAAATGATTGAAGCCTGGGCATCGGATGACAACTCAGTTAACCGATGCATCGGACTGGCGCCCTTATCTGTTGCCCTGCATGGGTATCTTCTGACTCACGAAAGCGGGGATCCGTACCTGCCTCCTTCCCTGCCATCTTCCCCACGGCACCGATAACAAATAAATGGCCCCTTCCCCCTTTAAATTTTGCCTGCTTTCGTTGCCGGTTAATTAGTCGCTTCTTCCTTTAGAAGGTGCTTTACACTCATTGACGATTTGATCCCGGACGATGGACTCCCGCATGAGTTCGAAAGCTCAAACAAATAAAACTATGATTTCGGGGATCAAAACTTCTTCTGCTGAATCTATGCACATACATGGGATGCGAATGCTTGCCCCAATTCGTGAATAAACATACAGCCCCAGCGATCGAGTCTTCCTCTATTTCTCAATATTTGTTAATATGGCCATAAAAAAGACTGATGATGACAAAATTTTATTTGAAGAAAAAAGTCATCCACTTAATTCTTAACATTATAATCCGAATAGACTACAACAGCCATCGATCATTTCAGGAGCTGCAGCAACTAAAGCAGCAGGAGCAGACAGTCACAAAAGCACTACCGATAACCACCGAAAGCAATGCTCAGTGCCAAGGCGTCTTTTGCACTCAGTCTGTCTACACCCAAGCCACGACCGTCATTTCTGACCACTACGGGCTTCTCGTATTCCGTCATAATGAGGACAGTACAGTCCTTTCCATAATACTTGTCGTCACACACGCATTCGCGTTCCCGCTGAAGACCACTGGGGGTTCTTATAAGTCGTTCAAGACACTTCCCATGGGAGCATTCCGGCGTTCCAGATAGGCATCGTCGATATTCTGTTTGGCCTTCCAGCCGACCACTTAATTAGGAAAGAGAGATCAGGTAATATGCACCTACCATGCTGCCTATGTAACTAATCAATTGGAAACTATGAAACGTCCACAAGGAAAAACAAGCCTAAATTACACAGTAAAGTGCACACGTTGACCCGAATACACTTTAAAGTGCTGATGACTGAAGACGTTATACGCTTCGAGCTGTGTTTTATAATGATCAATTTTAAAGAAACAACTGGAAGGTGTCAATTCAGGAAAAAAATGCAAACAGGACTTCATCATATTTGTTGTCAATACGATCTAGTGCTCGAACTTACAATGCCTATATATCGTTCTAATAGGCTTGAAACTTTTACGTATAGCTAATTGTCGTCCAATTTTTGTTCACCTCCTCTAAACGATTTACAATGATAAACGCTGATGAAAGTTGCATCCCTACCTCGGATCATTTAAGATATTATTGGATGTGTCACAATGAAAACGGCCTTCTACCGTATTTTATATACTCACGTTGTATAAACAAAACTGCATAATAACAATCGAATAACTTTCGTTTGCAAACGTGTCACCCTAGAATTATCATCATTCCTTCACTTTCTACTAGTGTTTCGTTTCAAGTGAAGAGACTTTTAAATAGGTAACATCCAACTATAGGAATCATCTTGACTAACACTGGGAGGGGTTAAGGTTCGCAGTGGATCGATTAAATTGTCTACATCAGGGAACTGTTATTCGAAATCAGAAGCAATCTAAAAAGTGAGAACTGCAAAATTTGCAATATTTAGATCTAATAATCAAAGCAGCAAAAAACTATTGAATGCATGGCCCTCGAACTGAAACTAACTGTTGACTTAGCCGGAGCATTTATAAAAATACCTTGATGTAGCACTTACCACGAAGTCAAACCGAAGTAGCTAACCAAGACGAGCAGCGCAAGGAGGTCAAACTTCAACAGTCGTGAGGTGGCCATGCCAGTTGATTTTGATGTATATCTGGCGGTACAGCTTTGGCTTTTATATGTTTGCAAGGCGAACGAAGGGGGTGTCAGATATCACGTGCAACGTTGACCTATCATGAAGCGGATTGGACAGTGGCATGCCAGTCATGTCAGGCTGGCAATGATTCGTTTACGTAACGCGGGTCTTGCTATCTGCAGCTGCAAGAAAGTTCAGTCAGCATGAGTCACATATTCGAAACTAATCCGGCAGATATGTGGAGAGCTGCATTTTGTAAACTAGATGAAAATCGGTTAGAGACCAATATATATGTGTGCATTCGTCCTATCTAAATTATGCACCGAGTATTACCAAGACCTTCACAGAGATTTTTGTAATTAAGACTCATGTCTGGAATATTTTTCAATGCTTCAAAAAATTGATTTCTTTGTTGGAACAAAAGAGAATCTACAAATATAATTCCACTTAGACCCCGGTGAAGCGCTTTGCATTGGCCTTCCTCGGACACCTGGATTCACCAGAGTATCTGTACAGATCTATCCTGCAAAGTAACCTTCACCCACTTGGATCGCCAACTTTGTACAGTCTCACTTATTTTGATATTATCCGGATAATCATTCATGTGACAGTGAGACCTGCAACTAATTAATCTTTTTGAAAGGGATGTATATATTTAGAAGAAAGGTAGCAAATTGAGGATATAGGTGTCTGAATTAGAACCGTGAAAATAATTGTAACATAATTAGCATATGTTTGGAGACGTCTTTTCACACAATGCCTTCAGATTACCAATGGAATGGCAGTTGCCCTGAACTTAAGTAATGATTTCCGAAAATTCTCGATGCTCTACTCTTCCAAAACAGTTTCAGGCTTGTTGTCGATTCTTTTTGTATTTAGCACACTAAGAATGCAACAGGCCCGAAAAGAACAGTTCTTTTATTGTCGGTACTTATCATCAGTACGACGCGGGCTTGAGATCAACACACGAATCAAGTGAACAGGTCATCTTCACCGCTATGATTATAGTTATAGTTCTTGCCAATTCTCCCTGTCCGCCAACTTGATATTGGCGACAACCAACATTGTATCTTCTGATGCGTGTCACACAGAATATACGGAGAGATCACTAAAGGTTCAATAAGCTTGATGTAGACAGGTCTTTTTACTGTCCTTGACGATCATCAGTATTTCAAAGGCCTTATGAAGTGTGTAAATACACAAGTCATGTAAGTGGGTCACAATCACTGCTGTGATTAGGATCTTACTTGATTCTTTTCTGCAGCAAAATGGTATGCGAACAGAACGGAGTTGCACAAAATGCTAATCAAAATGATGAGAGTAACCAAGTATCTTGAACTTTTACCGTGTTTAACGATTTGGCAGACAAAAAAAACAATTTATCGGAAATCTGCATGCGAACCAACGAAGTTCTAAGAATCTTGTTTATATTTCCTGTGTTGACTAATGAATTCAACCTGGTAGAAGTTGAAATCCTATCCGGTGGCAATCAGCAGTGTCAGTCAGTTGCACATCAAATTGCATTTAAGTCTTGCGGTCAAAGTGACTCCGATTTAGATCGTAAATTAGTTCGGACGGCTATTTGTATGTGGTTGGTTGCTGACGGTAAGTAGGTCAGAAATAGTCAACACAGCCCTTCTGAATAGCGTGCGATATTCACAATCGCTCTAGGGCCTAAGGGATCTCCCAACTCCAATTCAGAGTAACGTAGGCCCACCGAACAGTTAGTCAGAAGGAGAAGACCGTGCACATATCTATGCACGCACGCGTTTTATGTGAGGAACCCTACTTTTGTTGCTACTGTACATCATCGATGGTGGGATGGGGAGGGGGTAAGGTGGGCTCGAGATTGGCTGTGGATGTGGAGAAGTGAGAAAAGCCAGAACGAGTCAACGTTTTGGCGAGAAGTTAAATGAGGTCAAAACAGGAGTAATAACAATGCAAAATCAGAAAGCTATCAAATCCAAGGATTAGTAAAATCGGTATGATAATCGTGTAGAAGTAACAAGACAAGGACAGTACGAATCGCAACGGTAGTAGTAAAAATTGCCCTAGCACTAGAATGGATCTGAGTAATTCTGGCAGTACTGCCTTACCGCCGCTACTGCTACTCAGCTCCCTCCGGTCCATAAAAAATTCGTAATTATGCCCCACCAAGATAGCACAAATATTAGCGTCAGTAATAATGTCTCTACTAGTATCATTTTTGCTGAGTTTGTTACTTAGTTAGTTTGTCATAGAAACCGTGGTAGCAGCACGGTCTGTCTCTATCGCAAGCTATATACTGTACTGGCACTACGCTGCGCCATAAAGGCATGCTAAAACTTGAGTTATTATCAAAAACACATTTCTTTAGTATCATCATTATCACTTAAACTGCCAGCATCATATTCCCATCTGCTCTGCTTATCGCTTATTGCTCAGCTACTGACACAGTTATAGGATAAACAAATATTAGTTGGTTATGGAGCAGACTGCTATTCTATTAGACAGGAATTGTTCCCTAAGATTGCGAGATTAAGTTAGATACTGTGATGAGTCAGCAAATTAGCCTGAAAACGGTAAATACCACCATGCCAAATAAAGACACGGTAAAACTAGAGCTATTATTTAATATTTATTCGTTAACCAATAAGGTGACACAGTCTGCTGGATAGAGCTGTGAAAGCGGAAACCAATATAAGCTCTGATGTGCTCTGGGCCTCAAACTTGTAGCAACTCGGAACAGCATAAACCCAGATTCACACTCCCTGTTGGGATCGAGGGAAAATGAATAGACGTTCTGTAAATTACCTGCTAGAGTTCGATACTGTAGTAAGTCTGCAGATGGAAAACGGCACCAGGTTAAGACATAATCATATGGTAGAACTTGTGCTATTATTTAATAAGGCTTTATTTAACCCACAAGCTCAAATGTTTACATAATACAGATAAGGAGTGCATACTGGGTGCCGAATTCCTAAAAGCACACACAGGCCGTATTATAGCAAACTATTTCCTGGTCCCCGTAAGCATGCTTACTAGAATTAGCACTTAAGCATAGGTACGTACATTTAGCAGGACATATCCTAGTCCTCGTTGTCCAGAGCAAATACAACTGTATACAGCCTGATGGATAGAGTTGAGAGGGTAGAAACCAAGACAAGCCCTGATATGCTCAGGGTCTCAACCATGTACTTACTCGGGATAGTTTAAACCCAAATTCATACAGATTCAAGGCGTATGAGCCCCAGCATAGGCTTTAATAAACGTCACTTCGGACAAATTTTAGCGCTAGTGTTAGTACCAGTACTACTAACGCACAGCTACATTGTTAGCTGGTAGTAGTCGAAATAGTAGAAGCCGTATCAGTCTTCCTCATTGAGCCGGTCTTGACACTTACTGAAGGTAAGAGTAGATAGTGTGGTTGTACCCGCGCAACGTCTACTGTCACTTAAGACTAAGTTAGGCGGTGTTTCTGGCTTGCGTTGGAGAAAGTGACCAACTCCGGATCCAATCTGGTTTCTTGTCTCATTGTGAAGCTAAAAAGTGTGGTTGATGCTAACTTCGTCTGTTATTACTTTAAACTACCCCCTGTCGCCAGTCACGATTACTTTGCATTCATTATCTCTATTTGCGTGTCATAAATAAATAATGCGGAAGTCAGACGGTTGAGTCTCTTTAAATTACTGTTTGAATACATTTAAAATTATAGTAGTAACGTGGGAAGTAATTTTCCGTTTAAACTTGTTTTCTATTTTAGTAAGGCGTCAATCTCATGGTGTCCATAAGCAAACGTAGAAGGATGTGGCCATTGCGTTTATTAAAAATTCCTTTTGTTCCTCTAAAAGTGTAAAATATTCATTGAATTTTGAATTTAATATTTAAGTCTAGAATGTGCAGATATGCAGATTACGCGATAAGCCTCCACAAATGTGCTTACGACGAGTTTTTATATGCAAAAATTGATATTGATAGAATACCGCGACTACATTCTACTTTTTATCCACTTTCGGACCATGGGTGTTATAGCAGGGTCTATACGCGCTAGCATATGCCTTTTTATTTGTCAAAATATGTACCTGAATTCCCGAGCACTTCTAAGATAAGTAAGATCCTATCCAATGGAAAAGATATACAGAAGCGAAAGATCCGCAATTATACTACAAGCACGAATGTTTATAAGTACATAATTGTCATGGTTACGGGTACGCACAGTTTGTTTCTCTATGTTTATGGTCCTATTCTACCTTATTACATAGGCTGACTTCCATATTTACGCCACGTTTTGTACTCTAGTCTCTAGAAAGCATTTAGCTTAAATGCAAGTGGTAACGACCATTGTTTCCACACACACTATTCAAGGCCGCGGTACCAAGCACGTTTGGTATTTTTAGTAAGGTTTTTCAGGTCCTTATTATTCACATCATTAATTCAAACCTCCGTTTGGGTGACGAAACTTACTGGCACCACTGTTACGTAAACAAATTACGTACAGATCGACGTCAGTTGGCACCTACCCACCTAACAGGCTGACGTGCACCAGTAGCGGATCACGTGAAATCACGTCGGCCACCTTTTACTGCTACGAATAGGGGATAAATAAGGTCGCCTGCTGAATCCGATATTCACGGGCGCTGATTATGGCAATGTTATGATTACATTAAGAGGGATTAAGCCATGCGTTATTCAAAGTCTGGTTTCCTCTAATTCTCGCAGAACTTAGTCTCTCGAGTCAGCAGCAAATAACATTACGATTTTTTAAAACATACACAGCCATAAACACCGACAGTCTTTTACATGTAGTGTGTGTCTTTAATAATCCTACATTGAAGCTACATCACAGTATCCCACATTAGCACAGTATCCCCAGACACGTATGGAAGAACAGATGGCTGCGATATCCTAAAATTTCAGTAAATTCCATTTCTCATGTTGCCGACATTGTGTTTCCGATGAATTCTTGATGATAAAATTGTACACACAAAGTCGATTTTAATTTTCATTCAAAAAATATCCTGTACTGAGCTTAGAAGACAGGCGCGGCGGTAAAATCTGTGAAGTGAAGTTGGGAATCACTTCGGCCCTGACCGCCCGACAATTGCTTTTGATGTATTCTACCATCCTTTGAACAACAGGTTGCTAAAGTGATCGTGACTGGCGACAGGGGGTAGTTTAAAGTAATAACAGACGAAGTTAGCATCAACCACACTTTTTAGCTTCACAATGAGACAAGAAACCAGATTGGATCCGGAGTTGGTCACTTTCTCCAACGCAAGCCAGAAACACCGCCTAACTTAGTCTTAAGTGACAGTAGACGTTGCGCGGGTACAACCACACTATCTACTCTTACCTTCAGTAAGTGTCAAGACCGGCTCAATGAGGAAGACTGATACGGCTTCTACTATTTCGACTACTACCAGCTAACAATGTAGCTGTGCGTTAGTAGTACTGGTACTAACACTAGCGCTAAAATTTGTCCGAAGTGACGTTTATTAAAGCCTATGCTGGGGCTCATACGCCTTGAATCTGTATGAATTTGGGTTTAAACTATCCCGAGTAAGTACATGGTTGAGACCCTGAGCATATCAGGGCTTGTCTTGGTTTCTACCCTCTCAACTCTATCCATCAGGCTGTATACAGTTGTATTTGCTCTGGACAACGAGGACTAGGATATGTCCTGCTAAATGTACGTACCTATGCTTAAGTGCTAATTCTAGTAAGCATGCTTACGGGGACCAGGGAATAGTTTGCTATAATACGGCCTGTGGGTGCTTTTAGGAATTCGGCACCCAGTATGCACTCCTTATCTGTATTATGTTAACATTTTAGCTTGTGGGTTAAATAAAGCCTTATTAAATAATAGCACAAGTTCTACCATATGATTATGTCTTAACCTGGTGCCGTTTTCCATCTGCAGACTTACTACAGTATCGAACTCTAGCAGGTAATTTACAGAACGTCTATTCATTTTCCCTCGATCCCAACAGGGAGTGTGAATCTGGGTTTATGCTGTTCCGAGTTGCTACAAGTTTGAGGCCCAGAGCACATCAGAGCTTATATTGGTTTCCGCTTTCACAGCTCTATCCAGCAGACTGTGTCACCTTATTGGTTAACGAATAAATATTAAATAATAGCTCTAGTTTTACCGTGTCTTTATTTGGCATGGTGGTATTTACCGTTTTCAGGCTAATTTGCTGACTCATCACAGTATCTAACTTAATCTCGCAATCTTAGGGAACAATTCCTGTCTAATAGAATAGCAGTCTGCTCCATAACCAACTAATATTTGTTTATCCTATAACTGTGTCAGTAGCTGAGCAATAAGCGATAAGCAGAGCAGATGGGAATATGATGCTGGCAGTTTAAGTGATAATGATGATACTAAAGAAATGTGTTTTTGATAATAACTCAAGTTTTAGCATGCCTTTATGGCGCAGCGTAGTGCCAGTACAGTATATAGCTTGCGATAGAGACAGACCGTGCTGCTACCACGGTTTCTATGACAAACTAACTAAGTAACAAACTCAGCAAAAATGATACTAGTAGAGACATTATTACTGACGCTAATATTTGTGCTATCTTGGTGGGGCATAATTACGAATTTTTTATGGACCGGAGGGAGCTGAGTAGCAGTAGCGGCGGTAAGGCAGTACTGCCAGAATTACTCAGATCCATTCTAGTGCTAGGGCAATTTTTACTACTACCGTTGCGATTCGTACTGTCCTTGTCTTGTTACTTCTACACGATTATCATACCGATTTTACTAATCCTTGGATTTGATAGCTTTCTGATTTTGCATTGTTATTACTCCTGTTTTGACCTCATTTAACTTCTCGCCAAAACGTTGACTCGTTCTGGCTTTTCTCACTTCTCCACATCCACAGCCAATCTCGAGCCCACCTTACCCCCTCCCCATCCCACCATCGATGATGTACAGTAGCAACAAAAGTAGGGTTCCTCACATAAAACGCGTGCGTGCATAGATATGTGCACGGTCTTCTCCTTCTGACTAACTGTTCGGTGGGCCTACGTTACTCTGAATTGGAGTTGGGAGATCCCTTAGGCCCTAGAGCGATTGTGAATATCGCACGCTATTCAGAAGGGCTGTGTTGACTAATGAATTCAACCTGGTAGAAGTTGAAATCCTATCCGGTGGCAATCAGCAGTGTCAGTCAGTTGCACATCAAATTGCATTTAAGTCTTGCGGTCAAAGTGACTCCGATTTAGATCGTAAATTAGTTCGGACGGCTATTTGTATGTGGTTGGTTGCTGACGGTAAGTAGGTCAGAAATAGTCAACACAGGAAATATAAACAAGATTCTTAGAACTTCGTTGGTTCGCATGCAGATTTCCGATAAATTGTTTTTTTTGTCTGCCAAATCGTTAAACACGGTAAAAGTTCAAGATACTTGGTTACTCTCATCATTTTGATTAGCATTTTGTGCAACTCCGTTCTGTTCGCATACCATTTTGCTGCAGAAAAGAATCAAGTAAGATCCTAATCACAGCAGTGATTGTGACCCACTTACATGACTTGTGTATTTACACACTTCATAAGGCCTTTGAAATACTGATGATCGTCAAGGACAGTAAAAAGACCTGTCTACATCAAGCTTATTGAACCTTTAGTGATCTCTCCGTATATTCTGTGTGACACGCATCAGAAGATACAATGTTGGTTGTCGCCAATATCAAGTTGGCGGACAGGGAGAATTGGCAAGAACTATAACTATAATCATAGCGGTGAAGATGACCTGTTCACTTGATTCGTGTGTTGATCTCAAGCCCGCGTCGTACTGATGATAAGTACCGACAATAAAAGAACTGTTCTTTTCGGGCCTGTTGCATTCTTAGTGTGCTAAATACAAAAAGAATCGACAACAAGCCTGAAAATGTTTTGGAAGAGTAGAGCATCGAGAATTTTCGGAAATCATTATTTAAGTTCAGGGCAACTGCCATTCCATTGGTAATCTGAAGGCATTGTGTGAAAAGACGTCTCCAAACATATGCTAATTATGTTACAATTATTTTCACGGTTCTAATTCAGACACCTATATCCTCAATTTGCTACCTTTCTTCTAAATATATACATCCCTTTCAAAAAGATTAATTAGTTGCAGGTCTCACTGTCACATGAATGATTATCCGGATAATATCAAAATAAGTGAGACTGTACAAAGTTGGCGATCCAAGTGGGTGAAGGTTACTTTGCAGGATAGATCTGTACAGATACTCTGGTGAATCCAGGTGTCCGAGGAAGGCCAATGCAAAGCGCTTCACCGGGGTCTAAGTGGAATTATATTTGTAGATTCTCTTTTGTTCCAACAAAGAAATCAATTTTTTGAAGCATTGAAAAATATTCCAGACATGAGTCTTAATTACAAAAATCTCTGTGAAGGTCTTGGTAATACTCGGTGCATAATTTAGATAGGACGAATGCACACATATATATTGGTCTCTAACCGATTTTCATCTAGTTTACAAAATGCAGCTCTCCGCATATCTGCCCGATTAGTTTCGAATGTGTGACTCATGCTGACTGAACTTTCTTGCAACTGCAGATAGCAAGACCCGCGTTACGTAAACGAATCATTGCCAGCCTGACATGACTGGCATGCCACTGTCCAATCCGCTTCATGATAGGTCAACGTTGCACGTGATATCTGACACCCCCTTCGTTCGCCTTGCAAACATATAAAAGCCAAAGCTGTACCGCCAGATATACATCAAAATCAACTGGCATGGCCACCTCACGACTGTTGAAGTTTGACCTCCTTGCGCTGCTCGTCTTGGTTAGCTACTTCGGTTTGACTTCGTGGTAAGTGCTACATCAAGGTATTTTTATAAATGCTCCGGCTAAGTCAACAGTTAGTTTCAGTTCGAGGGCCATGCATTCAATAGTTTTTTGCTGCTTTGATTATTAGATCTAAATATTGCAAATTTTGCAGTTCTCACTTTTTAGATTGCTTCTGATTTCGAATAACAGTTCCCTGATGTAGACAATTTAATCGATCCACTGCGAACCTTAACCCCTCCCAGTGTTAGTCAAGATGATTCCTATAGTTGGATGTTACCTATTTAAAAGTCTCTTCACTTGAAACGAAACACTAGTAGAAAGTGAAGGAATGATGATAATTCTAGGGTGACACGTTTGCAAACGAAAGTTATTCGATTGTTATTATGCAGTTTTGTTTATACAACGTGAGTATATAAAATACGGTAGAAGGCCGTTTTCATTGTGACACATCCAATAATATCTTAAATGATCCGAGGTAGGGATGCAACTTTCATCAGCGTTTATCATTGTAAATCGTTTAGAGGAGGTGAACAAAAATTGGACGACAATTAGCTATACGTAAAAGTTTCAAGCCTATTAGAACGATATATAGGCATTGTAAGTTCGAGCACTAGATCGTATTGACAACAAATATGATGAAGTCCTGTTTGCATTTTTTTCCTGAATTGACACCTTCCAGTTGTTTCTTTAAAATTGATCATTATAAAACACAGCTCGAAGCGTATAACGTCTTCAGTCATCAGCACTTTAAAGTGTATTCGGGTCAACGTGTGCACTTTTCTGTGTAATTTAGGCTTGTTTTTCCTTGTGGACGTTTCATAGTTTCCAATTGATTAGTTACATAGGCAGCATGGTAGGTGCATATTACCTGATCTCTCTTTCCTAATTAAGTGGTCGGCTGGAAGGCCAAACAGAATATCGACGATGCCTATCTGGAACGCCGGAATGCTCCCATGGGAAGTGTCTTGAACGACTTATAAGAACCCCCAGTGGTCTTCAGCGGGAACGCGAATGCGTGTGTGACGACAAGTATTATGGAAAGGACTGTACTGTCCTCATTATGACGGAATACGAGAAGCCCGTAGTGGTCAGAAATGACGGTCGTGGCTTGGGTGTAGACAGACTGAGTGCAAAAGACGCCTTGGCACTGAGCATTGCTTTCGGTGGTTATCGGTAGTGCTTTTGTGACTGTCTGCTCCTGCTGCTTTAGTTGCTGCAGCTCCTGAAATGATCGATGGCTGTTGTAGTCTATTCGGATTATAATGTTAAGAATTAAGTGGATGACTTTTTTCTTCAAATAAAATTTTGTCATCATCAGTCTTTTTTATGGCCATATTAACAAATATTGAGAAATAGAGGAAGACTCGATCGCTGGGCCTGTCTGTTTATTCGCCTGACGTTCCTCAATTACTTCTTGGGACCCACATGTTCGCTTTTATGCGCATTTAAATACTGTGTCTGCCAAAATTTTACATTATTATCCAAGTTACAGTATTTATAAAGGTTATCTGTTGTTTTGTAGCGAAATCGAAATAGGGTTGTCAGAATGAATACAGTCGCCTTCCTTTCATATTATATCTACTTTGTGTTTTATTTTTTCCCATCTTACAATCTAAGTTAGTAGGAGTCACCTTAACTGAATAGTTCTATGTGCAGTTAATTTGATTGGTGTTTAGAAAAACCAGAAATGCAGGTCTTCGTTAAATGTTGGAAGAACGAACTACGGTATGGTACAGTAACTCAACTGTGTAATTTTAAGTATGCTGCATCTACATACGATTTGTTGTGTCTACTCGCTGATATGTTCAACGTTCAGTTAGTACTTACGAAAAATGCCAGTTCCGGAGTGATTTTTCAAAGCATTGCAGTAAGTAACTTTGCACTCTGAGAAAATAAATAAATTGTTCTTTTTATCGACTATTGTAGGCCCCTCTTTTCGTATTCATTTGATTGCCAGGCTGTAGTCCCAAAATACAATCTGTTACAACCTGATAGAGAATCGAGGCCGACACATTCCTTATATAGTCCTGATCTTACATTTTATACAGCCTTTATTGACGTTATTTTTTTAGAATTTATACTTACACAAAACAAGAAAAACACATGATATGCGTGGAGTGTTTAACTGAATTCAGTAAGTACGTGATATATGCTTTATGCAAAAACTGCGCTTGCTAGGCAGATCAGTTAAAACTTCACCTGGTTCCAACTAAAATGCGCGCCATCTGCACATACGGAAGTTTATCTGATAGACGGTAAACAGACAAATGCTCTCTATGGTTATATTGTGATGAGATATAATAACAAAGTCCCTGGATATTTCGTGGAAATCATCGCACACAGTTTATGTGCAAGTTGGTATTTTTATCATCCCAGCCAACGGCTTACAGAACGCATTCAAATGTTTAGCACAAGGTAGTTATCTTCAGCTGCGATAACGATTTGAAAGGTTTCGCGTTATTGACGCTCAGAAATCCAAACTCAAAAGGTTGTTTCGTAACAATCCACAGTAATTGGTATATCTTACTTTGCCAAAGTTTCCTTTGTAAAGGGTTCGGTTGTTGTTAATGCTCCACCCAAGAAACATAGGTGGTAATTTCAGAGATTAAAAACAAAGTTTATAAAGTAAGCATTGTACAGAGGAATAACAATTGATCTTAGGATGAACTCAACCAACCAAACACATACGGTGACTTTGAGGTTTCTGAATCGGATTTGTTGATGTGTGTTAAAATGCACCTCTATTCCCGCTTTCCTAAGTAGTAAAGCTAGCCTGAAAAGTACCGAGTGTTTCTTCAGCTTTGATTGGAGGCAAAGTCCTGAGACTTGCAAGCAATCATTTCAGTTATTAGGACTATTAAAACAGGCTAACGGAGGATAGAGCGTTTAAATATAAAAGTTTATCACTCTTTTTTGTGCTGCTCATCAAATAAACAATCAAAATTTGCTTTTGAACTTGAAGCTTTCTTGAGTTTGCATGTTCATAATGTAGTTGATGCCAAACTTGCATTTAGTGCAAGCACACTAAACGCGAGTAAATAAGTGCGTATACGATCAAAGTTCAGCTTTGACAAAAGCATGAAAGGAGCTTATTCCTGATCTTGCGCCAAACGCAGTTGAAAGCGCTCAATGTACTTTCCTGCAAATGTAAGTCTTCTATCATAAGTGATTTGAAAACTGAGGTTGTTTGACGAAAAAATCCCAAACTTCGATGTCCTTTTAACGTGTGTGCTGCTGATTTGGCATAAATGGCACTTCAGATGATTTGGTCAGCCGCCCAATAGAGCAGGAACGATGTGGTCTGATATGAAAATTTTAAACGAAGTCTAAATTATACGCTTTGAGGCAAAAATGACAAAGAAAATCGTTCTTGTGCGACACTTACCTCGCCAGATGAAGCACATAAAGCGAGATTTTTAATTCTCTCTACTGAATGCCAGAGTGGTTTCTCGAAATTCAGCTTAATCTACGTATCAGTGCCTAGTAGCTCAGCTGTGGAGTTTAATTTTGAGGGATTCCATAACAAGGGATCTAATTCCTCTGAATCGTAATTTGACACAGAAGTACATATAGAAAAATCTTATTTTGTGCTAATTCTTAAAAGCATTCAACAAAAGCACGCCCCAACTATAATGAGAAAAACAAGGAGGTTAATGCTGTCGGACCAAAAATGAAACGATAAAGACTGTATAGCGGTTTAAGTGATCAAAAATACGGCTTTCCGGGTTTACGTCTTAGTACATGCCAGAAGCTGAGAAAAGTGTTATGACCGATTATATATAAGCGAAAATACAGTTGCAAATACGAGAAAGACCGGACGGGATTCAAAAGTGTTATTTTATAACATTGTTTTAGGAAAATAGTGAGCAGCACAGTCAGAAAATCGACTAACTAAGGGCTTAATAAATGCACCTCACCACTTTACTGTAAAATCGACCAAAAAACAAATTTACTGCTGTTGAAATACACATATGACACTATTATTTTCAATGAAAGCAATGACATACAAAAAAACTAAATATCTAAAGGGAGAATGTTGGTGCTTTCAGATGAGGAGACTTAAAGCTATGCAGCTTGGAAGGAGCCTAAATACGTACTTAAATGCGCATGCCCATTATTCTTCCCAAGGTGGATTTATTACGACGTGCAAACACAAAATAATAAGATCATATTGCGGAGAATGTTCATCACAGCGGGATGACGAGAGGATTGTAACCTAAAACTGTCTGATTTCAGTCTTTTACATATGAATCTATTTTGGTTATCATACGGAGATCCGACCCAAGATTTCACGAATTCGAAAAGGAAGTCCACCTTTTGCAGGGCGACTAGAAACATCAATAACAGAAAGTGCAAATGATATTCAGCCGCTTTGCAAATAAAGGTCACCTCAATCAAGCATAAGAAGGTGAGAAATAGGATGAAAACGCCAAATAACCCAAATTAATTCGAAAACGCAGTATTACTGTGGTTGTATAACCGAAATATTTTACAAACTATTCAACGCTTCGATGGGGCAGTCGAGCACTTGACATACAACGTTAACATTGGCATAGAGATAGAAAAAATTAATGCGTATTCGTTTGCCAAGATACTCTTCTTGAGATTTGAAGGGAACAATGATAAACCAGAGCGGCAATAACCAGGGCTCAGAAAGGTTGGTGCTCCCGAGCAAACCAAGGAGAATATAATAATTGGTCTTTTTGACTTCTTTTGGCAATGTTTAACAAACTGGCACTGGAAGACCCGAGTATTCAGCGTTTGTTATATGAAGATGATTCTGACAGTATTTGAAGTGCTCGGGATCGTAGATTTAGAGAAACACCAACTAACCAGAAAAAAGAGACCGACTTTACTCAACCATGCAGAACGTAATGACAGGCAAGGGACACCACCGGATAGCACCAGCTGAACCCTGGAGCTTCAACTGTTTGCCTTCCCAAGTCTTGATAAAGCGAATAAAGTGATGAGAAGAAGCCATTAGAATACAAACTGAAGACTGATTAGTTTGTTCACGTGATTTACGTAAACGAAAAACTTCTCCAACGCTGTATGCATTTATTTTAATTCCATCTATTTCCACAGGTCGTTGCCTCCATTCAGGTTGCTGCGTGAACCCAGTTTGCGAAATATTTCTTGTCCACACCTTATAAGCTGAAGACTGTGACAAGAAATTTTCATACTTCAGGTAGTATCAGCAGTCTTGAGCAATAAGGATCAAAATTTGAGCCTGCGAACAGTAGTGGACGTTCGAAATATTTGGAAGAACTGAGTCAGAACAAACGGTGGAGGTCTGAAGCTGACAAGATTTATTTTATGAAACATCACGAAGTATACCTTTGCACTAGACTTTCTTTACCATGGTTCCTGAGAAGTTGAATAAACGTTTATTGGCCTCTTAACAAGACACTGGGAAATGACTTTGCCAACGGAATTTTATCTCTAAGAAAATGGGTACTGGAATTAAATGGAACGTAGTGTATTATGACAGAGTTCATGTTCCCGAGTTTGATCAAGTGATCTAAGGAACTTTTATAGGTTGAATTAAACCTCGAGCGTTCAAATGTGAACATCCTAATTTCCCTCAACTTTACTGATGCTAATACTGAAACTATGAGAAGTAATAAAATAGGCTATTTTTCAATTAATTCCATACAAATGGTTGACAAATTGCAGCTCTACTACTAATAAGGTTCTAATAGTTGGTGAAGACTAGTCCTTATTATGTCACCAGCCTCCATTGGGAAGAACGTCTACCTTCTGCAATACAGTAAAAAAGCAGTATTGAAATAAATTGTTACCATGTGTCCGCTTTATAGGATTTGCGCAGACATCGAAGTCGCAATCTGCAATGATTTGATGTTATAAGAAAAAATCAGATTTGCATTGGATTGGAAGTAGATGAACAGCTTTAAAAAAGTCGGACTCAGTGACTAATTATGCACAAGAACATTGACATGACTCTTCGAGGTGAAGAGTAAATGTTTGCGGTAGTACGTCTTTGCCAAATTGACAATATTTGCAAAATCACATCCAAGAAAAACCAGCTGGCAATTGAAGGAAATAATTTAAGAACCACTGGATACATGCATAATGTGTGCAAATTGATCTAGTTTCCCTATCTTCCAGGTAGTCACTGGAAGGCCTAGTCGAAATAGAGTAATGAAATGGGGATATGACCGCGTCATGAATGTTTATATAGTAGGAATCCTCCTAATAACAGATGTAAATTTACCAAATATGAGAGCAGAGGAATAAATGTTTGCTCTGTTTGGGAATTCAACTTCGCGGCCCCATTTGGAAGAATCACTTTGGAAGGAGTGACTGCTATGCTACCTTCAGCTTACTACCTGACAAACTTATGATTCCTAAGCTGAATTAATTATAGTGGCGACTGATCTTGTGACGAAAGTTTGATAATAGTACTGTTTGATTGTTTATTAAAACTGAGTAGCAAGGGAATTACTACTTGGAGATATGTTGAATGGGAATGTAGACTCGAGTTGCTCGCATTGGAGATGCGTCGAGTTTGTCTTTGATGTCAACGACGTAAGTTGAAGTCCAAAATGTTTAATTTACTAAATTAATAAATATATCACCAAATGACAAAAATCTCTAGGAGTTTGAAAACCTATGAATGACTGATTATCCCATTCAGTTCCTTACTACAGTAGATGGCCTAACTCATCCAGAGTCTTGATCGAAATTAAAGTTAGTAGTTCAGTGAACAATATGTTTTGTTATTTCGTCTGTTAAGTGGATTTGATGCAGAGTAAACCTTTTTCTGGAGAAAATTTCGCGTTTAATCGTGTTTTTTTTTGGGGTAAACAGGTGGGAATTAGGCGACATCGAAAGTGTTTGAATATAAAATACGTCTCTCATGCTACTTAGTATAACGGAAGTTTGCGTATATGCGTTCATGTCGGTCAGCGGGAGATTATCAATCTTTCGCAACTTTTGGCATCTTGCATCAGCGAGGGCACATTTGGGATAAGCCTTAGCAAGCGACCACATATCTCTGATTAATTCCACTCTCAGTCAGTATGACGTGAGGTATTTGTGTATTGCTGTGAGAGCATTGCTAGATGATAAAGCTACTGGCCTGGAATCCCTGAGGGTGCCCCCTGGATTCGTGGCACATTGCAGAAAGCCATAACTTGGTCTCTCTTCAGAAAATCTAAATTATTTTTATAATCTAGAAGCTTATAACAATGTGAACGATACATTAATTACAACCTGTTTCCCTAACAAACGAAGCAACCAGGGATTGAGTATCCTTTACATGCTCTTTGCAACGATTTTGAAAAAAATCGTTCTAGACGAGATGAAATTTTTGCCCGGTACACATCAAAGTACTGCGAGATTTCTGCGAAAAACGTCGCATAGGTCACAAGCGTACGCGTGGAGAGAAGTATTTACACATTTCTAATGTATTCTTTAGTTTATACCGGCTAAATCTTAAAAAATATATATGTAGAGATAACGATACAATCAAGCAGCCTTCGAAACAGTCGTGCCTCCTTAGACTTTACAAAGAGTGAACACGTCCACCATACTTACTTATATGTACGGTTGGGTTGCTACGTTGGAAATCTTCGCAGTTACGTTTTTGAACTGAGAAAAGTCCCCAATTTAATTGGGATGACTGAGTAGCTCGCAGACAAAAAAAGGCTATCAAGTTCTCTCATGTTTTGTTTTCTTACGTATACAGCTTTAAACGCCAAAATATTAATATGGAGTCTCGTTTTTATTTCTTCTTACTGACGCATAGAAGCAGGTGTTGTTTACTCAACTGTTGGTTGGGCATCTTTTGACCTAAATTTTTACTTCAACTGGAAAGTAACTTCTGACAAAACAAATTTATTGAAATAAAGCAAAAGCCAAATGTTTGGGGGTGGCATAAGCAAGCAATAACAAAAAGGCTTTGGCGTAGCAGAGAATAAGGATCCCCTCGCCTTTTTCCATTTTATCCCTTCGTAAGTAGGTAAGCTTTTCAAGAACAGATGAAATTGTGAAAATAATGATGTGGTTTTCGTTAAAAAGCTCGCTTAGCCTTTTCCGAGTACTGTAGAAACGTTCAAGAAAACCGCATCGAAAATAAATATGCAGTTAGTAAAAATGTAAAACATTAATTGTAGTAAAATGCGTTATCCAGGTTGTAACTCATAAGAAGAAGGAGCGTTTAGCGAGAGAGGTTTATTCAGTGTCTAATGTTTTGGGTATTTGTTTCGTCTCACCATCTTCAGAGACTGGACAGTACGGCTCACTGATATCGTGATATGCCCTGTCTTTCCGGGTGCATAGCCTGCCAATATCGACTGTGTCAGTGGGTCCGGCTCGCTTCTCAGTGTCAATTTTATTGCCGCAGCTGCCACCCCCGTTGACCGCCCGTAATGCCACGTCAGCCTGCGTACCAGCATGGCTCATACCACTCCTACACTCGTTTGCCACAGAGGTGGTTAGCGGCCCCGATTAGTTCAAGACGTGACTGTCTCCTGATAAGAAGGTTCGTAAAACCAGATGGAAGGCAGGCCAATCAATATGGTGGTTTACTGAGCAGTTGGTAGGCATACAAGCTTCTTTAGTTGATTTATTTTATTTGTGATTGTTGCCTCAGCCTACAGTTTCAAAGACGTAAATATTTGAAGACTTACCCCGTCACTGTAGCATAGATTGCTTCCTTCAACTTTAGGCCCAATAATCGTATGCTAACTGATGCCTATGTAGTCGCGATTGTAGCCGGCGGCCCGTTTCTCCAACACAGTTGCACATCCCCCAACTGCACTGAAATCTGTAGACAATGGCTTACTTCCCTGGCAGGAGTTTCTTTGGTAGCGCACGAAGGTTCATATTTATATTTACATGCTTACTCAATGAATTTCTGCATTTTTTCCTGCGAAAATGGTGGTTATGGGCGGGAAATTAAGATACGCGATGGTATGTACTTAAATAAATGCTAAATGCATTTTATTTTACTGTATTTATGTGTGTAATTGATTTATAGCTGCAGATTTTCCTAATTTGTATTGTCATTTAACTTATTGTGGAAAAACCTAATTATCAAATGGCCGGTTTTTTGAAATTCCCCAAAAATTTAAGTGGGGGTTAGGAGGTTGTCTACTTCAACTTAACTGTGGTCCAACTTACCGTTCTGGAGTAAGATAAGTATAGTCCGCGGCGCGAAGCGCCGCGCACACCTTTAATTTACATGCGGAACAATCTGCTCCCAGCAGCCGTGGAAAGCAAACAAGACTACATTTTTTCGCTTTAAAATTGCTTCTTAAAATTTACTTCTCTGCCTATCCTATTACCCAACCCCCCAAAACTCTATAATTTTCGTTTTTGCAGGAAAAAATGTTGTTAGTAGGGGTATAGGAGTGGGGGTACATAAGCTACTTTTGTCCGTGCGCTACCAAGGAAACTCTTGCCCTTCTCCTGATTAAAGATATAGGATATTTTGGCCACACCACCTGAGTATACAAAGCAATTGCCTGCAACGGCAGACACTTATTAACTAACTTAACATCAAAAGTCAAGCAAAACATAAAATTTCTTAATATTAAATAAATGCCGAAAATAAGATTGATAAAATGGAAATAATACACTACCTTTGAAAAGTGTACTTAGTTTAACAGAAGTGCAAACAGTGCAATAGTTCCGCCCTTTTTACTATCAGAAAATCATACACTTTAAAAGCTGGAACAGCTGTGTTTTTTGTGCATCATGGGCTTTAGCTGAAATCCAAGTATGTTTACTGCACACCCTGGCATCTTGCTGTTGACGAGTCTACGAACGTTAATGCGGCTTTTTGATTTATGTGGGATTACGATGAGATTTAATGTGCGATACGCTGATGGCCAAATGCCAACATAATCCTTCTGAACCTCCAAAGATGGGTAGAGACGACTTAACTGTTGTCAGCCTACGACAATATGTAATTTATGCTGCCTCTTCTGGGCTCCGGCTAAAAAGGGCTCAAAAACATATTAAGGGCTTACTCAGAAGGCGTACCCCGTAATAGAAGTTGTTAATTGAGATGCAAAAATAGTTGGCTTGGTGTTCGCAGTCGATGAAATCAAACTCCAGAATACATAATATGATCTACGAAGACGAAATTAAATGCAAATATTTGCAATTAGCAAACATTTTATGATTCAAAACTTTCGAAAATCACCATCACTGGATGAACTTTTAATTTGTTTCGCCTCGTGGCGGTCGAAAGTATTTAACTAGGGAAACCAAGGTGATACCTTTTCCCTCACGCTTGTCCTTTGCAACTGATTAAACATTAAGAAGCAGGTTGAAATCCACGGTGATATATCAGTCCCTAGGTAATTAATAGAACGGCTCTGCAATAATAATTGTAGAGATTTCCAAGAGTGTAATTTTGAATTTAGATCGCTCAAGGTAACTCCAACAACCAGTAATGAAGCGGTTATTACCTCTGTGGAAAATTTAAACTAAGACTTTTGATGTGGTAGTTGACTTGCGAGTATCATGCAAGCGGCAGTCGGATAGGTGTACCATTCCGATTGTTTTAAGGTTGCGAAAATTCCCAGCACAGAAATCCGAAGAGTAATTGGCGAGCATACGTGTACTTTCAATAAATTCTCAGGAGGCCATTAAATTTATATGGGAGAGGGGGGGGGGGATAAAGCGTAAAAAGTAAAATTGTAGGCAAATTACGTTCAACGTTACAGGCAAATTAGTCCAGGGAATAGGGGAGGGAGTTGGGGGTAGTAACAAGCGGCTAATTAAGCGGTAATTACGTAGAAGGGAGGGTGGAAGAGGAGAGATAGACTTGGGGAAAATGCCGGTAGCTAGGTGGCCGTTGGCCACGCTAAGCTTGGGGCTTGCAGCAGGTTCTTCTGCACGCACAAAATTGGCTTCCTCAACCGGATAGCAGTTGCTTCTGTTGTTGCCAACAGTCGCTGGCCCAGTGACTTACGGTAGCTTAGTGGGACCTTGTAGATCACCCTGAAGGCTTCGTTCGGGTCCACCTGATGTCCGGAATCAACCATGTGCGCTAGGATAGAGCAGGTGATGGCTCTGTTGGTATTCAAATCACCCTTCCTTAGCCATTGTGGGAGGTGTTCCTTTATTCTTTTGGGTAGGCGCCGACTCGTGCGACCAATATAACCTGCTCCACAGGAGCAAGCAAAGGAGTAGATACACATGGGGGTGGTCTTAGTCGGTAACCTGTCCTTACCTCCCCCATGGAAGACTGGGTTAGTTGAGAATAGTACCTGAACTCTCGCTGCTGGGAAAGTTCGCGACACGGCATTCTCAAGGCGTCTTTTCAGGAGTTCACCTGTCGCGTCTCCTCGTGAGGGCACTTTGAGAAATAATGTTTTCTTCTCCGCAGTGAGTGTTGTGGGTTCCATTTCTTTAGTAGCCATATTCTTGGTAATGAATTTCTCAGGATATCCGTTCTCACGGAGTAAGTCCTGGATTTTCTTAAGTTCCTCTTCAATAGTGTCTTCGGAGCTAATTTTCCAAGCTCTTTGCCTTAAGCAGCGAACTAGATTTCGCTTCTGTTGGAGAGGTACGAAACTGTTAAAGTTCGTATATTGTCCAGACCAGGTTTTCTTTCTCTACACGCTCCTTCGGACGCTACCGTCGGGTCTACGACTGAGGAGGACGTCCAAGAAGGGGAGAGAACCTGCTGTTTCCATCTCCAACGTGAACTTTATGGAAGGATGGGCTTGATTGACCGCGCTTAAGAGCGCGTCTCTATCGGTTTCGTTTGAGGATATCACGAAGATATCATCTACGTAGCGACCGTAGTGCTTTAACTTGTGGATCTGATCACTAAGTTGATGTTTTTCCAGCTTTCCCATGAATATTTCAGCCAAAAGTGGTCCCAGAGGCGAGCCCATGGCAACGCCATCTATTTGTCTGTATATTTGGCCGTCAACAAGGAACTGCACGTTCAGTGTGCACTTCAGTAGTAGTTCCTTTAGTGCCTTCGTCGGTATTCCTATTTCTAGTTGATTTGTCAAAAGGAATTTGCAGATGTATTCGACTGTCTCGGTAACCGGGACGTTTGTAAACAGCGAGGAGACATCTAGGGAGAACATTCTCATGCCGTTTAAGTTCACATCTTTGATATCATCGACAAATTCAAACGTTTCACGATAGCTCCGTGGTGCCAGTTGATGCTGCAAAGGCTTGAGTTTCGCCGCCACCCATTTTGCTATCGGGTGATGAGGTGAATTGCGCCTGTCCAGAATCGGACGAACTGGCAGGCCATCCCTATGGATCTTCGGTAGACCATACAAACGGGGGATGCGCGTGCCTACTGGTCGGAAGCCTTCAAAGTCCCGGTCGCTTATGAAACCTCGAGTGTGGAGTCTTCGTAAGCAGTCGGTCAGTTGGGCCTCTACTTTTTCTGTGCGATCTTTTTCTTTGACAACTTTCTTGAATTTTGTCTGATCTGATAGGATCGTTTGCATCTACTTTATGTAGTCCGACCTTTCCATTCAAACGACACCGCTTCATTTATCCGGTCTGGTGACCAGGATTTCTGTGTTCCGTCGCAGTTCTTTTAACTTTTCTAGATGCGTTTTGTCAATAATCCTTGGTTTGTAGGTCTCCTGTTGAGGTACTGGTAACTGCAGTTCACTAGTGTTGATTTAAAGTGTTGGACACTTTCTGCAGAGCTAGGTTCTAAATCATAAGATTGGTTGTAAAGATTTTCAAACTGGGTTTCTAGTTCAAACTAATCGACCTTTCGAGAAAGTATGCAGAACTTCGGACCCACAGATAATGCTACAAGTAACGTTTTATCAAGCGTCATAGAGGTGTAGTTGTGCACCTATCTAGCTGTATCTTTGGGTAGATTTGCTTGTGGCTTCTTTCCTTGCACTCATTGTAGGACTGACGCTGTCTTTGTGTTCTCACGCTTTTTTCATATGGTCTGTGTGTAGCTGAATAATTCTTGTCTTTCTTCGTCTGTTAGGCTGTCTAGAACGGCAGAGCGTTGGTATACATGACGCTCTAGTTCTCCAATCTTTATGTGAGTGCTTTCAAGCTGGTTCTCAGCATATCGATTTTCGCAGCTCTATTGTTGCATGAATAATAAATTTTACTCTCGTTAAGAAACAACATTTTGATAGCAAATTCACATTTTGCAGGGTAAAATAATTTCAGAAGTACATACATGGATTCATTACATAATAAATTCAGCGTTTATTTGCCAAAATGCTTTGAAATTACTGTAAAAATTCCGCCAGCTGGGCTCGTTAATAAGATTTTTTGTGAAATATCCTGTGAGAAATATGTATTTACTACATTTACCTTTTTAACATGGCAGGGCAACGTACATTTGTGATCTTTCGCAACAATTAAGCTATTTGATACGCTGCGCAATTCGTTGCTGCTAATTGCTGACTTCCGATCACTCAATAATTCTGCACCATAAGCGTCCTTTTGTCACTGGAGACGAACATGTGTACCACCGTTAATGCGCTAGGAAAGCAAGCTAAGCACATTTGACGTTAGCTTTTTGCTTAGATTAAAAACCGCACGTTCCCTCGCCAAAACATCCCCTTTCACGCCCATTTATCTATTATGGCCCTGTGCCATAGTTCAGTTGTATACACAGCTGTTTCCAATCGTTATTTGGAAGGATTACTTCCGTTGCAAACACTGGGTCGTTGGAACTTTTGTCAACAAAAGGTGGCAGAAAAAAGCCCTAGGCCAAATAATTTCGAACTAGCTAGTAACCAGTTCAACGAAATATTAGGTAGTTTTGACTAGGGATCTAGAATTAAAAGTCAGTGACAAAACATGCCATTGTCTTTCTTATCATTCACACTGCGACCCGTTTTGTTCGTTGGTAAATATGCGATTGGGCCCGAAATTAATGGGTTACGTCTACGCTACGGGCATTGTAATTTTCCTCCCAAGTCCTTATTTTCGCATATACATTTAGGCTCCATTGGCGATGAGTGTTATTATTCTCAGGGCGTAAAACGTAAGGCTGCAAGCATGTTGGGGGTTTCGTAGGATCTGCTACCACAGATCCTATTTTTTTTCTACTGTGGTGAGATACCAATATCTTTACTCAATTGATCTTTCGTAATTGTGTATTTATCTACAGTGTATGAAAATGCATGGTGTTAAATCAGTCCACTGGCTTACTAATCCACCATGAGGTTTTTCCACCTTCCCATGTATATGTTCGACCATCGATTATGATGAAATCCACCAAGTGCACCAACAGGTTAGTACAGAAGGTGACAGTCTCATGGGTTAGCTTTAAAGTGCTTGTGGACGAAGTTAGCGGCTCCGCACTCTTCACTTTCTCGCGGAGTCTCGAATACTAAACAGGGTCCGGCATAGGCTGCTTTCTCCAATGCAAGCCAGAACACCACCTAACTTAGTCTTAAGTGACAGTAGACTTTGCGCGGGTACTTTTGCATCAGCTACCTTCACTTACTCATATTAAGTATGAAGACAGGCCCAAGGAGGCCGAGACTGATATGGCTATTACTGTTGCAACTTCCACTGACTATCGATGTAGCCGCGTCCTAGTAGTATCAGTACTATCGCTGACGCTAAAATGTGTCACCAGTGATACTGGTTTGAAGTTGATGCTGCGGATCATAACCTCTTGGTCCCAACGAGGATTTCGAATCTGGGTTTACACTATTTCACGTAGGTTAATATTTGGGGCCCTGAGCAGAAGAGCGTTTGCCTCGGTTTCCGCACTCTCAACTTTATCCATGAAACCGTACGGACTAAGATACTGCTGCTATAGGTACGTGCATATACTTAAAGTGCTAATTTTTATTACTCATGCTCGCTAAGGCCAGTAGGCAGTATACTATAAGTACTGTCTGTGTGTGCTTCTTAAGAAGTTGCACCCAGTATGCACGCCAAATCTGTGTGAGATAAATTGATTAGCATTCGGATAATAATGCACGAGTCCTACCATGCCCTTATTTTGTGCAGTTTGCCGTCTGTAGACTAACATTTAGGCCTACTGCAGTATCCCTCTTTAGCTTGGACTTTACAGAAAGTCTGCTAATATCCACTTGATCCCAGCAGGGAGTGTGAATGTGGGTTAAAGCTATTCCGAGTAAATACCCGCCTTCAGTCGCTGTCAAACCAGAGTTCTGGAAACCAAGGCGGGTACAGCTACTGATATTTCTAATACTACTAACTAGGGGTGCAGCTGAGTGATAGTATTTCTGGGGCTATTTCTGGCTATATTATTAATGAGGAAATCTCGCTGATTAAGGTTTGCACTGGGCTCATATTCCCAAACTGTCAACAAGATATGTAGTAGTACTGGTGCTAGCACTGACGCTAGCATTATCTTTCTGCATAAGTGCGCTACAATTTCGGCACTAAAGGACAACAGTAGTACTGTGACTATAATAGGCTAGAAACTTATACTAGGTTTTAAGGACTGAACTACATTGTGAAAGCCAAGCAATTCTAAACTGAGACTCGACTGCGTTCCCAACCTCTCTGGAGAAACACCCCCTTCAACAAAATACATCAAGGTGAGTTAAGCAAAGCACTTGGTTCCAGTACCACAAGTTTAATTCTCCGCCTCTGAGTAAGTTACTTAGAAATAAATATGATAGAATTTGTTCAAGGTTTAAAACTTCTCCTCCGGAAGAAACGTCAAACCAACCACCATAAGAAGATTCAGGAAATCAGTATGAATATTAAAAAGATATACCGCCAGCTTCATTTTAAACCAGCCACTTAATGGACATGAAACAATTGGATCACGTTTTTGATTTAGGATACGCAACATATTCTCTGAGAAGCGGTGTGGAACTGTCATGTAAAGTTGCACGACTTCTTAGACACTAAATTCTTATTTTTACTGAGCTTACTTGCTCGTCGAACATACGGCAACCAACCCAACTTCTGAAATATTATCCAAAACTCTTAAACGGGTTTGCGTTTAGAACGATTTACTTTAGCTTCCCATGGAGTACAATTCCAGTTTAATTAAAGCCTGGATGGACATCTGCTTATGAGTGAACTTCTTGCTGACAGCCTATATAAAGTATGATCGCTCAAATGACTACGTAAGTTTTATACATTTCCTAGTTAGTTTAGTTGCCCATGTTTGCTATAGTTTAAAGAGAGTGTGGATAAAACGGCTTGGCTTGTAATCACTTCGCAGCAAATTGCATTTTCAAATTACCGTTTGAAAAAAGTAACCATTGGCTCAAAAGTTTTCAATTGTGAGAATTTTTAAGATGGCGAAATGCTTGTTCATAAAGAAATATATCTGTTAATTCACTAATGCTGCCAATTAAGCATGGAACAAGTTTAGATATGTGCGCACATTCAAGTTATTGGCTTCTCGATTAAACAAACTCCAAATTTTTCTAGCCGACACCAAGCATGGCTTTGTCAGATGTCCTTGTTCAAGGCCCACCGCCTCCAAAACACCCAATACCATGCGAGCAGTATCAACCACCCGGTTGTCTTGACCAAACAAAACGGTGGGTTAAGGTCAGGACTTACCGTCCCCTGTCCTAATCACACCTCAGTGACCGCTAACTCAACCACTCTGATATCAATGGACCGCTAACCCAGCATCTCTCCCCCTCCGCACACAGAACCCCGTAACTTTTCAGTTCCTACGCCACCCACATGTAAAGCATGTCTCACGCACTCACACGCCATCGGTCTTATCGTCCATGTCGCTTATACTGTCTACTGTAACTTTTCTACTTTCTCACTTGCACTTATTTTGTCTGCAGACGGGGTACGGTCACTAGCTCGAAAATTCACAAGCATAGCTTGATTTTTCCGAAGTAATTCTTCCTTTCTTCCTTGACGCTCTGATTGAAGCAATAGCTAATTCACCTCAGGGGGCATTTCTGCTGTTTATTCTTGTCATGACAAAATCGTACAGCTGACCACAGCACAAGGGCTCCAATAAATAAAGATCTCTTACTGTGGATAAATAAGGGTCGGTGCACAGGTTTAATCCTGTCGTCTATGGTGATTATACATGGGCTTTTGGCTTATGTTCATAATACCCATGGTCACAAATTTCTTAAGACAGATGAAATAGCATTAACACATAGGCCGCATAGTGACTGACTTCACGAAACGGAGTGTTTTTTTTTCAAAAAAAACACGACACTCAGTCACAATCAAAGACCACGAACCGAATATCGTACGATTATACGTCTATTAAGAAATGAAGAGTTTGCCTAGGTTAGTTCGATAAAGGCAAACAAATGAAAAAGTAGTAGTTGAAAGTTTAGAGAAAATTTGTTACTCATATGAATTTTTAAATACAGTAGATGCCGGTGCTCATGCAATATTTTGACAAATGCGAAAGACTCATACTCTTTCGCTTATCAGAATTGACGCCAGTTGTAATAGTGATGATCGTGCAGTCTATTCTGAAGTCATTTCAGGCAGTATAGGATGCCGGCTTTTTAACGAGCTTCGTTTCGGCTCCTAGCAAAACGTATCTATTGTAAAAACTGACTACATAAGTAGTAAACCTTTTCATCATTGATTTTGACTGCCTTTATAAATTCAAATATATTTCCTGGAAAAAATGGACAAAAAATAAATTCTTGTCCATTTTTGATAGAAAGTTACGCCTTCTTTAGATTTTATACTTAAAGGAAGAGTAGATTTCAGGTTTAGAAATGTTGCTAACTATGAGCTTTTCTACAACTGTGAGACGTTTATTCATAAAATATCGTATCTGTCAGTTTATTAACAATACCTAAACTGCATTTAATATGTTACACATCTATTTTAATATTTTATGACAACTACATGACCTCTTCTTCAAACTATAGGTGAAAACGTATTTTTCCTTAAACAAGATGTACACCGTGCGCAGTTTCTAAACCTTGAATTCGAGTATAGCAGTCACTAGATTAGAAAATTGTTCGGCAATCAGGCAACTTTTTTAAGACCGAAAGCTACCCTTCCTTCAAGTATAAAATTGAAAGAAGGCGTAATTTTCTATCAAAAATGTACAAGAAATAATTTTTTCGACCATGTGTTCCATAAAATACATTAAAATTTATAAAGGCTGTCAAAATCAATGAAAAAACGGTATACTACTTTAGTAGTCAGTTTTTACAATAGATAAGTTTTTCTAGGAGTCGAAGCGAAGCTCATTTAAAGGCTGGCATCCAAACTGACTGAAATGCATTCAGAATAGACTACACAATAATCGGTATTACAACTTGAGTCAATTCAGTTTAGCGATAGAGTATTATTCTTTCGCATGTGTCGAAATATTGCATGATCAACGGCGTTACTGTAAGTATCCAAGGAACTATAATTCAATCGAAAAGATTTTTTGGGAAAAAAGTAACTGTGTTGTAAGTTTTGACGCTGGCACACCAGGTCGTCGTCGGACGTGTGGGAAACATTTAAAGAACAGTGGGCATTTTTTTGAACATGCGGAAACATAAATAATAATCTGTCATCCTTGGTCAATAGTAGGTCTTGGTAGTTAGCGCTTTTTCGAGGTTTATTGAGATTGATGTTCATTGAATCTAAATCAACGTGCCCATTTATGCAGGATTTGTTAGAATTAATGACCTCTAAAAATTTTTGGCCTATGGGCAGGAACCTACTATGCGGGTTTGGTCCAATGCAAACTAGTGCCCAGATTCAAGCGGATGCATGACGACATCGGACAGGTCGTCGCGCCATTTTACTGCCAATTGATGTTCATGTATGATTGTCCATAATAAATCGAATCGCAGTCGCCGCAAGGAATTTTGTAGATGACCTCTTTTCTGTCCAAATAGCCAACCCTATCCTTAGGGTGCACATTGTGATTTCGAAGTGTGATCGTTGGCTTAGGCGACACTGGGATGTGGTTCTTCCACAGGGGTCTTATAACGAGTTCAAACACGTTTTAATAAATGGAAGTGTTTGCCAACTTCTTGGATTGGGCGCTTGATCGGAACAATCTAGTTCTTTTTGGTTTTAACTCTTGTCGTCTCATGCATCGACGCACGAACTCTTTGGGGTAACCGTTTTTGAAAACAAATTGAACAGGTAATTGAGCTCGGCTTGGTAGAGCTCGGGGTAAAAACAATGCGTTCTTTTTCGATTCATATGTAGTGGTAACAACACTCCGTTTGTGAGCAATATGGTGGTTGCTCTTGTAATCTAGGAATTTATGCGGTAAACCGATGTTTGAAACGTTCCGTGAGTATTACGCTGTACGAGGAGTTTACTGTTAACATCTCTCTCGAGCGTATAAGTGATTAGCGGCATCGTTGGATTGATGATGGTGATATTGTTGTTGTGTTTTTAGCTGGTCCTTTTTAACAATCGTGGATGAGTTATCGATGTAGTCTGCCCACAACTTGGGATTTACTAATGGTAGGGCCATAGTTTCTAATTTTCACAGCGCCAATAGAGGAGAATATACGAGTTCCAGGCAGCAGTTCCGAAGAAGAAGATGCGATCACTGGAACAAGGACTTTATTTTCCTGACGTTTCGGATTCCGTCGGGAATCCTTAGTCATAGGTAATCGTAAACAGGTCTGAGGCATGTGCAGATAGGGGGTGATACATGCACAGATTGCACGGTATTTATAGTTCACAGCGGTCACCCACATGTGTACTATAATTGTCCGTTCCTGTAGCCACCACTGGAGGTCTTAATTGGTCCGGTGATTGCTCATTAATTGCAACAGCGTTCTTGTCCGCGTCGGAAGTAGGTTGGATAATTGCTCGACAATTAGGCCCGCTGTCGTCAGAGTTACGCCCAGTCCTTCCCACGTGACTGATTTTCTTGTTCAGGAAATTTCTCAGTACACCGTATGGGAACGCCAAATCGTTGCGCTTGTTGATGGACTGGGGGCCTGAGAACCATGACTCGAGCAGCTCGCGGCTCACGCGGTTGTCCCCTCTTGCGAGGATTTCGGCCTCGTCAAACTTGAAAATATGGCCGGGTCCCGTTGAGTGAGCTGCAACCTGGGAGTTGACGTCTTTCTTCCTCACCGCCGCTGCATGCTCGGCCATTCGCGTCTGGAGTAATCTCCCGGTTTCTCCGACGTAGTTGCTTTGTCCACAACTACACCAGATCCGGTAAACGACTCCAGCCGTTTCCTGCCGTGGCAGTGGGTCTTTCGGCCTCATGACCCGGCGTCTGATGGTTGCTTCCGGCCTGTGTGCAACTCCAACTCCAAGTGGGGTGAGTAGACGGCTGACCGCTTCCGATACATTTTTAACGTACGGAAGAGCTCGCCAAACGTTTGGAACAGCTGGACGTGGCTTCGTCTCTCGTTTGCGAATGCACTGGTTGACAAAATTGTGCGGGTTTCCATTCGCTCTCAGTACCCGTCGAACGTATTGTAATTCAGCAATTTTGTCTTCCACTTCGCTGCAATGCGTCTCGACGCGCCGGAATAGCGCTCTTACGCAGCTGCGTTTGTGACCGATTGGATGGTTGCTGTTGTAGTTCAGGACTTGCATAGTGTTGGTTGCTTTCCTGAACACTTTAGTTTTAAGGCCACCATCGTCTTTGCGGCAAACGAGGACATCCAGGAAGGCCAGCTGGTTGTTTTCTTCTTTCTCCATCGTAAATTGAATTGAGCAATCACCGGACCAATTAAGACCTCCAGTGGTGGCTACATGAACGGACATGTGGGTGACCGCTGTGAACTATAAATACCGTGCAATCTGTGCATGTATCACCCCCTATCTGCACATGCCTCAGACCTGTTTACGATTACCTATGACTAAGGATTCCCGACGGAATCCGAAACGTCAGGAAAATAAAGTCCTTGTTCCAGTGATCGCATCTTCTTCTTCGGAATTTTCACATCGTTATTTCAGCCAAGAAGCCTGAAATGACTAACCCCATTGAGGCTCATTTTATCTGTTTACAGTATTATTGTACGAACGAGAAATTAGTTTCTAGACACAGATGAAGGAGTTCAAGTAGGGCAGATACAAGGAAGTCAATTTCGTAGGAATTAAGTAGTTCTTCCGTTTATTGCCTTGCTAAATCTAATGTTATCGATGTGAAGGGATCGACAAAGTCAAATGATAACATTATTTTGTCTGCTGTTATTTCAAGCCCTTGTAATTTGTTCAGAAACTCCATGGAATTGTCGATTGACGTCTCACAATCTTTTGTCAATGAGTGGAGCTTTCGAAATAGCGTCGAAAATTTACAGTATGTTTCGTTCACATTTTCCAAAGAATATTTTCTATCAAAGGTTGTTACTGTTGTTATTTCAGTAAATATATTAATCAGCTTAAAAATTCTCGGCATCGAGGATCAAGGAACGTATTGTATAAGCAGAAAGGGATAACCGAAATATTCCAACGAGACTGAAATTGTCTTTTATGGTTCATGAATGCGGCTGTTCTGGCTGTTGATATGGATTAAATCAGAGAATGCCATTTCTATCTTACTCGTCTTCCTCGCTAATCCCCTGCTGTTCCCCACTTCTAACCACTGCATGACTGCATATGGGCTATTAATTAAGCCCCAAAGAACCTGTTAAACGATTGGTTAGCTCTATTCAATTAAAATTCCTTACATAAGAGATGGCAAGTTTGCAGAGAGACCACAGTCAATTAATTAGTCTCTCGGAATCCTTAATAGATAAAGTGGAATTGCCAGCCAGCATAGTTTAAATATAAAGTATACCAAAAAGAAAAGTCCAAATTATTTCTATTTTCCGTCCTAGTTTTGTGTTCAGTAAGAATGCATTGTTTAGTATACCTGCACTATGCCTTTCACTAGGTTGCTTTTTTTACAGCAATGCAATTGCCCCATTATGCTAAAAACTTGATACTATGAAGGATTTGATGCCTATAAATTGTGGAGAAAGCTGTACAGGTTTCCATATACCAATCAATAAGCTGCGATTTTTAAAATTTTTCTTTCAAATATCAGACTTCCCAGCTCATAAGTAGAAGAGGCTAATTGATTTTACTGTCGAAGGGCAACTGAACTTACTATAAGACCATTTTCGCGCATTCCAATGTTTAATACATTTATTGTTTCATGTGCCCTCAATACACCCATATTAACAATTTTCGGGCTCTTTGCTGAAGTGTTCGTTTAGTTTTACAGCCTAGTTTTCCGTGTCATACCCAAGACATTTCAGAAAATTATGGAGAAACCGTTACTTCAAATGAAGTCATTTGATTTCAATTTGATTTTTTTTTCCACTATGACGAACTTTTTCGGGATGATAACCCCATTAGTTTTAATTTGCAAAGTACTATTGGTGCTCCGCTTCCTACTTCCTTTTCAGAACATAAAGCGCGCTGTGCTCAAATTAAGGAAGTCTAGGTTAACCATTTTAAGTTTGTCCCAAAGACCCATGATATAAGACGGTCTTTAATCATAAACAAAGAAGCGCCGTCAAGGATTTAGTCATGAAAAACACGAAAGGTAAATCCGTGATATTCAGCCTGATATGTCTAAATGGTTCGAATAAATTCTTCTATTTGTCTAAATTAAAGGTGTTCTCGCATACTTTCGGGTAAAATCAAAGAAAATTTCGTGAGCAACACGTCATGATCGAAAGAAACCATGGCCTGGGCTGAAGGGGTTGTGAGCGGTAGAAGATATCCAGCTCGCTTCACGACAGGATGTTGATGCAGATAGTCTCCCTAAGGCGGTCACATCAGGTGGCACAGGAAAAAAACCGAATTGAAGTCGAGCGAGGTTTGAAAATGATTGAGATAAATCACATCAGAAATCATGACTACAGATCACTAAATAAGCAGGGACATGTCCGAAAGTCAGAAAAATATGCAGGGACATCAATGCAGAGACAGCAAGCCACATCAGAAGTTACGTGTACAGATCACGCCGGGAACACCAATATCACGGGGTTAAGTAAGTTGAACCCTAGCAACTGCGATCTTCAGCCCATGGTTCCTTAGTAGAGAAGTCAATGGAGGCCAGAATAGTAGGAATAGTTTATTGGAGCACACATTATTTCGCTGGAGTGCCGTGGGCCTAAGTGAGGGCTCGTGGCCGACAGTCGAGAAAAGGGGACTTATTCGAGTGTTGCTTGGGCAGCCGCGAGAATTTAGACCCAGCTGTGCGTGTTCGAGTGAAAGTAGGTCACGTTTCTGCAGGCAGCGTGACTTTAAGCGCTGACTGGTGTTTTGGATGACCTAAAGGCAGCTGGCATTGAACAATGACGCCGGACAAAACAATGCAGGGCGTCGGACGGCAGGGATCACTACAGGTCTTCAAAATAAACCAAAAAGCGCAATGGGGGATTCAGTCATGAAAAACACAGAGATAAATCCGTCATGTTTAGCCTGATGTATCTAATTGGTTAGCGTAAATCCTTCTACTTGTCGAAATTACATGTGTTCTCGCATACTTTCGAGTAAATTCCGACGAATTTTCGTGAGTAACTGATAATGATCGAAAGCCCCACGAAAGGATGCAAAAATGTGCATGACTGACATGCTATTAGCAATCAGCAGTATTTGCATTCTAGTTAAGAGTTTAGAAAGCGGGTTCTAAATTTATGCATTGCTAGTAAAGAAGCGGCATTTTGCCATTGACAAGACTCACAGATTTTCCTATTTGGTGAAACGTCATTTATTTCTGGCCTATGCAGTTTGGATTTTCTTCGTATGAATACTTTTATTCATATGCACTGGATTAGTTGTTATGACATTTCGGACCATATGCCATTTCTTTTCTGTGGGAAGTATCCACAGAAGAAATGTGTTGCCCATGCTGTAATATCAAATGTGAATTTGGATTGCAGGTGGCAAATGGCCAGTTGACCATCGGGTGGTGAATTATCGGGCTTTGCCAAAAGAGTGGGCGTCGCGAGAACGTGGTCTTACCACCCACGCTGGCACAAGTGTGTGCACACACCAGCATTTAAAGGGTGACTGGCCGTCAGCCAGTTACTAACTGTTATAATTAGTTCCGCTGTGATGGGCATTGTGATGTACCTGCGCAACACTTGCGGGGGATGGTGTTCTTAAGTTTTGCTCTACTATAGTCAAGTATGTACTGTGTTTTCATGAGTCAGAGGTAAGGGACTTCAGTGCCTTTGTCAAGCGAAAGGTGACAGAAAAAATGCATTCAAATACACACAAGAAAGAAATCCCGACTGAACTTCTTTTCAGCACTGCTGAATCCAGTTTAACCTGTGTTGCCTAAACTCTCAAAAAAGAGCTTCATAATTCACCAAATCGGGGAGAGACATAAAAAACAGTGTTGACTGGTGCGAGTTATGATAGTAAACTGATGCTGCCTGAAATTCCCCATGATTTTTGCACGTTGATTTTTCCCTGAACCTAAAGTAAACTTTAATGACGAACTCTTATATCGAAAAAGTTCAAATTCTGGGTTTGATCCAGTAAAAACTTTCTTGCAAGACAAAGGTGGCTAAGATAAAGACATGAGTTTTAGGAACTAATTACGACGCAACTTTGCACTTCTGCGCCGCCGCTCTCAAACGCATTCTCGCACTACCAAAAACGTGTGTCAGGCGACCTTAAGAGGCTTGGCATGAAGAGTAAACAAAGTAAGGCGGAACTATGCAGACCTTCTGGAAATCGATTCTGCTTGTTTAATCCATGAAAGTTGCAGAGTGTTCTACCGGTTCCAAATAAGCTCTAATAAACAGTCCTACAAATAAGCATGATAATCCTACAAAATATTGTTTGCGTCCTTTGAGATACTTTGGAGTTGAATCAAAGAGGCTCCACGTGTCAAAACCATCACCTATCCACGTGTTCACATAGCCCGAACTAATTACACACCGGTAATCCTGAAGCGGTATTATTTTCTTAGGTTTGCGAAAATGACAGTCGCAGGGTGGCAATCTGAGAGCCTAAGGTTATTCATCAGAACAGATTTGTACTTCTGTTGATGTTTCGAAGAGCCTGGTCGGCTCTCAAATCTCAAGGAGTTTAAAGCTAAAATCAATCAGAATTCTAGATGACGGGCCGGATATATCCACTTTGGATTTTCTAAGTTTTTTTCCGTTACCTCGGCATTTTGACGGATGTTTTTGGAGCTTGTCGGCTGCTAGCGATACGTATCGTCTCTTTGATGAAGGATGCTTCTAAGTCTGCTTCCTCCTCCACCTCCTCTTTGGGGAATTTTTCACTGGCCAATTTCGCTCGGATTTCGGAAGTTCTGTGTGACCATCTTGTCCTGATTTTTATGTATTTTATAATGCGGGAAAATTTATAATGCGGATAAAATTGGCACCTACATATCATGTCCCAAATACGAGTCGTTCTGCGTTTAAGGTATCTCGGTCTGAGATGGTCACTTCTTGAAAGTCAAAGTTTGAACTGTTTCTTCAACGTCGGTTTGTAAGCTGCGAGTTGGGATCTAGTCTCCAAACTGCCAGTTTATATTCACATAGGCGGTCTGCGATGCTCCTTTGAGTGCCCTATTTGTACATATGTGCAGTGGTAGCAGAAAATTTATTTCTCAGACTGTTGGCGAGGCCAGTTGTCCTGTGTCATAGGATGAAAATAGGAGCAGACAGTGAAATAATTCCTCAGGGATTTTTAGGAGAAAAACTGTCGCTCTTGTGGGGGTAATGCGTGGGATTTAGGAGAAAAAATGGAGTTCCAACGGGGAGGGCATTGCAAAGTTTCCCAGGATCATCACCGTGTGGAAGCCGCGTCCTGATTCTTCCTTGCTGATTGCAGAGTCCGCCAACAGAACTGGAAAAACAGAGGCATCCGTCCAGATCGTCGATAGTCCGCTTTGGGTCGAACCAAGGGTGAATGTTTAGGCTGTCAGGTCTGGCTGATAAGATCGCTAGCGGGGTAATCACGATACGCAGATAGCCAAGTAGGTTAGACCGCGGAGACCTTTGCATGAGGCTATGCGTGGGAGGGCGCTATAAAAAACAAACGTGAATGGATATAAAAACTAATACTACTGAAAATTGAAAGTAGTATTATTATTGTAAATTGTCATTCCAATCCATCGTGCACTGTTATATCGATCCAGTTTTCGCTTAAAACCCTCTAGCGATTCCGACATAACGACGTCCTGAGGAAGCGCATTCCACACTCCGACCACCCTTTTTGAGAAGAAGTGTTTCCGAGCGTCCAGCCTGGCCCCTGTCACCTTTAATTTGAGAGGATGACCCCTCAGATTCGTGGTCGTTGCTAATTCACAAAAAATCCCTTGATAACAGACAGCAGCCTTGAAGACGGTAGACGCGGAATGCTAGTATCAGGTCCTCCGAAGCTGCCTGTAGCGCAATGGGAAGAGGTTGAGATTCGACAGCCGTGTTTCATAAGGCTGCGAGCCCTGCCCCATAACAAGTTTGGTTGCGCACCGTTGTACCTTTTCTTTGGTTGATACTTAATGAAAACCGAGTTTTCTAAAGGTTGAAGGACCACCTAAATGACCGGGCCTGTTAAATGAGGGGAGCTCATGTGTGCACCTGTTATTTTTTCCTACGTTTGACCACCAAGTGTGAATTAGATTTTACACCACTGTCGTAGAAGTCAGAGCAGCTGCTAGGATTCCGGGGGCTTTTTTCTCTGGTCTAAGCGCTCAGCTTGGAGGTGATTCATAACATCCCTTGCTAGTTGTTGTGGAATGAAGGTGAAGGAAAAAATAACAAAGGAAACCATGGTTTCACCTGGTTCTAACTTGATATGTTCATCCGTCCAATGAACTGATTGGAAGAGACTACAGTATACATAAAGAAGAAAGCTGGTTGCTAGCCGAAGCTATGTCTTTATCGCTCAGGTTTCATGAGAGTCTACTTTTTTTGACGAGTTTTTGGCTACGGACCTAAGGTGACCAAACCGTATGTAGTGGTGCCATGAAGTGAGACAATGGGTTTAAGTGGTATAGTTTCTTTGCATACTTTCGATAGAACGTAAAACCGTACCATTGCTGTCATTAGGTTGAATGGAAAACCAATTGCTCGAAGTGATTGCACCATTTTATTTAAGGTTTGTTGGACTTTTGTCGATTTGGATAAACAGATGTTTCAGCTCACCGGTTGAACATCGTTTATATCATGGATGGTCATCAAGTAGTCTCTGACTTTTCTTTTGGTAATATGGTTTGTTACGAAATACGGTAAAATGAAATTTTGCAAGCGCCAGTATTATATTTCCGATTTTAAACTTTTCATAATCGATCTCCTCCTTCGTTAAGAGTTCCCTACCTATATTTCGCATGAGGAGCAAGAATTTTTTTGATGAATTAACTCCTTCGTTCTTTCGGATGTCGTTGTTAATCGAAGGACTCCTTGAGAAACAACGATGCCCCCAGTGGGTGTGTCTGGCGTGCTAAAAGTGGCTCCACGTTCTAGGACTGCACGGTATGGGCTAGTGAGGGATTTAAAGGAGAGGTTATGGACGAGGTCGCTCGGCTAGCTGGCGGAGTGACTCGGTCCGAGGTTGGCAGAGCGGGATAGATGAGTTCCGTTAGCAGTCAGGTGAACGTGCATAAACCATTGGCTAATTGTTTTAAAAATTCCTTAAATTCTTTTTCAATTTATTTCCTTACTTTTTGGCGCGCATGTTTTTGGCGTGCCTGAGAATGTTTTTCTCTATACCCCTTGATTTTTCGCCAGCAAATCCCAAGAGGTATGATTTGCACTGGTCAAGCTCTACGTTGTAACGTTGCAGCCTTCCGTGTTAATCGTGGTTTAGTGCTCATGTCATTATTCTGCTATATCACGTCAAGGTCTCTTTTGCTAAAAAAAAATAACAGGGGCTCATGGATGACAGGCTGGGCGTCCATTTGTTATCAAGTTGGAGCAACTCAAACACTAATGCTCTTCCTTCTGCGCTACGTTGACCAAACCTGACACAAAAATGTGTCACTCACGAACCTTCTGTCAATTTTTTCTTAGCAAGGAAGACCTTCAAGAAGCGGCCACCTCAGGCCGAGGTAACAACAAAGCAAAAAGACTCCTGCTTGAATCAGGGTATTCAGATTCCAACTTTACCGACGGGCATCTAGACTTCCCTGCGTCACTATATGCATAACGATCAGGCTAAAAAGGCTAGACCAAACCTAAGAAGTCCTGTGTCCTCTGTATATTCAGTTTAATTACTAACAACAGTTCCACAAAAAAAAGTTAGAAGTTGGTAAGTTTCAGAAATGGCACATTATTTTCCAAGCGCCTTATCCGGACTAATAGTCGTAAATATGGAAGTTCTGTCAGAAGATTGACGACAGCTACACGAGACTGTGTTACCTCTTTGTGGCTTAACGAGTACGAGGAGGGAAAAAACCTGAAACAGTCCGCGATCAGCGCCACTGCCATTGACTCATCTTGCCTTCGTCTCCCGAACCCTGCGTACGCGCACTTAACAGTCTCCCTCTGACGCTGTCGGTCGGTTCGCTTTTAGCGCCGCGCGAGTCTTGGCACTAACTGCACGAAAACCCGAAGCAAATCAATGTGCAGCATTTCACTGAGTGGTTGCAGACGACAGCGGAGGTGCTTCGGGGCAAAGTAATCCCAACAGCGGACATTGATGCACCTGGTCTTAGAAGACAGCGATTAACCTTTGCATATGCCTACTTGTAGGGCTATTTCTCACAGTAAAACTGGCCAAACTTATGAATTTTCTATGACTTCTGATTGGGTAACCTTTGTGTTGTCGACTTCATAAATACCGAAAATCATGCAAAACGTCCATGGAACTTACATTCCGCGGGATGAATGATTCAGTGCCACCCGAAAGCGACAAGGTTCTATACATTCTGTCGCCAAAACAGCTAACAGGGAACAAAAAAGGGCCATAAGTGTCGAAGTTTCAGTCAATAAAGTTGACACTGACGCTGTCAGTCCGCACGCCATGTTAACTTCCGTCCTCTGTCGAATAGATGTAACAAGAAGTTAAAAAAGTGTAATGCCGTTAGCGTTACCATTGAGGATATCTTTGGGTAGTTCAATAAACTATCTACCGACTTCTAAAACTAGCTGAAATCAATGTAGATAACAATTTATTTTTATGGTGAATTTTTTAGAAAGTGCTGAGAATATCTCTATTCCCACGGTGAGTCAATTTCACAGAAAAGGACCAAGCGCTATTTTTTGCAAGCAACGGTTAAGCTAGTGTTGATCATTCAATCAATGCATCTATGAAATCAGGATTATAGGATGTTCAAACATTGATTCTGCTGAAGGGTTAGGCACGTAGAAAGAATAAAGTCATTCAAAGCTACTGCCTAAAAGCACAAATTTCGCCCATGCAACTTATCATACGAAGCTACCAGAAGATGCTCCTAGGACGAATTTCAGGAAAGCAAGAAACATGTCGAAAATATGAAATTGTGTTTTGTCACCAAGACGAAACGTATGTTTTGGAAAGAAGTCTATAAGTTTGTTCAGGTTAATCATCGTTCTGGTATCGTAAGAATAATGCGGGATTTAGGACATGAAGGGTTTTTTTCTCCACATTATTACTCGGATGTACAGCCCACTGAGATGGTATAAGTTATTTTGGAAGGAAACGTTGGCCGACAGTTTGCGTCTACACCTAAATTTGAAGGGAGCTTTCAACGCTGAAAGATGCTTTTGATATTCTGCAAGAACATAATGTTCAGATTTGTATCAAAAAAACCAAATCAGAATCTAGAAAATTAACGTCAATAAATTTTTGAGATAAAAGATATAAATGGTGATGAATAAAAATTTCAGTTGCCTCTCTGGCGAAGAGGAAATTGACATTGACAGTGATATCTTTTAGAGCCCAATGCATCTGCTTACAGTAACTCATTTTCACATTTCGGGTTACCTTTATCTCGAGCCGTCAGTCAGCAATTGTGCTCTTACAAAACACTTCAGCTTTGGAAAATTCAGGATGTATGCCACCCGCCTGTGCAGTGAAAACAACGCACTATATTAAAATAGTCGCCGGCTATTGAGCCCACCTCGGGCCCAGACCAAATTTGTCCTTAATAAGCGGCGGACGCATTAACCGAAGAGTCCTAATTCGTGATTATAAAACGCAGGATAGGCACTATACATTACACACGTACTGTATTATGAGTAGAGCTTGGTTATTTACGAGAAATGAATGGTGTTTGTCTCTGTTTTCGAGACCTAGGGAGGCTAGCCAAACGACCTTGGTATGCTTTGGGGTCACGCCTGTCGGCATCGTCTAGCGTGAGCCTGAACGCTTTGTTCCCTTTTTGTGTGTGTGTCCTCAGCGCTGCAATTCGGGTGCGTTAGCCTTTTGCGCCTGCGGCTTTCTCGTACTAGGCATTTGTCATTTTCACCCCTCATGTCTGCTGCTGTCCGAAAAGGGTGTTTCCAAATTTAACTTGAAAAATGAAAATACATCCCATCCGACAAATTGGGCTTTGTAGACGGCAACTGGGCTTATTAGCCAGCGATTGGGCTTATTAGCCGGCGGATTTTGGTATGTAAAATTCCGTCCCAAGCTGATGTTGGGCTTAATACGCGGCTGGGCTTATTAGCCGTGGGCTTCATAGCCGGCGACTACTGTAGTGCGCTCGATGCTGTCGTGGACTGCTAACACCTACGATAATCGCTCCTCATTGTTGACAGACAAGACACAGAATGTAAGTAAAACTGCCAGCATGCCCACAAATAAGGGACGCTCCAGCATCCTCGGCCATGATACACGAAGTTCAGAGCGCCACACGCGTACTGAGGTAATGCCAGTTCTGCAAACCTTACACGTTTTTTCCATCCCATAATCGCGCTTACACACAAAATTATCGCAAAGAAGTGGGTGATGTGAAAATTAGACGCAACAGCCCTAATTGACCAGGCCGTCAAGAGAGTGCATTTGTTCGATAATTAAATTCAAGCGAAAGCTTACATATACTCGCCAACTACTCTTTTGCGTTCTTTGATGATCATTTTTGCAAATTTAAAACGTAATCACCCCGGTTTTGCGGCCCTCTCAAGGTTCCAGGCACCTAATCACCGCTCAGTGCACTCCAACTTGGTACCAAACGAGGGTGCTTTTCAGTGCCTCAAATCTTCCGTCATATATTTTATTGCACTAATGGACATGGCCATATCCGTAATTTTGACGAGGCCTAAATCCGCGAGGGGTGATGACTACGTAGATCATAGTTGGCTGACCCGCAGTTAATCGAACATCACAATATTCAGCCTCCTTTCTCTCGATTCAGCGCAAAATTACGGTCTCACAAAAGCAGTTAGCCACGGGGGGGGAGAAACAAATGGGAGAACACTGCTCCAGGCAGCAGCAGTGGCAATTAAAACGGTCTGGCAGTTATCACAATCGCAAACAAAATAGCGATATAATACCCACCATTTGTGACTCCGGCGCCTCTGACTGTGCTATTTGTACAAAAATTACCAACTGCAATTAGTATGGTCACTGCCGCTTGTAGTAGCAACTGCGCTCACTTAATGTTTGCTATTTTCAGCGGTCGCTGTCTTTGAGGTGGAGATAGAGGGATACATAGACGGCGGCTGGCTGCTATCATTGTTAGTAAATTCATACTTTGTGAAATGTGTTCAGTGAGTGTAGACGTTCCTTAGCATTTATAAGGCAGAAGTTTCCGTGAATGTCAGCCGCGTAAAAATGAAAGCTACAATGATCACCATAAACTATTCATACCGTTTTATAGGGAAGTTTACAGAATCCTCTTGTAGTCGGAGGGCACATATCAAAATATTTAGTCAGTAGCAATCCAAATTATTGTCTTCAGGATACACCGGTTATCTTTAATAATTTCTGCGCACGCCAATGTGTATTCACTAAGTGAACTTTAGCAATATAATTCATGCTTTTTTATGTTTACAGAACCTCTGATGTCTCAACAATTGGAATTTGTTCAAAATTAAAGTCTCAACCGAATCTTTCGTCTTTCCATTTACTTTAATATGGATAAAATTTCAAAGACTTAAGAGGTAGCGCGCACATTAATTTTGATCTTTTTCTTCATTAAAAGTAATCCAAAGTAAAAGGGACAAGACAGCGGAGCTTTATATTTTGCGAAAGCCGCGTGTTCTCGTTCGTTTTCGATTGCCGATTTGGTGCTTAGGGGAATTACTTCTTGATATATTTTTTCAACCATTTATCTAATTGACAAAACTGATCCTAAGACCAACTGCCTATGTTTATTTTGAATCAAATATTTGTCATTTAATCAGTTAACCATTTTAAGTAAATTATGACTGTGATTGACTCTAAAGGATGGTAGTCTTCCCCTTCGGCTTATTCGTAGCAATACATTTGCAAAGTGTGCAAACTATTAGGCATTAATAAGTGCAACGAATTAACAGGAATACACTATATGTTAACTGAATTCTTTGAATAACTAGTATTTGTGAATTAACAGGGAACATGTGCAGATATTGATAGTCAAAACTAAATCAACAAACGCGCATGATACTTTAGAGAAAGATAACTATATATTTTGGCAAATGCGACATATAGCGTACATAATGTCTAAATAGCTCGACAAAAGTCACTGTCCAGATTTGTTCTTGTTTCACTCACACAAAAAACTTGCGGATTTTTGCCCTTTACATCCATAATGTTCGTGATGCATAAATCTTGGAGCAGGGTCTTATTCAATAGCATAGAACCTAATGTTTGCTTATGAAAAAATACGTATAACCGAAAGATGCAAACTGGGAATGAGTTTTTTGATTTTATTAGAGCTATGTTAGCCGAAGCAGTCGAGTCTCGAAACTTTATAAGCAATAAACTGCCCGTTTTAGGAAGACATTTTTGATATTTTATGTATCAATGAAACGGTCTGTTTATGTGAATAATTTACTACAATTTAGCCATTAACTTCTGAGGAACTTAAAAACCAACCATTTTAAAACGGTATTATTTAACGGACGAACGCAGGGGGACTGATTAGTGAGCCAAAGTCTTTGCCGTTTTAGCAGTCAGTGGCAAAATATCGGAAAATTATGTGTCTAGGCGTTTAGTTAGTATGTATACTGTCAGTGAAGTGAACTATGTAATTCTTATAAGGATCACTGTCCTTCAAACAACTTAAAACGTGTGTCTTGTTACGAAATATCAAACTTATTCTCATTTTGGTAGTCTAGATTGAACAAAAATGACACTGTGGGAAGTTTTCGCATCCCATTTGGGGACTTCGAACAGTCGTCAATTATTTCACCATTGGAAAATTGAACCATTCTTTATAAATTTTATGATTACCTATGCATATATTTATAAGTAAAAAGTGGTCGATGACATTTATAAGGTCATACATTTTTATCATCTATCGGGATAAAAAAGCGAGATACTATTTCACTTCTATACTCCAGATAGCCCTTTAAATTATTATATTATTAACAGTTCCCAACGAATTACCATGCTTACCAATGATGGCTGAGCATACAACATGATTTACCTAGTCAAGTCCGAAACCTTGCTCTAGCGGAGGATTTCTCAAAGACTGTCTTCCGAGTTCAAAATGGGAACAGCCTCAGACTCAAATGAGCATATTACTTAATATGAGTAATGATTTGCTTACTACAAAGGCAGTTTACTTGAAGAGTAAAAGCCTATGCAAATATCTACTGCATCTGTTGACGGATAAAATAAGACAGTTTAACGGGTCTTCTCTCAAACTGAAGCAAAACAAAAAGGCACACGTACACAATAATTGCAGACATCTATATGCAGAAGGAAGATTATTGACAAAGGCAAGGATTCCTGGGATGTCAGTTGTAGCCAGTGTCAACCAGCAATGTAGACCCTAGAGTTGCAGGAGCTGAGCTTCAAATCCGAATTCCCTAGTCCCTGGGTGCTGATAATTCAGAAACCTCAATATTTAGTCCTAAAGTCTAGCAGAGGTGCGTGTCCCATAACCTGATCAGCGACTGTTCTTTTATCCTATTGAGCATTCCGACAACAACGAGTTTGGGGCGTCTTAACCCTAAATCGTCAAAGAATTCGAGTTCAAACCTCAGGTCTTGCGAAACTAGGGTTGGTTTTGGTTAGCTGACGATAACTTTTGCGGTCAGAAATGTCCATTTCCTTCTTCCTTGTCTTCGTCGGTACTCTTCTGTCTGCATATTTACACATCAGTGAGTGAAACAACAGAGGATAACGGCACAACTGTTTTCGGCTTATTATGCCTTCAGAGGCCGGGACCAGAACCGCAAACACGCGCACGCACACGATGGGGATGGTGCAAGCCGCGGTCTAGAAGATGAGCCATAATAAATTAAAAGAAGCGGCGTTCATCAATGCCTTTCCACCTGTCGATATAAATATCGGTGCTTGAATAGAAGAATTTAAGACGTTCTCTAGGACCGGGAGTGTATTTGTCCGACGTTTCGAACTCTCCCGCGAGCTCATTGTCAAGGAATGAAAAGAAACGTACAGCTCACAGTGCAATAAAGTCGGTTCTGCCGGGGATGACAATGAGCTCGCAGGAGAGTTCGAAACGTTGGATAAATACACTCCTGGTCCCAGAAAACTTCTTAACTTCTTCTATTCAGTTACCTGCGACACGCATATTTTTGAACATTCAGAATATCGGTGCTTGTGTGTGATGGCTGCCACCCATACGCATCTCGTTTGCTTTGAGAAGCCAATATGTGTGCATTCCTGATTAACTAAATAACTGATCCACAGCAAGAGAGAATATCAAGTAGCGAGGCATTTTCAGATGTGGTTCGATTAACTTTCAGTGATCTTTAAGCTAGGTCCCGCCTGTTGTCCACCTGTGCGGTCCTTCCGGTGCCAGCTGGTAGTCAGGATTAAGATTGGTTAAATTAAGACAGAAGAAAAAGATGTAACTTGCCTAACTTTTGTCCGGTAGGTTGATGGTTGTTCATTAACGTGGCCGCGGACAATGAACTTGCTTACTGTCAGATACTAATGAATTGGAGAGCGTTCCTTCTTCACTGAATACATGCACATATAAATTAAACAAATAATTTCCCTAAAACTGACTTAATAATGTCATAAATTTATAGGCTCAAATTGTACGAAAGAAAACTCGAGGTGCATAGAAGTTAAGAGAATAAACAGTCCTGGCAGAAGTTTAATAAGCTAAATTTTTGTTCCCAACTGAAAAGTGTATTTACATGCCAGCTTTACGACAGAAGCAACGCTCGAAAATTTAGAATCAAATCTAGACTATTGCGCTCGGTAAAAAAAAATTTGACCATTTAACATAAGTATTATATAAAAATTTCGTAACTGGCCGAAACTGGTTGTCCAACAGTAGGCACAAATCCTTATGGCTGTTAAAAAATAAATACATTAAAGACAGTAAAGCATTAGATTCTTTAAACATCTATACCATAGAAAATACCCCAACAAATGTATGCTCCAGAGCTCTCAGCTAGAGATCATGCAGATGATTCCCTAGTAATAAACAGGATATGGGTCAACGATAATAAATAAGGGAGGATTGCACAACCTCATCTTCATCCTAGTTGTTGATACAGTCGCTCGGTTGTTTGTCAATATGGTCACTTGCGAAGGCATTAGGCTGGACCCAAGACCGAATAACTAATAACAACCTTGAGTATACAGCCAACATACAAGGTAAGATGACCGCTTGTGAGTTTGTGGCGGTCCAAGCAGTGGTCATATTCAGATGACTACAATCAGCAAGTCAAATCCCCGGTTGAAGTTAAAAGGCTGAAGGCATCATAAGGAGTAGTTTATTGTGTACAGAACTTCCAATTACTGCCTCATGTCGCCGTGGCCACTGGCGAAGCCAGGGCTAGTGTTTACTTCGTCCAGCCAGACCTGAGAGAGCTTGAGACAGTGGTGGCAGCTGCTTAAATAGGATTGCGGGGTAGGTTCAAGTGTTCAGTTATTGGTGTGTTGCAGTTGCCCGAGGAGGTGTCGTCTGCAAGCCCTCCCCCCACTGTTTTGGCCAAAAAAGTGGCGTGTAAAGTGACTCTTAGACAGGCTAGCGTACGCACGTGTGAGTGTGACTGAGTAAGATGAGGGCCACTATGGGGGACGCCGGGAAGCCGAAGAACAGGGGACGCTGGTGCAGTTGTTATCAGAAAGCCAGAAGTAGTTGCGACGTCAAGCCTCAGGGGATGGGGGCGGCAGTGCAAGAAAGCACTGAAACAGTTGTTTGTGACGACGCATGACCTTGGGGCAGCGGGCTTTGGATAACAAATTGTGGATAGGCAAAGTGGGCATCCGCCACAAGTTATGAGTTACTGTAATTCACAATTGCAACTGATAACTCAGAAGAATTGAGGATTGTCAAGGATCAGGTCTTACCCAGTAAAGGGCTGTTTCCGCATGAGAAGATCACTCGTAAAACTTAGCATGGTTGATTACTGAAAAGGCTTTTTGATAGCTCTGTAAGCCATTCTATTTGGCAAAAGAAAAAATAATGTTTCAAGCACGCATGTTATGGACTGCGTCTACTTTATGTAGTATGCTCAACTGAAAGAAAGTATTTCTGGCTTGAATTGGTCTTTCATATTCTGAGAATTTTCACAGGCTACCATAATCACAATAAACCACAAATTTTAATGCTGTCCTTTAAGCTTGCTTTGAGATCTCCAAAGTTTGGTATATCATGTACGAGCATTTATGGTGCTGAAATAGAAGGATACGGTACGAATTCCATCTTATAATGCACATAGTTTAGAAAATGTTTCAATTACACTCAAGATCACTTTGACAATGGGAAATGAAAGCTTGTTTGTAAATTAAGTATACTTGACCATTAAGATGGACATATCTTCAAGGAAATATCATAAAATTTATGCCAGCGGAGCAGGTACTCACTTTACAATTAGTGTGTTTTTACGAAGCTGACTTAAGCAGGCAAATGACAGGCCGCTGAAATGGAAGCAAACATATTATTTTGCATGAACTGGATTGGGAGCATATTCACCCTTAATCGGTTACACGAAACCGCATCAGTGATAAAAGCCAAAAACTGGGCCAAAACGAAAATGTCCTGCAATCCTATCCAAAAGGCAGTTTATAGCCTTTTCAGGAAATACTGTGCA
>JAYGXS010000001.1:60584580-60604953 GCA_036362985.1 Ligula intestinalis
GCTTGCTATCTGTAATGCTGGGCTTGAGTGTGATTTGAGAATAACAGACGGACAAAATTAGTGTTTCGGCGATCGAGTCATCCGCTTCTGAACATGGTTTCTATCAGGAGCGCTTCTAATAGAAGAAAAAGAGGGGTGCACCAAGAGAAATTTGTTGGGAATCTGACCTTTTGGATAATTAATTCGTGTAGACATTCGGATACAGGACAGTTAGGTACACAGCTCTGAGTGTATGACAAATTTTACCTGATGCTTTAACCTCCAGTGCCGACTATGGGACTAAATCGGACCCGCACTGCACTGTGAACTGACTTCTTGAAATTTCAAGCTACCAATAAACCAAGCCCAGGGAGCGCCTCTTATTTCTTTGATATGCCACCTTGGAGTCACATTTCCGCTACTATGGGTGGTTATAGTAAAATATAACTTCTGAGATTTGCAATCAGCTTTTTTACAAGGTCGTGTTCTAATACCCACAAAAACTATAAAATTAATCGCTTTCGGAGACAATATCGCCTTGTCGTGTGTATGCCATTGTAAATGGCTAGTATAAGTTCTATCTATATACCAGAATGGGCACCGGTTTGTCGAGGGCTTTTGGATATCCCACCCTTCTGTCTGAAACTTATAGTGTGAAGGATTTTTACTGTCTTTTGTTGATCCTTATTGATCAAATCTGATGGTAGAAGAAACCATTCGCTAAAGAATAGTTGATATAATGCAAGGCAATTATTCACAGTATGGATGAAGAAGAAGGCAGATCTGGTGATCTGGTGCTCGACCTGCCTTCTTTCTCATCCATGCAAGTACCTGGATCGCAAACCTTCGCATTCATTCGGGAATTCACAGTATACTTTCCTTTGCCATCGGAAATTCCAAAGAGCTCTTCTCACAAAAAAACTCAATAAGAATATTAAGCTAAGAAAGGTGCTATGAAAATTGTGTGGAATATCTGACACATGCTAAATCAAGCTGTGAATCAACTGAAACATATTTTGTTTGAGCTCTTGAAGTACAAAAATTGTACTTCGAAATAGATAACATTTTAAAGTGGGACTAAAAAATGTCGTGTGATATGTACGAAGGAAATTTTTCATTTTACCATTCATAGTTCCAGCATCGGCCCAAAATATAAAGCACAGAAAAAAAATTACGTCTTCCTTTACATAAAACAAGTAAACTGCTCTGTAATTTATCGAGCTTAACAAAAATCATTGCATCTAATATAACTGATTTTAATGCTCTAGGAGGATAAACATACATTTTCTTTTAAACTTGAAGAGTTACTCAACACAGGTAAGGTATTAAAATAGCTGGGACTATTTAATCGTGCAAATGGCAAATATTTAAAGTAGCTGACTTACATACTGCCTGCTTTATGGTATATTTTAATCTATGCTTAACTGATGATGGAACTTTTATTGAGATTTATCCCTCGGAAACTTTGGTTGACTCACAGTAACCAAGGAGTTTTTGAGGCACACGATATCGCATCTAAAGAACACAACTGACTTGTCGTTTTCGGACAGGACTTAACAGTAAAGGCTATTTTACTGACTCAGATACTACAAAAACAAAGCCAAACCATTATTATAGACGGGACGTGGCCTTGGAGACTGATGCTGCTATAAAGATTATCGTTGATACAGTTATTTTGATATGCCCGTCAAATTTCGACTCCAGATCGGTGGAGAGTTAAATTGAGGTAGGTTTCGGTTAGGCATTAAGAAAAACTATTCAACTTTCCTAAATGTTTCGCTTATCCAGGCTCCTGATTATCAGGCAAAACACGAATATTACTAAGAGCTTCAATGGTATCGAAGAATAACAATCTAAGCCAGTGATTGCAAGATAGAATAAGTTATATGGTTTGCGTTCATTGGACTGTGTGAAATGTTTATAGAACGTTCCGATTTTTCCTGGGTTCCATCTTAAGGAATTTTCCGCGGGTTGCATTGCAACAGCATATGTGCAATAGAGACGCATTATAAATTAAGACAAAATATACTTGAATGAAAATTTCTGGATCGCTTGCTGCTTTAGTAATTACTTTCTCTTCAAAGTCGGAACACCTGAAACATTGTTTGCTGAAATTTTGAGCCGCACGATGATTCTTGGATATGAAATCGTAATGTCTTTAAGTGACATGGGGCCGAAAAATCGGCACCCTGCACCAACGGCAACGGTAGGTTATAAAAGGTACCTAGACTTCCGCACTTAACCGACTTCGGTAACATGAGAATAGCAGTAGCATGGAGTTTACGGGTGGGGCCTAACAGCGAGTAGTAGACGAAGTATGTGGAAGCTAGCGTAATAATTAAGCAAACTTTCGCCAAATTGAGCGATTTAAATTGAGCGCAGTAGTCTAAAAACAAACAAAAAACCAACCCTCAACAAGTGAAAGGCATTTAAATAAAGCGCCACCGAAAAAAAAAATTTTACATCTCAAGATGTGGTGGAACGAACAACCAAATCGAAAGAAGAACAACACGTATCAATTACATTAATTGTGAGAATTGACTGCTAGTGTACGCGATGTATATGGAAGTTATAGAAGGAATGAAAATCAAATCAAATGAACAAAGATCCCGCTAAAGAATATGAGTAATAGCGCACTTTTATATCTCAAAAGTACTTTAACTTGATTAAGTATGGGAATATTCGCAGAACTCAAATATTTTTATCTATGCATATGAGGTGAGGTACCGTTAAATCGTAGGCTTGTAAGTAAAGCTAGAGGCAATGTTTGTAGGCATTCCTTTTAAATTGAAGGCTAACAGCTACAGGTAACATGAAAGGGAGAAAATCAAAAATATAATATATGCCAATAACCGAAGACTTAAATAAATCATAAATTCGGGAGAGGTTTTTGTGACCTTGTAGTGCCTTCCAGCTCCGGCGTCACGCCACAGATGAGGTCACGTTATTGTAGTCTCTGTCTCTCTCTGGGATAACAAATCGTAGGTATCGTAAAATGCGCCAACGCTAGAACCGTCACGGCTGCCAGCATATGCGCACACGCCAACGCCTGCCGATCTCAATCCGTCTGGTCAATCATATTCAAGGTTGAATCACACAAAGCCTTGGGCGCTATGACGACAGCCGAACTGTGACACTTTTGAATCGGCCCCTTCGTGGCCAGACGTGCACTTGTCCAACAGTCAACTTCCTCTTTCATATATCCACTACCTCTGTACAGAACAAATTATTCCTTCCACCTAGTGTCTTACTGTTCTCTTACCCGACATAAACGGGACCAAAGATCGTAAAGACAAGAGTTATCTTAATTTACGTAACACACCACGATAAGGTTGTACGATAGTGCCAATTAAGACGGCTGCTGCCGTACATGCTGAAATGCGGCTGTGAATCGCTTATGAGACATCAATTACTAAGCTGGCACACCTGCGAGTAACACACCAGGAAACACACGAGGTAACACACCATATTGTCTGGAAATGAGAAAAACGTATTCGCCCGTCGGTAAGATTTTCGTGTAGAGGTGCAATAGAGCGAGATAAAGTTAACAGTTATAATGTCGCATTAAAAACTGCAAACCATTGGCATGATAACCGCAATAGATTAACTACGTGCGAGTCGTCACATGAATGCTTTAGTTAATATTCAGGTGACTTTCGAGTGCTAGAAAATAATAAGCCAAAATTAAGCCTACTAGAATGGATACAGTAGTTTGTTAAGTAAATTAAGGTTGTGTACTTTTCAGAGCCTATCCTTACGTGATTCGTGGAATCTACATAACTTCTTGAAACCTGTTAAGAAATAAAGATACCTGTTGGAGCGCCAAGTGATCAAATTTTTAGTCAGTTGAAATTTGTTGCATTGCATGTCGCAGTCATCAAATACAGGCTTTCAACCCCTCATTCTGGCCAGAAGATCACCATCAGATCTTCATGTGTTAAAAGCATAACTATAGCGAAACAACTGATCCTAATAAAAGGTTTAATGCAATTGCCACGTCATCTTCCTATGTGTGGCAGATTGTGAGCAATTTGTGTTTTCTTTGCACGTGTCCCTGTCTTTTTAGGTTCAATATTACATAAATGCTGGCCAGTGTTGTCCTGTAGCAGCTTTCCTTTATTTTTTTCTGTTAAAACTTTCTTATTTTAAAAATATAACTTTATGAATTAATATCTGCTTATCCGGTCTCTCAAGCACAACGAGTAAGACGCATGGTGCTATCTTTACTCTAAAAGGCGTAATGAAGGGTGTGATTCAGGACATTGTGCTTGATACCCTTTTATTTTACCTTCTTGTTAATTATATCCCCTGTGTGGTTCAAAAAACAGACATGTTATATAGTCCAAGCTATCGATAGCAATCGGCAGATCACAATTTCGTGCACGAACTCTAAGAACAACGATCCTTGGTATATATTGGTAATTAACGACGGTTACTCGCCTCAACCAAGAATCTTGGTATATCGGACAACAAAAGCCCAATTCTTTCGGAGTGTTGTGCCCTGAAATTCCGGGTTTTCTCTTCCGAAATTTTCAACCCAGCGATACTAGTGCTCGCCTTTGTATAATTAACGTTGAGTCTGGTTAGCAATTTACAACGTTTCTGTTTAGCACCCTGCGCAATATTAAGCGTATGGAAGTTGAATACTTCTATCATTTTTCTAGAAAGTTGCTGTAGCTATCAGGCAATCATAATTACTCTACATTTCCATGCCATTTATCCAAATATCCTGTCAGAAACTGATAGTATGATGCATTTTGCCGTGCGCTTTATGACTTGTTGCTGGATTAATTTTCTTGTAGACCACGGAGCGTGGCTGATTAGAATATCGTGAAGGTAGGGGTTCTATTTTAAGTAGTCGTCCCAGCATGTGCATTGATAAATCGGTTAGTCTCCTCTAGATTTACCATTAGTTAGTCATAGGCCCTAGGGTTGTGGTCACGACAGGACTTGTAAGCTGCCGCGTATATCATCGTAATTTGTTACATATTGCACGGGGATGTCCATGAGTCCTTAAGTGCTTCGTTGTCTCCTATGAGAACCGCACCGGTCGTGCCGATATCTTTTATGCCGAAGCGAGCTAGCCATCCTACTGTCCCTACAACCGAAAATCTTAACAGACAAAAACGCCTGTCAATAGAGGATGAGACAAGACCATAACTAGTATGGTAATGAAGCCATCGTCGTCATATTTAACTCGAATTTTAATGAAAGCATTTGAAAACCGTACCGGAGGGGTCGACAGTGAGGGCTCATCTCCGAGTATACCTCTACTGCTGTCTACGTTAGGTTGTCTTTTCTACCAGGAAAGCTCATTATCATTAGGCGGCGTAACGTTCACCATCGGTTCACAAACAGTTAACGTAGGCGGAATTAGAGTCATGTCAGCATGTCAACGAATCGACTTGTTGGTCACTGTTAGTTTGTAAGATTTGTGAAAAGGGACCACTTGCAAGTGGAAGTCACAGTGAAACGAATAAACGTTGAGGAGCATGTGAGGAACAGCCACAATCAGGTGCGCTGAACAGTCACGCTGGCAGTGGTTGCTCAGGACGAACCGCATCAACGTTGAACTAGTCACTGGCGGCAGTTGGCAGAGTCCCAATGCCCATTAAGTTATATAAAAATTGTATCATCGTTTACTTGCGCACAATCGGCGGCAATGGACAACTGTCAAGCCTAGCTTTCAGCAACTTAATGTTCAATGAGTAAATGTGATAATAAAATTAGTCTCGAGTGTTCTCCTACCCTACTTACATATGTCGACAGCGACAGATCCACCCTGCGTGCAACTTGTGGATTAGAAGAATATTTCTCCGAATAAACCTTAACCAGTGTAAGCGGTATCCGCGTTTAAAATTATCAGAAGTACGTGATTTTGGGCTTTAGGTGGTTTGGCCCTCAGAACAAACTGGAATTGAGACAACGACTCTGTCTCATACAAAATTCAATAACCGTGTGAACGCGGCCAATAAAATTTTATTCGGCGGTAATGGAATTGATGGCTGCATTCATCAAGCTACCGGTCCCGGACCACTGGCTGAATGCAGAACTTTACACGAATGCATCCCAGGACTTCAGTGATCACAAAGGGCTAAAAAGTGCCGGCTGCTCGCTATTCGTGACTTTGCATATCTTAACAGTACTTTCCCACCTAGTGTCTGCCATACCTATGACCCAGGGCTACTCCTGCAAGGTTAATACTGCAGTTTCCCCGGAATTTTGTGTTTTATCAGATGAGCAGTCACCGCTCACTCACCAGTAGTGAGTTTAGGGTCGGCCAGTCACAGCTTTAATGATCTGGTTCGGGAAATATCAACCATTGAACAAGACCTCAACTGCGACTGGTACTATCAAGCACAGAGTCGTCGGTTTAAGCTTAAATACGGTTTTTTGCTTTATTTGCCTAGTATTCCCTCGTTTTATCCAATAAATGCCAAAAATATTTCTGATTCATCGTACTGTTGACTTTAATCTCGCGTACTCTAGTCTTTAAGTGTTGGTCAGAAGTATGCATTAACTTTTATCTCCGAACTTAGTGAACTCCAAAATAAACGTTAGAATCTAGACTCTGAGAGTCTAGGCAACCTTTTGACTCAGAGAGCCAAGGAAGCAAATATTTGATAATATAGTTCAGTGAGAGCCATATAATATATTTTAACATTGAGTTTAATTAAATTTGAGCATAATAAGCCCATGGATTTATACATGGAGGAACCAAAATCACAAAAGCTGAAGTTTTTAATTCCAATTTTACCTGAGCGAGCCAGATGCAATCATCAAAAGAGCCACACTGGGCTCGTGAGCCATGGGTTGCCGACCCCGGGTCTAGGCTAACAGTCTCCATCTTCCATTTCTTTTGAATAGATTGTCAATCATACCTTGTGGCAATCAGTGGCCCATCTGATTTTTGCTCTGAAGAAGGTTTGATCATCACTTTGCGCGATCAGGTTCTCACGTTCGAAGAACGTCTCAATAGCATCTCCCCAGACATACATGTTACGATGAAGGAAGAAGGAAACAATTAGCTGGCCTTCCTTGATTTCCTCTTCTGTCGCAAATATTGAGGTGACCCAAAGTCCAAAGTGCTCAGGAAAGCGATAAAAACTATGCAAATACTGAACTTCGACAGCAAACACCCAATCAGCCACAAGCATAGTTGCTTTAAGGAGACCTAATCGGCCTGTTTCTGGGCACTGCAGTGAACAAGAAGGCGAAGTTGCCAAAATAAAATATCTTCGATGGGTGCTGAGACGAAATGGCTACCCTCACAAGTTCTTCAACCGGTGCATGCGCAAACAAAATTGACAACAAAGTCACTCTGACACCAAAATTTGGCAAGCGATCTTGTACGTCCAAAGACGTATCGGAAGTAGTCGGCCGCCTTCTCGCACCGCTTGGAGTTGGAGTCGCACACAGGCCAGAGCCAACCTCTTGGTTTCAGATAATGAAACCGAAAAACACACTGCCACGGCAAGAAACATGTGGAGCCGTCTATCGGAGCTGGTGCAGTTCGGACAAAGCAACTACGTCTGAGAAACTGGCAGTTTTCTAAAGACGCGAATTTCCGAACACACAGCAGCAGTACAGTGAAATGATGCCAGTTCTCACGTTCCAGCTACTTTCACGAGACCCGGCCACTCATTCATATTTGATGAGCTCGAAGTTCTCGCATGAGGTGTAAGCGTGTTAGCTGCGAATTACTTGAATCATGGTTCACGGGCCCCAGTTTGTAAACAAGTGCAATGACTTGCAGAAATCCATTTGGCCGAAGCGAGTAGCAGCTTGGGGAACGCACACGCCAAGGCGTCGTCCAATGCCAACAAAGGCGAATCAGATGGCCAAGCAATTTTCATGTCCAATTGCACCTCGTGTGAGGGAAGTTCAGTAGGTCACGGCCGGCACGCCGGTTACCAGGCTATTAACATTCAAGTGGGCAAGTAGCCTCGATAGCGGAGCCGTTAATTGTCATACGTTTGTAGCATCATAAAAGCTGTATCCTATAAATAGTGCAACTCCCTGCGCATGAATTGCCCGTTTCTGCTACTGTTTATGCTAGTGTCTCAGATGAAGAACTGGTGAAGGACAACGAAACGTCAGGCGAATAAATTTTTTCCTAGCGATCTTTTCTGCTTCTTCCAATAATGTTTTCATCGAAATAAACAACCATTTATGTAGAAAAATCCAGGAGGCCTCATAAATTGACCATAGTGACTCAGTCAGTATCAGTAGTACACTTGGACTAAATGACAGAAGCCTTTAAAAACTCCATTGAAGCGGTACAGGAGTGCATAAAATGTAGTGAAAGTGCAAAACTTGCTGAAGGTCTCTTTGTTATGCAAAAACGCACAAAAATATTTAAAAATATGAATAGTGGAAAAGGTTAAACTTTTGTGAAATACAGTAGTCACCAGTTATTAAGCCCACCTTGGGCCCAGACCAAATTGGGCCTAATAATCGGCTGGACCTCTTAACCGTGGGCTTAATAACTGGTGCCTACTTTAGCAGCGTAGAACACGTTCACTGCATTTCCACCATAAAATGTTCATCGGAGCCAGCTTTCATGTTAATATAAGGTCTGTTTAAATCAAGTAAGTAGTATATGTTTATGTTAGGAAGGGGTCCAATGTTTGGGGTGGCCTTTAAGAGGTGATTAACCAGACGTCTTTTGAGCACGCGCACAGCGGGGAATGCAAAACAGACGCTGACAATGAGTTTCACTGACAAACGACTCTTTGAGATAAGTAAGGTCAGCATTCTTCCTCTGACAATCATTTCTTCTTTGGTTCCTTCTTAGAACCCTCTGAAAGAAATCCTTCCACTTGACATCCAGCATACTTCCCCTTAGTAACTGAACCGTTGCTATAAGGTCACATCTATCTTATCTCTACAGTCGAGTGCTGTTCGTATGTCAACTTTTAAAGTGCAGGGACCACCTTAGTTGCAAATCATTAGATACCTTCAAGAGTCTATATGTCTATATGTCTTTCTAAAGCCAAAGCCGCCAAGCCTTTACCACATATCCCAGATGCGGCCGCAAGAATGCTGCATATACGTTTCCAAAGATATTTGCATTCAAGTTAACAGACCTCCTTCGTATGGTGTTCCTTACCGAACTTGCTCTCGTTGCTACTTCAAAACACTGTGTTTTGACACTTAGGTCTTCTTTCATAACTACACCAAGGTCTCTTTGCTCACTCACGGTTTCGAGGGATGCGCCCCAAGGCAGGTTGTCGTGAGAGAGCAGTTCTGCGGCGTTTTGTTGATGATATGTGCATTACTACATATTTTTTGGGATTGAAGTTCATGCACCGACTCTTGGTCCAAAACTACAGCTGGTCTGTGTCCTCTTGCAGTATCTGGAAGTCACATTCGTCTTTTATCAACCTTCACAGCTTGAGATTATCTGCGAAGACCGCTTTGTCAGATTTAACCTCTTGCATCATGTCATTTACGTAGACGATGAAAAAGAGCGGCCCAAGAACTGACTCCTATGGCAGTCCTCTTTCGACAGATGCCCACTCTGAACATTAGTCACACGCAGTAATTTTTTGACTACGGTCGCTCAGAAAATCCTCAATCCACTTCAGGAGATTTCCTGTTGTCCGAAGGTCGGACAGCGTTCGGATGAGGCGCCGATGTGAAACTGTATCAAACGTCTTGGTGAAGTAAAAGTAGCTAAAATCTACTGGATGTTCTTCATCCATGACCTTTGTCCAGTGTTCGCGCGTTGTGATAAGATTGGAAAGACAAGACCTCTTCTCAAAGAAATCATGCTAGACTGGGCTGATTTGGTCGCAAAATGTATCGAGTGATATAACCGATTGTTGAATGATCTTTTCCATAAGTTTACAGCAACTTCAGGTTAAACTGACCGGTGGGTAGTTCATGCGATAGAGCCGTGATCCGCTCTTATGGATGGGTATGACATTCGCCAACTACCACGTTTCCGTTTATTCGCTTCGAACAATATTCGAAAGACTATACAGAGTTGTTCCGTTAATTCTTCAGCTAGTTGACTAAGAAGCACATCTGGAATTGGACAGGGTCCAGGTGACTTGGTCAGATCCAATCTATAATTTTTGAAGATATAGAACCATTAGAAATTGATCAGCCAGCGGACACAGTGGGAGACAAGTACTTTTCAACTGAGATGCGGGAATTCTGCTTGAAGTCGAAACTGTCACTGTCTGTAACGAAGGACTTCTTTCAACTACTGTGGCCCTACTAGCCAGAGCTACCCAAAGACCAGTAGACGCTGTTGCAAACACCCAGAACTTCCACTAGCAAGGCTCTGGCGAAGGTAGTTATGTTCAGTTGGGCATTGAACGTGGTCTACATGATGAACTGCTATATCGCCCAGCAGCGAGCATTCCCGAAATACACCTTAAACTGCACATTGACAGGATGAATTTTTAATGGCTCTGTTCAGTGCCTGTAGTTAATCCTTGTGCGGGTGAGCCAGCCGGTTGGTGGGCAACCCTTAGTTGTTGGCGTGTTCTGTGATTTCGGCAATCCAAATCCATTGAACCCCTCCCTGAAAGACTGTATCTGTGAGTTGAAAGAATATATTACTCTTGGCCTCCGCGACCAAAATACAGTGAATATTTTGAAGGTGCACCTAGCCAACATTATGTGCGACACCGCTGTCCGGTCGTATGTACAACAATTCAAAGCTCACAATGGCTATTAGAGATGTTAAAGGTATGCTGTTTTATTCATCTAATTGCAACCACTGCAGGTGTCGTCATAAAAGCCAACATCTGGCAATCCGCATGGTGTATGTCATTGTGTGGTGGGCGTCTGCGAAATGATAGGTCGTTAAGGTTATGAGAGCAAGAACTGCACCACAAGGGCATCGCGCCGTTCTAGGATTTGCGCACTGATATGATTGCCACATTTTCAATTGTCTATGTGCACCTCGTCTGCCTGGGTGTCATGCGTCGAGTGTTATTTGCGTGCTTTTTACGTGGCGTTGTTCCCAGTGTCCTTGGACACACGTATTAGGACACGCATTCAATGCCTACCGGCAGAATTTGCACGCAAATGTAGAACACTTAATTTTTTTGAATTCTGGAAAGCTGCCAAATACAGGCCATTTTGGATAAGTGAAGCTCCGCGATTTTTTCGTTTTATCTTGAGGATTGTATCATAATAATTTGTATATTTAACAATTTACTACAATTTTCGATGGCAGTGTAAACAATTTCCCGTCCAACTTTGTATTCATACTGCGGCGAATATGCCCGTCTCATTTTGAACTATTTTGATTTGGTTTAGCCTACCTTACATAGTCCTCATGTGGTTGATTATAACGTCCATTGTTTCATGCACGTGCACGAGGATGTTACTTGCTTTAGAATGCTGGACAATGTTTTGTCGGCAGGACTAATTATGAAGGCCTCAATAATCTCGTTGACTTATAATAAAAAACCTCCTTTAACCTGTTGAATTCCACTTACACAAGGTCGAATCGTTCTTAATTAACATTTGCAGCCCACGCAACAGAAGTTCGTGTTAATCGAATTTTACTCAATTTTAGCATATTAAAGCAAATATAATCTTATTTAATCTAATTTTTCATCCTTTTCACCGCAATTACACATTTATTGAAGCTCACTAGCTAAGAATTAAACGTTTGATCACCAAATACGTTGAGCAGTTGGGCGGGGGGAATAGATATCTAGAGGGGCCCTACAAATTAGTTTTGCGTTTTGTTATTTCCATTTAAGTCTTTTTCGAAGTGCTCGTAGTGTCATCAAGAAGCCAACTAACGTAACTACAAAGGTGCACAAACGCTTCTCTGAAAGACGGTTTGCTGAATTTCCAACATACTGTTGGACGACGGTGACGGAGTCGCAGGGCATTTTAAACTGCCCCGATGATCCACGGCTAATTTTCACAAGAGGTATCCTCTTTCCACAAACTCGTCCATGTAATCCGGCACCTGTGACCGCCACGGACATATAATATCGCCCTTTTCATGAATATAAGTACCTCTTTAAAATGTTCTCTCACTCTTCCTCTCTATAAATTTTCAAAGCTTCCATTTTATCACACATGTTATGGAAAATACGTTTCCTTTAACACTGACAGCCATTTGTGCACTACACATCTATTGAAGACGGTCAGTTCAAAGTGACCCCTTTTTGGCAATATCACATTCGTCGAACTCTTAGGTTGCACACTTTCTTATACATGTACTCCGTTGTGGAATATGATAACGACAAGACTGTTGAGGCCATGTTTTGGCTTGGTTTACAAACGCTGGCAATATATTGTGACTCAAAAAACCCAGCTAGCGGGCTACGTTTTAGGATAAAAACGAGCGGCCACCAGAAGGTACGAGGGCGTATGCCGTAAAGATGCTGAAAAGCGGCCTTACACTGCAGCAAGGCTAAGATGATGCGTAAAGAACGGGCACGACTAAAAATACCTCTAGCTCCGAACCACAAAACCCAGGCAGAGGGAAGCGAATCAAGTATGAATCACATATGGCAAATACAACTAACTTTTAGTAATAATGCTAAAAATTCGATTCCCGGGTGGTAGATCAGAAGAAAGAGGAGAGTTCTCCGGGAGATGTTCATTACAAGCCTGATATTTCGGGTGGTTGTCTCGTCTACCCATCTTCGGAGAAGGGATACTCTGGCTCACGGTCCTCGTCTTTATGCCATCCTTTCTTGCGTGTGCCTGTTCTACCAATCACGGTTGAGCCACTATGTGTCTCTTACCGAGTCCTCAGTCACCTCGTCTGTCGGTCTCCTGCCTGTCGCCATGCTGTCCCCTTGTGTGTTCGTTCCATGGCCCTTTGTGACACCATGACTGGTGCTTGGAATAAGCGCGTTGGCTGTGGCTTTGGCTGACTGCGTGGAAATGCGGCTTGCGCTGCTGTCAGACGCCTGTGTGTTCGTCTCGTCGCCTCCCGTGGTGTCTCGAGTGGTTCGCGGCATGCACACTTTGGCCGCGGTGTTGGCTGTCCGCGTGCTCATCTCACGTGCGTCGGTGTTGGCCTCATGAGCACTCGGTCCATCGTCCCCCATCATGCCCGGACTTGTTCCTGGCCCCGTTGTTCGATGCCACGTCAGTCCTCGGATAGGAAGGTCCGTAAAACAACATAGGGGGCCGGTAACTTTATGTGGTCGTTAACTGATAGGCCTCTTTAATCTGCCTTGATGTGTGATCATCATCTCGGCCCATAATTTCAACCGCGTCAAATTTGAAGTCGTTTTCCATCGCTGCAGCATGGGTTGCTACCTCCGATTTTGGGTCCAACCTCCCTACGGCCCGTTTTTGCTCATTTATTCGCGTCAGAAGTTGTTGGCCGGTTTCTCCAACATAATTGCACGTCCCGCAGCTGCACTGAGGTCGGTTTACGATGCTTGACTTCTCCGGTTTGGGTATAGGGTCTTTCGGCCGCATTACTTGTTTTCGGATGGTGCAGGTAGGCTTGTGGGCAACTCCTATTCGAAGAAGCGCGAGAGATCTAGCCACAACTTCGAAAACGCCTTTCATGTACGGAATGCTCCGTCAGGATTTTGATAAGCAAGGTTCTTCGGTTCGCGTTTTGGGTGGCATTCGAGCCCGTTCAACAAACGCTCGTTGATAGTCGTCTGCTCTGAATAGTTCTCGGAAGAGCTTTGTCTCGTCCCGTTTGGCAGCTGGCGTGCTGCAGTGGGTTTCTATCCATCGGTATAGCGTGCATATGCAACCGCGCTTCTGTTGTAGCGGATTATTGCTATTGCAAATCAATAGCTGTGACGTGTTTGTTGGTTTACGAAAGACAGACGTCGATAGTTTGCCGTCCGCTTTGTGGCATATGAGAATGTCTAGGAACGGAAGTCGGCCCTCCACCTCTTCTTCTATCGTTAACTGTAAGTCGGGAAAAATACAGTTCAGTCAGGCGTTCCCTTACGGCCAATCGTCTCCCTCCAAGGCACGCCTACATACGGTCTGGCAAACGGATTATTACAGAGCCTCAATTTTCCCACGGTGGGCTCATGAACGATAGTCCATTTGGCGGTACAGTTTCTTGACAAAACAAAACGGTCAGAGTGGAGTCAAATGAAAGGATGGTGTCATTCGATGTCATCTCACTCTTCACCTCCATACCACAGGCACTTGCTGTCGAAACCTTTCGCGACATCTTGCGTCAGGATTACGAGGGGAGAGATAGTCAGAAGAGGAGGTAGGATCACCGGGACCTTCTACCCTGGAGTCAAGGCGTTACACTAATTACCGCTCATGACACCGAACGACAGCCGTCTTCACTGACAGTAAATTAGCGTTTACCACTATAATTGCCCCCCCTACTACCCTCCCCGACCTCCATCCTTCTGGTCGATGTGTCCTTTCCCTTGACGACGGCTGACATTTGATTGGCCTTTGGCCACTATAATTACCCTCCCTTTTGTTGCTGCTTCTTATCTGTGAAGATGAACTCCTGTAAGATTTCGAAAGCTCAGGACAATAAACAAATTGATCCGGTGCTCGACAAGTCTTCTTCCTCATTGTCAACACACAGCTAAGGATGTAGTAGAACTCGTGGAGCATTGCCTCATGACCTCCTTCATCTTTGAAGGGACCACGTTCGAGCAACTCAAAGGCACTCGATTGGGGTCCCCAATCTCCAGGTTCATTGCTGAGAGTGTACAACAAAAACTCGAGAGACGTTTGTTTGAAGGGTATGAGCTGAAGTTTTGGGCACGGTACGTTGACGACAATTTTGTTTTCATCAACCGGAGTCAAAGCAACCACTACAAGGAACGACTGAACTCAATTTTTCCCGGGAACCACTCGAGACACCACGGGAGGCGACGAGACGAACACACAGGGGTCTGACAGCAGCGCAAGCCGCATTTCCACGCAGTCAGCCAAAGCCACAGCCAACACGCTTATTCCAAGCACCAGTCATGGTGTTACAAAGGGCCATGGAACGAACACACAAGGGGACAACATGGTGACAGGCAGGAAACCAACAGACGAGGTGACTGAAGACTCGGTGAGAGACAGATAGTGGCTCAAACATGATTCGTAGAATAGGCGCACGCATAAAACGGCCTCTCTGACTAAACTCTTTGAAAAACTTATTGCCAAAAAAATAACAGATTTCTGCATAAAAAATAACATTCTCAGCTCCACACAGCATGGCTTTATACCAGACCGATCTTGTGAAACATGCCACCTGTCTTTTCTAAACCTACATACTTCTCTTCGTTATGATCATCTCTCTGTGGTAGTTATCTTTTTTAACCTTAGTAAAGCACATGATAAAGTTCCTCATAGGAGGCTTCTAGCCAAACTAGAGGCTATAGGCTTTCGTAGTCCTCTTACTGACTTCATCAGATCTTATCTTTCAAATCGCTAACCAAATGTCTTAGTGGGATCCTCATACTCTACTCCTACCGCAATTTTTAGTGCTGTCCTTCAAGGTACCGTGCTAGGTCCTCTGCTCTTCTTAATTTACATAAATGATATCTCATTGAGTGTTAAACACTCCCAATCTTATATTTATGCAGATGATCTCAAGTGTGTTTACTCCTTCTCTAACACTTCGGCTGCGAGATGCCTAGAACAAATTCATTCTGATCTGTACGCTCTTTCGGCGTGGAGCTCAACATGGCAGATGGAGTTCTCACCTTCTAAGTGCCGATACATATGCTTTGGGCCTGAAAGGGTGCCACAACCTGTTATTTTTCAAGGTTACCCAATGACTGAATGTTCCAGTATCAAGGACTAGGATTAAGCTTCACCAATAAATTAGACTTTTCTCCTCACGCCGATAGAATTACAGCCAAAGCTGCACAGATTTGCGGCTTTATTTTGTTATAATTTCTATCTTCCTGAAATGAAATTAAGACTTTATCGTATGTTCGTTCTTCCCATCTTCGAATACTGTTGCCTCTTTTTCGGTCTCATAAATGAAGTTAACCGTTCAAAAATTCAAAAAAGTTCACACGAAAACTGCTGTATTCGACAGCTTCTATTACTCCTTACTCAAATAGATGCCAACTAACGAAAGTAAGGTTCCTTTGGGTCAGGAGATTAGAAGCAGGCTTTTGTCTCCTTTTTCGCCTGAATAAAGTACAAATCTCCCCAGGACTTCTGTCATTACCCCCGTCAGCCGGCCCTACAACCTAAGAACCTCGGCATTTGTTATACCCCCTCCTGCATCTTCCTCATCTAAACGCTCTTTGTTTTTTGCTTCCAGATCTAGCTTTCTTTGGAATAACTTACCAATTGAAATATGATCACTAACTAGACTGTCTGCTTTCAAACGAAGACTGCAAATTTATCTAAATACTGATTCTATTAACCTTTTATTCTCCTCATCTTTTCCGAGCAGCTTTTTATATGACTCCGAGAAAGGACCATCTACCTCGTGTCCCCCGAGAACCTAGATGTTTCCATTAACCACCGCTGTATCAAACGAAGGCACGCGGAAGTACTCAGTCTAAAATGCTGCGGTTTCGTTGACTCCTAACCTTCATCAGACCTCCCATACCTATTTCTGCTCTACTACTATGTTCCTACTTCTATCTTCCTAAGAAGTTTTTTATCTGACACACTTTTTGAACATGGAGACCCTTTGAACTCTGTCTCCATTTTCACTGCAAGAGTTTTTTAACTGCCATAAGTTTTAGTTTTTAAGTTAACAATTACCTGCAAAGCATTGCTAACTGTTGCCACAAAAGGACAATTTCTGCTGATATTATTACGACTTTCTACGTCTATTTGCATATATTGTCAAATTCTTTTTTAAATTTTTGTTCTTTCGAAATTAACTTTATAGAGATAGTGCCGTACCGGCGCTAAAAACATAAGAATTCCAAGAAAGGATGGCATAAAGACGAGGACCGTGAACCAGAGTATCCATTCTCTGAAGATGGGTAGACGAGACAACCACCCGAAACGTCAAGCTTGTAAAGAACCTCTCCCTGTGAACGCTCCACTTTCTTCTGGCCAATAGCTTTATTTTGCAGTCGTGACCATTCCCTTAATATACCGAAACGGCGGCTGGTCAGTAAAAATCACAGAAATGACTACGATAAGCCAATTTGTCCCGTATCGTTTGTAGTTCCAGTACAGAGGCCAATGTGCCCCACATTTTTGTAACCTTCAAGTAGGTTGAAACAACCTACATCACCAGCCTAAACTCTATAGCCAACTTTTATTTTTTATTGCTTATGGCTGTCTATAGAGAAGCTAGCACCCGCTTCTCTGTCCGCTGTGGAAACCTTGTGTTGCCAGCAGGTGTACAAGGACATAGGCAAGGTCAAGGATTAAATGGTAGCGTTGACCGCCCCCCCCTAACCTAGAGAAATGTGTTGTTTGCCGACGTGAATTTGCGGTTAGCGCCTCTGGAATAATTCCATCACGATTTTCCTTACAACCTCATAGGTAAAGAGACAACTTTCTAGCTGAGTGCAACAAGTACATTCAAATCTGGCAAATTTCGTCGGTACACCGAAGGGAAGTAAAATCGTCGCCCAAGTCAAGTCTTTATACCCGTACTTTCCATTGTGCACGGCCAAAGGCTATGACGTCGTCATTTGTCGGCAAACTGCCGACTAATCTCACTATTTTCAGATCAAGAATCTGGCCGTGGTAGGCTCTCGATCTGATGCAGACTGCACTCGAAATCTGCTAACTAGGCCCGCCGCTTTGCTATACTTTTTGCTGAATTAGGGTTTCAAAGGACAAGCGGTCATTTACTGCCTCTCCGTTCTTCCCGATTCTCAAAGGTATGCCTTATTTATATATAGTGACCCGCAGAGATTATATTGAACAAAATATGCGTTATAGTAACTGCAGTATTGTTACAGTACGACAAACAGCCATCAGTTGGTTCCGTGGATTGAAAGACCGGTAGGGAGAGTGGTCGATACGTGGGCGTGAAATCTATTGGGGACAAAATTTGTCATTGAATTATCGTTCGCATGCATTCAGTTTGCATGCATCCTCATCGACAAAACTGCATGTTTACAGTTACCCCCGTCCAAGGAAGCGTTTAATGAACTTATAGCAGTTTGGCTTATATTAATCATTTATATTCATATCTAACTCTTATAGGTAATTACGATTATGCATCATTAACTATTTTTGTTTATCTCGCATTCCGTTGGTCTTGAGAGGTTATTTTCTTCTAAAGAAATTGCCATTGCACAGTGAGATCAGACGATGGATAAACTGCCCTAAGTGATGACTGGAATTTTGTACAAGTATTCCTAAAAAGACTAACTTATATTTGCTGAATAAACATTTTATTTTTAAATTTAAATTCAATTATTTTCATGCGAGGAAATAAGTGCGAGCGAATACGCATTAGCCTTTGCGCCACTGCAGTGAACACTTAGGGCGGAGGAATTATACGTTTCACCTACTAAGGCAGCCGACAGTATTGAAGACTGCACTTGCGGATACGAAACCGAAGGAGGGCAAAATCCTTTCGATATATTTTCCGATAAGGCAGCCAAACGACGTGTTCGTGATGAAAACCACGTAATAGCCACACAAGGCTGCTAGGCCAGCACACCGTCTTACCATGCGTGACAAGGCATGTTCAGGTAAGCGACCAACATCGTGTAAGCCCTTAACTTCAAAAACAACTACCCAAGTGGTCAAAAAGCACCTGCGTATGAGTGGTATCCCGGCACGCTGTGACGCATTGCAGAGAAATTTTAGACAAAGTTGCTGAATAACGATACATTTGACGGGTACTGACAACGAATAGTAATCCGCGCAATTTGGTAAATCAGTGCATATGCCGGCTAGAAATTTTGGAGGGCTCTTTAGTACGTAAAGAAAGTATTGGACGTTTGTTACCCCCTTATCGCGCCCGGTCATGAGATCGAAAGACCAACTGCCACGACAAGAAACGGATGTAGTCATTAACTGGATCTTGTTCAAGTGTAGACAAAGCAACTACGTCGGCGATATCAGGAGATTACTTGGGACGCGAATTACCGAGTACGCAGCGGAAGTGAGGAGGAAAGACGTTAACTCCCAGAGTGTGGCGCACTCGACGGCCCAACCAAAATTTTCAAATAAAATGCGGCCGAAGTCCACGTAAGAGGTCACAAGCGCGTGAGCAGCTACCTACTCGAGTTATGGTTTACAAGCTCAGCGTCAATCAACAAGCGCAATGACTTGCCAATCCAATATCCCGTACTTAAACAGTGTTTGAACAGCAAAATAAGTTGCACAGGAAATGTCGCGTCCAGCAACATCTTCGATGATTACGAATATAATTTTAACGTAATTATCGAGCTCACATCCAACATGGATGAGAAATCGCAGCAATTAATGACTCAGAAGCGAACTGCCAAGCCAAAATCGCACAAATCAGGACACCCAGTGGAGATTATGGGAACTGCTTATTAAAGTGCGCATGCAGTCGCGTGGACACTACGAATTATAAATCCTGCGTAATCTGTGAATGCAACAGCCTAATATGTACATGTAATACCTCTGATGAAGAGTTCAAACTCGGATCCGAGACGTCAGGTATACATATAGTTTGTTCCAGCGAACGCATTTCCTTCTTCCGAACTGCTACCTGGAACTCACCTATTCGGTTTTTGGGCCCGAAACGGGTAAAAGTAGACTGGTGGCAAATTGTAAGCATACTTCATGATGGGTGTGACCGAGTCGGGTAAGGCAGACGTTTGGTTGTTTAATTAGAAAACTTGGTGCACATTTAAAATAATTAACAGAATTCCCAAGAAAAAGCAGCCCCATTCGACACTTTTTGATTTCCTACGACTGAGATTTACTGGAAATTTTCGAGAAGATCTAAAGAAATTTAAAATGGGACCTATTAAATCAATTTATTGATCGGAAATATGAGGAACAGCACGCATGTGGATACATGATGTCTTAAAAGCTATCTTCAGCCTTATAGCACTGGAAATATCTTCAGAATTCAGATTTGGGCCTTGTGCCTTGAACATACAATTAATTTATCTATCCTATTCGATGACAGGCTTTTCACAACCGAGCCTAACCTTTATAAGATTGAGAGACTCAGTGTAACTAAGATTGTCATATAAATTGTGAACAAGAAATATGATAATAAAAGGAAACATAATTGAGATATTAAGGCAGAGCAAAGTGTTCAATTTAGCGAAAACCACAAAAATAATAATTTCTGCGTTTAGTACCCAACAAATTATTATAAATGATCAATTAATTGCATTAACAATGAATCCTCCGGACAGTTCCATAATTGTACAGATGTACCCAACTCGAGAAGGATTTTATTAAAAAACAATGTCACATAGATGTGTAGAGGCTTTATCACTACAAATATACAAAACGTCTTAGAAAATACGCGATGAAAACTTTCGAGGGTAGACTAACTGCTAATAAGGGATTTACCAGACTATTCTAGTG
>JAYGXS010000001.1:60604963-60619566 GCA_036362985.1 Ligula intestinalis
GTTATTGATAAATTTAAACAACACGTAAGTAGGGCCAAGAGCCCACAGATGTAAGAAATGTGCGACAAAAGATAGAACTATATGGTTGACTGCCGAGGGACTGATATATCAAGTGATCTACGAACCGTGGCCACAAGATGGCAGATAAATAACAGCGCAAGCTGGTGTAGAAATAAATTTTACCGTAAAGGTCTTTGCGTATTCATTTAGGTGTACATACATAGCCATATGTAAACCAAAGATCGAAAATAAAAATAGAATCGTGATGATTTAAGTTACAGGGACGATGCTACCTGTTCAGCTGTGGGGTTGGAGTAAGTTTGAGCTACAATGTCAACGCAGCTTTTAGTAAAACCTGCGTGAAAGGGAGGGAGGCCGAAGCCAATGCAAAAATTTTCTTCAAAATCCAGACACAATAACTTTTACTAGGCTAAATAATCAGCGGGTTGACTGAATGGGGCGGATTTTGCATTGCCCTTATTCGTGACCTTTTGTTATATTGATATTTGACTCTAGCCAATTAGATGCAGCCAACCCGTACTTTCCTGGGAAAAGGTGTCACTAATTTTTCAGCTAACTCAAGTGTTGTTGAATGGATATGGAAACGACCTTCACCCTTTTATCAGGAGGTCAATTGGTCAAAAAGTAATTTTCGTGTGTGTTTAATTTTACGACTTTAGATGTCCGGATTGAATTGGACAAAGTGTTAGCAGTCAAGAAAGTAGGGTTTGATAGCTGTTGTGGCCGTTATGGACTTTGGTTTACCCAAGCACAGGCAGGATTCAGCCTATATTCTGTCTGCCAATTGGGGTCCTCCCGGTGGGGCATTGAACAATGGTTGGCCACATGTCCCTCCACAGACGCCGATAATTACATCAGGGACATCCAGTTTTACCTTCGATTAAAGAGTAAGTGCATACTCCATTGCAATTTAATCGAGGACTCTTTTCATGTTTCGGACGGGTTTAACACCGGTATACCTTGTTATGCCTAACCCAGCCCTTTTCCCAGGAAGAAGAGCTAGTTTGCTAAGGTTCTTCCTTAATGCGGCTTTTATAGCATTCTAAATTACTTGGAACCTACGGGACCCGCTTATTATGTAAAATCTCTATTTTTACGTAGACCAGACGTATGCTGCACGCCCAAGTGCGGGTGTCAACCCCGCCAGCCACATCTGCCGATTATTTATCAGCTCTTCTTGACTTTATCGTAGCACCAAGCCCAGGTTGAAGTGAAGAGAATTTAGAAGATGATATGCAAGTCTATTATCAACATAAACTAAGTCCTGCGCAAGTTGCCTAGCTGGTTTCCGCGCTGCTGTGTGGCACACGGTGGATATAGTCGGCAATGACGCTCGAACAGTCATGCTCCGTCTTGTTACGGAACTTCCGCAGATAGCCTCTTATGTATGTCACAAGGGTTATTTTTAATATGCACAACTGGAAACTAATCTTTACTCTGCGTTTGCGTATGGTTATTGTTTCTAACAACGGGTCTATGGTTCACTGATAGAGCGTTAAAGTCGCTGATCAAAGATCCTACATCCAAATCCCAAGCATCATAAACCCGGTGTTAACTTTGTTTGGCTACTAACAACAGATAAGTCGGAAAAAGGCCATTCCAGTCTCCCTCTTTGTCGATAATCTTGTCAGCTTATGTATTTTTAAAAAGGTGGCGTCCCAAAAAAACTTAAGCTGCTCTCAAATACAATATGTTGAATAAGGAACGTTATTGTGTAACCTTCCGCCATCGGTTACCCAGGTTGTAGTCAGGCGCCTAATAACTAAATAAAAAAGCAGGATTTGCGTTTATCAAAAAGCTCCCTAAGTTAGTATTTGCGTCAGTCAGCAACGGTCGCCTTGTGTATTATTCCGATCTGACTGGCTATTGTCTCTTCAACTTCCCCCGAGTTTTTTGTATGTGGCATCTGATTCAATACTTATGTGCATGATCTCGAACTCTCAGCCTTTTTTGGGCGAGCAGACACCGACAGTGCTAGCTTTGCCTCAAATGAACATGCCCGGTATCCGGATTGTGCATAGCAACTTGGAGCAGGTAGTATCGCGTTTTTATATGGAACGATGTACGTGAATTCAAGTAGGGGGTCATTTTTCAATTTGACCACCGTAAACTGTATCACAGATATCACACGGTATCTTGTAGTCAACATCATTTTTAAGGTTCATATGCTGGTTACGCAGTGCAGTGGTCGGTTTTTCCACCTCTAACATTTGGTGCTTCTTCAACTGTATTTAAACGAGCTCAGACACCTTAGTAAAAAGAGAGATTTGAAAAGTATCTGGCTTCGCACTCGGTCGGAACAGCCCGGTCCTCTACTTTTAATTCTTGTTATCTCATACATGTTTATGCTAAATCTCTGACTTAAGAAAATAAATCAGAAAAGTTATATCCTTCGTCTTGGTAGCCTTTTTCGGCAAAAGTAGCTTATGTAGCCTCACTCATACCCTTAGTCCCAGCATTTTGTCCTGCGAAAACGGTGGTTATAGAGTTTTTTGGGGTAAGGAAATAAAATAGGCGAAGGAAATTTTTAGACGTAAGTGTAAAGTGAAAAAATGCAGTCGAAGTTGCTTCCCGCGGCCGCTGGGAGCTAGTTGTTCCGCATGTAAATTGAAGGTGTGCGCGGCGTTTCGCGCCGCGGACTATAGTAATCTAACTCCAGAACGGTAAGTTGGACCGCAGGTAAGCTGAAGTAGACGGCCTCCTAGCAACCATTTCCATTTTTCGGGAAATTCAAGAAACCTGCAGTTTGATAATCGGGTTTTTTGCAATAAGTCGAATAATAATACAGATTAGGAAAATCTACAGATATAAATCAACAACACTTCTAAATACAGAAAAATAAAAATGCATTTAGCATTTATTATAGTATATTCCACTGCGTGCCTTATTTCACACCCATAAAACCCGATCAACACCATTTTCGTAGGAAAAAATGCAGGTTGTATGGACTAATGAGTGGGGCTACATAAGCTACTGTTGCCCCTTTTTCATCGGAAAATCATTTTGTTCGCCTTACCAGACGGTTAACCGTACTCCATTTTTGAGAAATTGATTAGCTACTCTCATAGTGCAGAATGAATTTCGCATAAGCCTCTGTTTGTGAGTGATATGCGTAATGTTGCAGTGTAGTAAACAATTGGAAATATGGGTCTTTTGTCAACTTCCTCTTTTGGGTTTGAATTTAATCCCTTAAATTTTTGATTTGCTGATGTTCGGAAGTGTTTTCAGCTAAACCTTTTTAAAGACCAAAAGTGTGTCATCTACATATCACTGCCGCAGGTTATAATTAACCAAGAAAATCTTCGTGGCCTTTCATTTCTGCATTTTGTGATGTCATTGAAATAATCGGAAATATCTAATCCCATAGGACTTTTTTCTCTCAATGGTAAAATTTTTCGTTGAAAGGCTAGGAGTTCGGGCAAAGTAGCTATGTAAATATCCCTGTCATAAGATTGGAATTCATCTGAAGACGAAGACCACATCAAAAGAAACCATTACCTTGTCAGTTTCTTTTGAAACTGCACAGTTCTCAACCAAAGTTTTATAATTTTTCCTCAGCTGCTTGGAATTGTATATCGATGCAGCGATAAACGATGCTATTGAGCGCAGTGTAACTCCAGTTGTGTGGAATTCAGGCAATCCATAGATCTTAGCGATGGTTACTTCAGTTTACCTGAGGCATGTGGCAGTATGTCTTGTCGTTTGCTTCTTTTCGACAAGACGTCTCAGCGCTTTATCAATGGACGAAACATGTGCTTTATTATGGTTTTCAGAGAGTACTTAAACTGTTTTCTAACAGCCGTAGCACCTTTTAATTGTTGCCTCCTTGCTAAAAATCTTAGTTGCTTCTCGTTTGCCCGTAGGGAAAATGATAAAATTTTTGCCAGTTCTCAGGACCTTTAATGTTCTCCTTTCTCATGTGACAGTAATTATAAAACACTTTCAAGCTTTTGCCCACCCAAGACATACAACTGTGCTAACTTCTTTTGCCAGCTAGTCAAAGCGATCCATGGATATAGCCCTGATAAAATTGCCGTGACAGTTTTCTGTTCGAGATACTGACAATACTTGCAATGATGCATTCAGTCATCTGCTCAGTTGATAATTGAAGTCCTCAATAATTGAGGCTTCCACGCTGCATACCCACACTGCCTCAGACCTTTGTATGTCCACTTCAGTTTTTGTCTCTGAAATAAGGCAAACAATTGCTGACCCTAAGACGTAGGTAGACGACCCTATTTACATTTTGCAACAATTTTGGCTGTATTTCCTGAGCTTGCAATATCCTTTCACATCACTTTTCACACTCAATACTTTTTCGCCTCTCCATATTTACATTTTATTTGCTGTTTACAGATTCTCATGAGCTAGATTCTTGTTTTAATTTGCAACCAAATTTCGCAGGCTACATATATTTGCATTTATGCAAGAGATGTTTTAGCGCATTTAGAAGGGTTGGCTTTTTAATGTTGGTCTGGCGTGCATGGTCGTTCGTACAGGTGACGGCGTTTGCAAACAAGCAGAAACTATTAAGGGCCTCTCGGCGCGTATATTGTCTTCTTGTAGTTAAAATACTTGAGGTGGCTGCTTTTTTACTAGGGTTTAAAGTAAAGAATCCGTGTTGTCTAATTAACTTTAAGTGCGACTGAGCTGTGGCTATTTACGTGGTCCAGTTAAAAAGTTGTTGACTGATGCTAAATCTTTGCCTGATGTATGATTTATGTGCGGGTGAGTAATGTGGATGCTCACCCAGATGAACCGCCTTTAGCTTTGGCCAACCAACTTATCGATTGATACGAAGCTGCTGCTTATTCTCCTCATCAAGCATTCGTCGCCGTGCAGACCTGCTCTGTTTTAGCTAGCATGCAGTTCCACGGAATGACACAACCGCCAACTTTGGGAGTCTCGTTTGCATGCTCGCCGAAGTTCCTGTTCTGCTATTCTAACCGCAATTAATGTCTTTATTTTCAGAAATTATGGGTTTTCCGGTTATTCTTCTCCCAAAATGCAGCTCTGTGACAGTTTTTAGCATGATAAAGTGGATGGTGGCCGTCGAAAGCGAAGACATTTAATGGAAATATATGGGTTCTCCCTGTACTTAATATTTGTTTAGAATAACTAACTGACTCGTTAAGAACGTGGCCGGATCAACTAGAAGCTACTCTGTTAACGTCATTCGTTTGCCTTCTTTAGTGAATGCAGCACTTGTTTTGTCTACCTGACTTATCCCTTATGCTGTTTCATATCTCTTTGTCTACTTACTTACGTTTGACTTTAATTTGGTCTAGCGTTTGTTAAACAGTCGTTCCGTCTGTGTTGCTGTAACTCAAGGTACTATAGGCACTCGCGTTTAAAACGCTGTGCCCATGTGTATCATAGTGCTTTGTTCAAATATCGGTAGTGAGGGCTTTTTCTTTTGTCATCTAGGTTTTTGTTTAGCTTGATTTATTCAGATTGAAAATGTAAAATGATTAGCTGCGTACCTCTGAACTATGCAGTAATATTGAAAAAAACGGTTCGGAAAAAGGAACTACTGAAATGTGTCACCTTAGAATTTACTCTTTATAACATTTGATTTTTCGACATGACCCATTGAACTATACAGATAGTGTGCACACTGGCAGTTTGAGGCATTCGGATTTAAAGGTGGCAAATCTATTCTGTTCGCTCATGTTTCTCTTTGTACTCCTTGATAGTCACTGATCTCTTGTCCCAGCCCAAGGCTTGTTTTGGTGCGCATTATCTCGTAGGCATTTCGACCGAATCTCGATGTCTTTGTCATACTAGTATTAATGATGTTAGGCAAGCTGAGCATGGTCTTTTTAGAGCAAGCTAACATCATATTCGAGTTTGAAAAACCTTCGGTTTGAATGAATGCAATATTGCCCATAAAGAACAGAAAATAAATAGGAAGAGCTGTCTAAATCCCCGTTGGCTTTATCCACTACCTTCAGAGTTCTTGATTAGTAATCCGATTCTATCTTACAAAGTAAAAGACGACTGCAGCTTATCGTATGGTGAAAGTTGATCAAGGTTATTTGAGTTTTTTGCCCTATGCCAGACGTAGGTAACCAAAATGCGCTGGGGATCACGTTTTTGAGTGTTAAGCATCGTGTTCTATAGCACTAGATTCGTTCGAAATTTTCAGATCTTTTTAGCTCTTGCAACATTTAAAACCACTGAAGACTCTCAAATGGTTCTCCTTGAAACTTTAAATTAGCATAACCTCCAAAAGAGGTTATTGTTACGCAGAAAATACGTGTAATTTGTGTCCATACTCGGTTTTTGGTATTCCAATAATTTTATTCTTCTTCCATAGCAGTTGGCAGACCCCAATCCTTACTGGTATTTATCAACCCTTATGGTGGTAGACGCAAAGCTGAAAGGATATACCACCAAAAGGTCTCCCCCATCTTCGACCTTGCAAATATTCTGTCCACTGTTGTAGGTGAGGTTTACCACATTTTCATTGACTTTACTTATTTACTTTTTGCTACTTGCCAACATCGATTAAACTCGCATGGTATACCTCTCTAAGTTGTAACTTTGGTTGCTTTTAGAACTTAATAAATCAGGTTATAGTCGGGATCTTTTCAAAAATCATAATATAATACGACTATCCTAGTTTTTGTTCTTTATTTACGTTTGTTAATATTTTCTAACTGATAGTAACTGAACACGAGGGTCACAGTAAGGAATATTTACTCAATGAAGACCTCTCCATGTACGACGGGTACGTTCCGCAGACCGCTTTTTATATAGTAAATCTGCTAACGTATACGCACTTACAGTAGCCAGACTATGTCATAAAATATTGAGCGAATTTTTGAAATTCGTTCTCGATTAGAAAATAGAACTTAGCGAAAGTTGAAATACTGATTTTCCTGTACAATAGTTCCAATATATTTCAGCCAGAAGAGAATTTTGGCCTTCCAATGAGCTTCTTTTTGGCCATCTTCGAAAACTGCATTAGGTAAAAATAACTCCTGAAGTAATATACATCAAGTTTTGATAGTCTGATAAATTGAATTATATTTTATAAGAAAAAGAATCACATATTCTTTTTGTGCTCATTTGGTACGAAATAAAGTTATTCATTTTGATATTTGAAGATGAAAGTATATCTTTTGGCTTAAATTCATTTGGTAACTGTGATATTTAGAGCCACAAACTGTCCATTAATACAGCATCGAAAGTGTTTGTTCATTTGTGCCGCTTATGGTGCGTACGACATCCATCCACATCCTCTGCAACACTTCATGAATCCTGCACGATGCCTTCTCAATAGCGTAGAGCCATGCATAATTTTCTTTATACGGAAGGTGTGCGACATACAGGTGGAAAACCCTTAGCGCAAGTGAAACCGCAGTTCGGATTCAAAATCTTTCTTCCAGTTACCATCGTCCATTTCTGGATGCTTATATTAGGTGTCAAAGAGTTTCGGTTGAGGGCATGTGCAGCCAGGATCGTTAAATTTATCTCTTAACTATAAAGCTGAAAACTGCATAACACTTAGGTAAAAGCCTGTTATCGGAATGCTCAAGAACAGTATCCCAAGCTAGTCATCTTTTTTTAAAATCCACCCACTTCTGACTTTCATTTTTGAATTTCCTTTATCTGATTTAGCGTGATTGCGGTTGGTGGAGATGGACTCTTCTCCGAAGTATTATTTGGAGTCCTATATCGACAGCGGATAGATTCCAAACTCTCTCTGTATACCTTTCATACTCCCGACTCTATTGAAGTTACTCCCCGTCTAAGGCTCGGTCTTATTCCAGCTGGCAAGTTTGTCCTTTTCACTACTTTTGCTCCATCTCTCCTTCATAGTCAAGTTATTGTTGTCTGTGCGATTTTCAAAGTAAGGCCACTGCAGCGTAATTCACATCTTGCCGTGCAAAAGTATGCTTTTCCATGTAAACTTTTTATACTTGTGCCCTATGACAGTTTGACTGTCGTTTCCAGCGATGTCCACCACAGCAAGTTGGGTGTAGGGCCGGTGACGTTTTGCACACTATGCTAGTTTATTAGTGCAGTGGATTCTGTAGTAAGTACTATGCGTTGGATGGCCTAGAGATGCAGCTCTTTCAGCGTCATCCTACTGCTCGTACCGGTCAGTTATCTGATGCGAGGATTGGGCGCAGTCACTGACGGCGCTCGACAGTCTGTCCAGGCATGTAACGCACCGGACCTAGTCAGCCGCACAGCATGCCAGGATTTCACGCAGGGAGGAATGGACGGATCGGATCTCGTATGCGTAAAAGTGTCATGAATGCGTTGTCAGGGAGGAGCCGGTGACCCTGCGCCTCAATCCACCAGTTGCTCACTCCACACAAACATCCTCAGGGCTAACTGCGGGACCCGAGTTTTACCGTCAGTTGATTACCTTTCAAGCCACGACATGTATCAAACCGGGCAGATTTAAAGCATGCAAGATCTATTACAGTAAGGAATGTGTTTAAGTATTAGGAGGAAATTGTGCCGCCGCGCACCACATTAAACATTCTTGTTCTAGCTGCTCTCAGTATTCACGAGTTGTCTATGAAGTTTGTAGCATGATCTAGTCTTTAACAGCTGTATAGACTGTTTGTTTGAGGACGCCTACCACAGGACCTTGATTACTTGTAAAAGGTAACTGGGCGCAACTTTGTCATGAGAACCAATTTAGTGACTTTCTTCGATATTTCGGTCGCAGTGCCGTCAGTAGGCTTTGCGCTGTTTTACAGGACAGCATCAGTGGCACACCTCAGTTCACGCGCTCTGTTGACAGTCGCTCTGCGACTGTACTCTACATGAAACCGATTTCGCAGTCTCCGATTGCTCGCTTGTACTTTTGTCTCTGTATGACGACGTTGTTTGGTTTAAAGGTATCACGTTCCCGGGGATTTGCGTAGATGTACGTGTAACAGGTGCCTACGGTAATATCTTGACGTTCAGTGATTTGCATATCTAGAAGGAAGCAGATGAAGTCAGACTGCTGAAATATATCCGTGATTTAAATTAACCTGACTTAAGTAGACTTAAACGCATCAGATTTGTAGTGTGAATGTATTATGTGGGCGAAAGCTCACTTTTTTTTCGTAAAATCGTGTAGATTGTATGCATCAGCTAAAACCGCAGATTAGAACGCCATTTTTCTTGGTTAGCCTCTCCTAACTGTTGCATTTTTAAAAAAAACGTTGTCTGTAGATGCTAGGGCACATGTATTCCCAAGCTGCCCTCTCCAAATTCTTCACGATTTCTGAACCTTATCACTTCGAATTCCGGCCTGTTCGGTTTAATTGAGCTCGTTGCAAAGATCTTAATCTATAGTCCCCATGAATGTCATTTAGTTCCTACGAAACTACATTCATGAGAAAAAAACCGGACAATTTTTGAGCGTGCCATTTCTTTTCACTCATTGTATCTCTGCTCAAAATACCGCTCTCAACTGAAAACAATTTCTCGTTCCCTGGATTTCGCCTTAAAGTTATAATCATTCGACGCAAATATGCGCTGAAAAATCATCAGCTTCGTAAAAGTTTATAACAAACTTGCGTCAGTAGACATTTTGGTAAGATTGTCTCCTTAATTTATGTGATTTTATTCAAAGCACTCCATGGCTGTAACGGTTTTGACGTTGGACAAGACGTCGTCTTTCTCTGGAAATTCGCAGTCGCTGATCGCCTTGGACTCGGTAACCCTAGTCGCATGTAAATTCCCTTTGAAACTACTTTTTGGATTGATCAAAGTACTGACAGACGGTTTCGCTTCAGGCAAAGTGCGTTCCACCAGGGAGGCAATAAATTCCAGATAGTTCACTGTTTAGCAACTTTAGTTCCTCAATGCTACTGTTGACCCAAAGTTATTAGAAAATAATTCGTCCTCTGTAGCTTCCTGCTCTGCATGCTAGGTGTTTCCCCTCGAGATTCAACAGCGAATTCATACATTCTGCACTGTCTATCGTCTGCAGTCTGTGCGCTATGAAGTATTGCATGCAGTCAAACACCTGGTTTTTGATCGATTTTGTTCAAAGAGGCACATGGCTGCGCGTGCAACCCGCGAATTTAGTCATACAAATGTTGTAATGAGTGCTGGTTTTGGTATAAAATCCTCCCAACATCTTTGCTTGCAAACATGGTGGAGCGCGAACTGTCTATGTTTGGTGGCTATATCTGGAATGAATATCTTGTAAACGCTAGCCATGAAGATCTGTCGGCGGCCTTCTCCTCGGCACGCATCCGAATGGCAGAAGAAAAAACAAAGTGCCGTGTTTTTGTCACTAATAGAGTTCTTAATCGGTTAGTTCCACCTGCCAAGCTAACCAGGCATACTGTTGTGCGTGTGACTGGCCCTGATGACGAATCGATAGCGCTATTCAACCGTCTTCTGACCCAAGCCTTTCCTGCCTACGAGACGCGCAGAGAATATCCACGGAGAGCTCCCGTCAGCGTTCTGAACCAAAAAGAGGTGCCAAAAGTAGACTGGAATGCCCTGCGATCAGTGGATGCGTCTGAGTTAAATATACGAGATCTCCGAGCTGAAATTTCTGACACCCAGCTACTTACGACCGACTTTGAGAATGCTAGGCTGTCGCAATATCTGAGATCTACTCACAGAGAAAGGTTTTCGCTTAGGCGGCCAACCAAGCCTTCATTAGACTCAATGTATTTTTCTCGACAGACTATGGGCGGATACAATGAGGATACGATAAGGAACTCAGCTGCGCAATTTTCATTGGGCAGACCTTATACTCCTGGTTTCCTGGCACATCCGGAAGCTTCTTCGGACTCGGACAGGTTTCGGACGGAATACGCAACTACCATAGGAGAAACTGCCAGACAAATACTCGGTAAATCTTTTGTTGACAACGGTCCGACGGATGGAACTATACGTTTTCATGGCGGCTACGTGAGAAAGAGGGCTCCTGATGACAGAACGAATTTTCTGCATGACAGCTCATTGAAAAAAGATTCAAATTCTGGGTTCGAAGATGACAAAGGTTTGGCCGAAAACGCATTTCGAACCAACACTATGGGTGCTATTTCTGAAGAAGCAAATTTTCTGCATGCCACCAAGAGCTCACGCATCCAAAACCATTTGCCATGGTCTGATGTTTCCGAAGCTCCCAGCATAAGAGCGCATCCTTCACAAGGCAGTAGTTCGTCTTCGAAAACAGGCGGTATTGATAACGACAGTCCATTTGTTGTCATGGCCCGAAATGACATAGCATCCCCCAAGAAAACACGAGTCGCAACCTCACCTTTAACGAGTAAGTTGTTGGTTTCCAAGGGACAGCGTGGAACACTCGGATTTCCTCATGGCCATTATGAAACTGCACAAGTAGGAAGTCGTGCCAGAAATGTGAGGAGTACCAGTAGAGAATCGTCTGTTATTGGGGGATCATTGACTCGGAGCAGTGTGCGACCGGGACGTGAAACCGCCTTGAAGGATTCTAGTAAGTTAGAGGATGCTTCTCTTTCAGGCAGCAAAGTTGCATCTGTAACGCAGGGACCCGAAACTTCCTATGCAGAATGGATATCGGCTTCTGACAATACTATCCAAAATCCAGCGTCTAGAGTTGGCAAAACCGATAGTGGCACGAGAGCCGCTATGTTGGTCTTCACAGATGCTGTTTTGCCTTCACAGCCAAACTCTCTTGACTTAAAACGAGGATCTGACAAGTCTCGATTTTCTTCACGACCTACGACGGACTCGTTGAAGAGGGCGAATGCACTCCCGACCTCCGCAGGCATGAGAAATGTCGCAGGATCGAGAAAGGTAACCTCACCTAAGATTGCAGCTATCGGAAAAGAAAGTTCTGCCCAACATTCGCTAGACACACCTAAGGGCGGTTTGCTTTCCAACAAGCTTACCGGTGTCTCACGTACTCACACTTCTAGTGGCTTACAGAATAAGGGCCTGATTGAATCGGAAAGTAGTAGCCAGGCACCACATTCCAAAGCGCCAGGCGGAACTGATGATTCGAATAGTCCAGATGCAGGACTGGATGTTAATCGCAGCCAACAGCGCATACGAGGGCCGATTAGCCAATCTCATACAAAAAAATATGCTGCACCTGATGGTGCACTTGTTTCCGAGGGCCTTGATGCTGTTCCTACCTATGGATTACTTTCGAACACTCCACATAGATTCCATGCAAATCCTGTTCCATCTGCTTCAGAAATCGTTCAAACCATAGGGGGTGGTCCAGATAAGCTAACAAACGATTCCACCGTAGCTTTCAATTCACAAGCATCTTCGACTGACCGTCCAGAGGACGTTTATGGTGGCCTATCGGCTATGTATTCCGTGGGAGGTCCCACTTCTGACTCAGTTCCTGGTGAACTCGTCACCGGTATTTCCCCTAACGAAGCCTCTGACCTTCCAACAAGCTCTGATAACCCAACTACCCATGATCCAATCATAGGAGTACCCGGCTCCAGCATAAAAACAGGTGTCACAACATCACAGCACCTACAAAACTTGGAAAAAATGAGTACTCCCTTTAAAGAACAGACCAAGACTCCTCCTTTGATACCCGACGTTTTATATTTGGGACGCAGCAGTGAACAGCCTTTTAAAGGATGGAATGCGTTCCATCGATCAGAGCTGCCTGTTGGCTTAATTTCAAGCAGCGGCAGCAATCTAAATGCTGGCAGCAGCGTGGACGAGGACCCACAGGACCTGACGGAAAATTCCTTCGGTCCGCATGTAGCCGAAACAAATTTAGAGCCATCTCAACACCCTACCTCCGCGAATTTTACCGACGATGCTGGTACTCATATAGATAAGAGGGCGTTGGATACAGCGCAGTTTACCGACAAAAAATCCCCTGACCTGTATACGGGTTCTGATGCTGGCAGTCCTCCTGCTGTGCAACATCCTTTGCAGGCCCACCGATCAGACGTATTCAATGCAACTGCTAATCCATTATTGCCACCACCTGGTCTATCGGGTCAACCTAACCAATCTGCTCCAAATCATACAGAAGCCCCCGAAAAAAGCACCATTTCCACAGCACAATCCACTATAAGCCCTCACCCCAACGAAATACATAAAACACATGCACGAAATGAAGCTCACATCGGTAACCTTCAGGATCCTTTAACCCATACTCACACGACTCCGAAACACATGTCTATATTGAATCAGGGCAGTCGGGATCCCCCAGGCAGTCACAAGGACGTTCGCTCCTCAAATTCGCCGTCTGAAAGTGAAGCCACGTCTTCGCCTACTACTAGCATGGTGGCAGCTGAAGCATCAAAGTTTTACGCGGACACTTTCTTCTCGCCTTCAACTTCTGGAGCGGAATTTGGAGAAGGCTTGCTCACCCACGGGAAGGATGGAACTGATGGTGCCGCGCACATTTTGGAGATGGAATCCGCTGATCAGCGGGCCAAGGGGTCTCCTGGAAAGGCGAAGTTTTCGAAAAGGGGTGGAAAGTTGGTTGACGTAACTAATGTAGATCATTACCCACATGGTCCGCCCAAGGACCTTGTAAGTGCTTCAGCAGCCGGGGCAAATGCAGGCTCGGAGGGGCCGTCTGTTTTGTCACGTGCTATCCAATACGCACGCACTAGAACAGGTTACCGCGTTGCAGCGTCAGGTACCGAAGGAGCTACATCTGATGGAATTGTATTGGCTGCCACGGTTAGTGAGAAGACTTTCGGAAAAGATCATCATATTTCTAGTGTCAACCAGGCTACTACAGGCAGTCACAAGCACGCACACTCCTCGACTTCATCATCGGACAGTGCGGCCATATCTTCGTTGTCTCCCGACATGGTGTCAGCTGAAGCAGCAAAGTTTTACGCGGACACTTTCTTCCCGCCTTCAACTTCTGGTGCCGAAGTCGGAAAACGCTTGCCTAAGCGCGGAGAGCATGGAGTTGACGATGTTTGGCTGCGGGATAGTTTTAGTGCTGTTGCCGGAGGAAGTGTCAGACGTTCGAGAGAGGAAGATTCTGCGGTGTCTAAGCGGGTTGTAGACCTTCAAGTTACCGCGGGTGGTAAGTTGATCGCATCAACAAAACCACCCTCACAGTCACTGGTGGCAGAAGATGGGCGATGTGATGCGGAGTTGCCTAAGGGGTCATCTCTGTCTCTTACTGTAGGTGACAGTGCAGTGGAAGTAGAAGTTAATGGTCAAAGGGGGATGTCTGTACCCCGATCTCCACCATCCACAACCACGGGTTTCGGTGTTGCAGGAGCTGATAGTTCTGGAGTTGAAATGGGAACTCCTGGACATGATGTCACCGGCTCGGCGATGGAGAAGGATAAAGCGAGAGGTGCCGCGTACACTGAGGAAATCGAATCAGCCGGTCAGTTGGCCAAGGGGACCCGTGGAAATGCGGACTTTTACTTCAAGGATGGAAAGTCGATGGGCGTAGCCGATGTAGACCAGTATCAACATGGTATGTTCAAAAATCCTCTCAGTGCTTCAGCAGCCGTGGCAGTTGCGGGTTCGGAGGGACCATCTGTTCTATCGAGTGGGCTGCCGTACTCAAGCTTCATGACAGATGAGAAAGTTGCAGCCTCAGTTAAGGAAAAAGCAACATCTGATTCGGCTGCATCGGCTGCCGCTGTTGGTGTGAAGGATATTTT
>JAYGXS010000001.1:60619576-60684513 GCA_036362985.1 Ligula intestinalis
GCACGAGGAGCATAAAGCTGACGATGCAACTCGCATTGCGGAAAGTGAGGTTGCCGGTCAGATTGCCAAGCCGACTCCTGGAAAGGCGGAGTTTCCGAATAGGGATGGAATGTTGTTTGACGTAGCTGATGTAGATCAGTACCAGCCTGTTCTGGCGAAGGATCTTGTCAGCGCTTCAATAGCCGGTCCACATGCACGCACGGAGGGGTTGTCTGTTTTGTCAAGTATGATCCCGCACACAAGCATTAGGACAGAGGCGAAAGTTACAGCTTTAGGTACTGCAAAAGCAGCCTCTGATTCGGCTGCATCGGCTGCCGCTGTTGGTGTGAAGGATATTTTAGAAAGTGATTTTCACGTATCTGGTAACACCCAGGATATTACAAGCAGTCGCAAGCACTCTTCAACTTCACCATCTGGCAGTGTGACCACATCTTCGCTGACTCCTGACATGGTGGCAGCTGAAGCATCAAAGTTTTACGCAGACAATTTCTTCTCGCCCCCAGCTTCTGGTGCCCAATTTGGAAAAAGCTTGCCAAAGCACGAGGAGCATAAAGCTGACGATGCAACTCGCATTGCGGAAAGTGAGGTTGCCGGTCAGATTGCCAAGCCGACTCCTGGAAAGGCGGAGTTTTCAAGCAAGTATGGAGAGTTGACTGGCGTAGCTGATGTGGATCAGTACCAGCATGGTGTGGTCAAGGATCCTGTTACTGCTTCAGCATCTGCGAAAAACGCAGGCTCGGAGGCGCCGTCGGTTTTATCGAGTGGGATCCCCTATACAAGCACTAGGCTAGACGAGCGACTTGCAGCGTCAGATACTAAAGGAGCACCGTCTGGTGTCATTGTATCGGCTGCCGCTGTTGGTGAGAAGGATATTTTTGGAAGCGATTTTCACGTTTCTAGTGGCGCACAGGCTGCCGGAGGTAGTCGCAAGCACGCCCGCCCCTCAAATTCCTCATCTGACCGATCTGCCACTTCTTCGCCGACTCCCAGCATGGTGGCAGCTGAAGCATCAAAGTTTTACGCAGACAATTTCTTGCAGGGACTTGCAGCGTCAGGTTCTAAAGGAGTAGAAAGGAGTGGAAGTGTATCGGCTGCTGTTGTTGGTGAGAAGGAGACTTCAGGAAGTTATTTTTACGTGTCAAATCGCAAACAGGCTACTACAGGCAGTCACAAGCGCGCACACTCCTCGACTTCATCATCGGACAGTGCGGCCATATCTTCGTTATCTCCCGACATGGTGTCAGCTGAAGCAGCAAAGTTTTACGCGGACACTTTCTTCCCGCCTTCAACTTCTGGTGCCGAAGTCGGAAAACGCTTGCCTAAGCGCGGAGAGCATGGAGTTGACGATGTTTGGCTGCGGGATAGTTTTAGTGCTGTTGCCGGAGGAAGTGTCAGACGTTCGAGAGAGGAAGATTCTGCGGTGTCTAAGCGGGTTGTAGACCTTCAAGTTACCGCGGGTGGTAAGTTGATCGCATCAACAAAACCACCCTCACAGTCACTGGTGGCAGAAGATGGGCGATGTGATGCGGAGTTGCCTAAGGGGTCATCTCTGTCTCTTACTGTAGGTGACAGTGCAGTGGAAGTAGAAGTCAATGGTCAAAGGGGGATGTCTGTACCCCGATCTCCACCATCCACAACCACGGGTTTCGGTGTTGCAGGAGCTGATATTGCTGGAGTTAGCATTGGAACTCTTCGGCATGATGTTGCAGGCTCGGCGACGGAGAAGGATAAAACGAGAGGTGCAGCGGACACTGCGAAAGTCGAATCAGCTGATGAGTTGGCCAAGGGGACTCATGCAAAGGCGGAATTTTCGGTCAAGAAAGAAAATTTGCTTAACGCAGCTGATGTAGATCAGTATCAACATGGTACGGTCAAGGATCCTGCCAGTGCCTTAGCAACCGGGACAAATGCAGGCTTGGAGGCGCCGTCTATTTTATCGAGTGGAACACTGTACGCAAACACCAGGACGGAGAAGGGACTTGTAGCCTCAGGTACTGAAGGAGCAACATCTAATGTGATTGTGAATTCTGCGCAGACTCTTCCGTTGCATCCTTTCCCTTCATCTATTGGAGTAAATAAGGGGTCTGTGTCTCCTGATTCCCTCCATCAGCTCGATTCTACAGTCGCTGTTTCTGATGCGGTGTCGTCTGTTGAGGGCAAAGTTGGTTCTGTGCCGGGAAGAAGGTCGTCTAAACCATTGATAACTGCGCCTGGTGCGGGAAGTGTGCCTGTTGATGTTGCTCATCCTATGGAGTTGATTTCTGCAAAGAGCACCCCTGTCTCCTCCGCGTTGAACGTCTTTGATAATGATCCTACTCCGTTAAACAAGGGCAACAGCCCCTCAATCGCTAATTCTACCATCATTGAAAAGGGTGAATCCGTCCCGTCACTGCCATCTGCCGTTAGTTCCGGTGTCACTTCGCTTACTGATGATGGTGGTGTTTTGGATTCTACAGCACCTGCCCATACTTCTGATTCGGTGTCCAATGGCCCCGTTCCAGCCAAAGCGACTGCTGTCCCGAGTAAAACTCCAACGAGCGAAGAATTTCCCCCCTCATCAGCAGTGGTCGCTCAGCCGGTTAATATAAAACTCGTGTCTGCTGATGAAAATGAGGTGTCGTCTATGAGAAATGAGACAGCTGAGGAGTTGAGGAGGAGCTCAGAAAGTTCTGTCAGGCTTATTGTCTCCGCACAGAAGGACGTGTCATCTCCGCGTCCTACTTCTCCTGAGCAATCGAAAATACAGTCACCTGGAACTGCGCCGTTTCATACAAACGAAGTATCATCTGTTGCCGAAGAAGGTTTCACAGGGCCTACTGAACGTGAATCCATCGCGCGTAGGCAGCCTGTCGAAGAATCATCAGTTCTTGCCCATACTCTCAATCCTGCAGAAATTTTGGACATGGGACCGATGAAAACCTCCATCTGGCCGTCAAATGAACCGGGCTCAACCATTCCGGTTCGTACGGAAAATCTGACTTCAGTGGCACCAGGTTTTGTAAGCATTGTTCAGGAGGTTAGTACGCTATCATCAGAACCAGCGGTGCAGGAAACAACAATAAAAACAGACGAACCAATAATTTCTGTTGTTGGTGTTGCGAAAGATCTGTCCTTGTCCCTGACTTCTAAACCGGACACCGCTGGGCAATCAGGTTCTTTGGGGTCTGGGCTGAAGGATTATGTGGCTAGCTCGCCTGAGCTCTCAGAAGCTACTGGCACTACACGAAACGCCCAAACTTCTCCTTCAACGGAAAATGTCGGACGAAGGCCCGAACATAGAGGACAGCAGGAGCCGTCGCCAAGCGGCATTGCTGCTATTCCCGCACGACCTGCAGATGTGTTATCTGAGCCCGAGAAACCGCTTGTTGTTGTTGGAAAGTCAGACGAATTTCTTAAGCCGACTGATGGTCAGGTTAGACTTGAACCGGTCACATCGCTGGTTTCCAAATCGCTTGCAGATCCTGTACCAGTTGTTGCTGCTCCCATAGAAATAGAGTTGAATATCAAAGATGGGACAACCAGATTCAGTGTAGCTGGAGGAGAGGCAACTTTCGAAGAGGCAGGAAGGACAGAAGTAAATGTTGATATAATGCCCTCGAATGACGTTTTTGTGAATAATCCGCCTTCGACACGTTTGTCTTTACCCCAACTTCCAGAGACAGAGAACAGTGAATTAGGAAGTCCCTTGACTGGTAAACCAGGCCATTTACATGGTTACGGGCAGCCCTCGTCAGTGCTCGGTCTCACAGTTCCCGGCGAGGTAGGGACGGAGAAAATACCAGGTTTTTCTGGATCTCGCGTATCGTCCCCCCTCACTCTTCCAGTACAACTTGAAGTCGTTGTACGCACGGAAGATACAACGGCCAAACAGCTTTCATCGAGTGAAACTGTATTCGGCCGCGGCAGCGGCGGCAATTATGCTGTTCCTGGTAGGGCACTTGCGGAGACTCCGCATGGCCTTCACGACAGAGATGAAACTGTAGTAAGTGTTACCCATACTCAGAGCGTTTTGCCCTCATTCGAACAGGTGAGTAGGAATGAAGACGACCGCACTAAAATTTGGTTTTCGGCTTTGCAACCGAAGGCCGACGTTGAGGAAACATCGAGCGCAACAACACATGTGTCTCCTAATGAACGACTTACTACAGGGAAATCCGTGGCCGGCAACACTGCGTCTGATTTTGTTGCTGTAAGATCTACCGAGAGGACGAGAACGAGGATGTTTGCAGACAGTCGTGAATATGGTCTTGAGATGCCCGAACCAATATTCAGTCGAACGTCTTTAAGAATAGAAACTCGCGATGCAGTGAGTATCCTCAGAGCCGCTCATGTTTCGGTTGCCAGTTTTGAAGTTGGCGTCAAGTTCAGAGACTCATCCATAGGACTTAGTTATTCTGACCAGGAGAATTCCCACGCTGTTACCCCACCTGTTGTGGATATAAACTCTTTATCGCCATCTTGGTCACCAATGAAAACCAAGAAGGGTAAAACCTTGCTTGTCGACTTTTCCGGCGGTTCGATGGATCGTGGGTTTCCAAATCCACCTAAACTAAAGAAATCTTCGGCGACTTCCTCTTTTTTTTCGCACACTACAACTGGTGAGGAAAGTGTTGGTGTAGGCGAACCGAACTATCCCGTCGCCAGCCCTCGGACAGACGGTTGTAAGAAAGTGAAGACACTTGTTAACCTGCGAAACGAAGACTCGGATGCAAAGGTGAGGAGGGAGATCACTGCTGTCGGTCTCTCTTGTCCCCACGATAGCTTGTCCGTTCACGAAAAAGGTTTTGCCCTCGCCGCGGATTTTGACTCCACCAGGATGACGACCGCGTCCATCACGTCCAGTTCAGTTGTCCCGAGTCCTGCGCGCACAAGTACTGACCATTTGTCTTGCCTGCTATCTCGTTACAGTAGTGAGCCCGCTCCTCACTCGGACTCTGTGCATTCCTTTTGGGGCGGGTCAACTGGAATACTTTCAGACAGTTTTATATCCACCTTCCAACAACCGCCTCTCATTCGCACTGTTTGCCCAACTTCGGTTGTCCCACCCTCTCCTGAAGTTCGGCGTCTAACCGTCGTGGATGAACCTACCTCCGTTGTCTCTCCATCCCTGTCCTTTCAACGGGCCTTCAGTTGTAAGTCACCAAACTTTAAGGCAGAAATGGTTATAAAAAGACCTTGTCACTCAGAGTTGCAGATGTCCGTGGAAAGTTGTGCAGGCACTAAGCTCGCAGGCTCTCTCTTGCTCTTTCGAACACCGGTCTCTGATCGCGGCACTCCGAACGCTGTTTCATTGGATATCGCTAAAGCTCCTCTGTATAAAGGTCCGCGTTCACAATTCCCACTGCCCATATTTCCTTGGATGAGCGAAGGACTGGCGACAGCCAAAGAAGATTCTCTAGTTCACATGCACGACTTTTTCAGTGGTGAAAAAACGCTAGACGTGCCGTTAGAGACTTTGAACTTTTCCTCTGAGGAAATTAGCCATGCAGTTGGTCAAACCTACGTCCTACGATATCCTTCGGCTTCCCGAGTCATCACTTCTGTGGCCCTTCGTAAGAGGCTCATTCAGAACCCAGACAGTTGTAGTCAGTACGCAACCTTCACTCTCGGAAGCATACCGGAAGCAGGCATCAGCTCTTATACTGATTTGCTCTTGTCAGTAGCACCAAGGTGCTTTTCCCCGAAGCCAGATGACGGTCTAGGTAATTCCAACACAAACTCTGTGGAAATGTATGATAGTTTTTGTGGTGATGTGGCTACAACCGCCTCAGCTTTATTTACCATGGCTCCTACCACAAACGCTGCCAATAACTTACCCACTTCAATTTCCTCAGAAGCCAGTGAATCTATTGGAAACTTTTACGCCTCTCACATGACTGACGCGTTTTCTGCCCTTTTGAACGGCGAAATTACGAGAGAACATTGCATGAGGCAGTTTGATGAAATTACAGCGCTGTTTGTCAATGGTGTCCAAATGCACCTGGAAAGGCAACTTAGTAACTCCTGTTGACAGAATTACATACGAATCTCAGTGGCTAGCGGATTCTTCCTCTTCCACACTTGTAAATGTTCATGACATCTTTCTTGTGCACTCATCTCTCTTCATGGCCCATAATCAGTGGATTTGTACGCCCCTTTATATTGCGTTGCCTTCAGTTCACACCTAAAACTGTGGGCTTCCTTGTTTGTGCTCCTCTGCCTTCTTTCACCGTCACATCCGCTGCCGGACAATGAGGACTTGTCCAGTTTTTTGCGTTGAGCATGCCTGGATGTTGATCGCCGACGTGCTATGATTACACTTCATGTGCATATACATGCTTTGCTGTTCTTTTCACAACAGCTGTCTCTAGAGCCCAATAGGTGCACGTTTCTAGGTTCCGATGATACTGTATTCGATTGGAGTAAAGGATTTTCTACCACTTGGAGTGCTGTTATCTACCTGAGGGGGCCATCGTGTTTCCGACATCCATATCTTTCACACCGTTCTCGTTATTTTTTGCGCCTTTCGATATCCCCACCTAGCATACATTATGCATCCGAAAATGAACTCAGCTACACAGGTGGAGCTTAGAATGGTTGTATATCTTAGTAAAATTTGCGTCTACAAGCGCCCTGTTCCGAAAAAGTTTCTCGATTCTTTAGCTAGCATTCGAGATAAAAACTAGTAGCCGCGTACCAGGCAATTCGCGCTACGATGGATGAGTCAGCGCGCGCCATTATTCGTTAGGAGTGTTCACCAATTTGTACCTCTGTGTTGTCTTATGTACTTGAACGTTCTGATCTGCATCGTAGCCACTGGTCGATATTGAAATTTCCTAAAACATCTACAATGTATTCTGAGCTTATTTAACAAACTTCTGTGTGGGTGTTTTCTATTCTAAAATTGAACTTGATTGGGGATACTTTGGCAAACCGCTCACTTCCACTCGCTCACTTCCAAGTTCGTCAAATATCTGCGTGTCGTTTCCAGAAGACTTCTGTTTGAGCTATGTCTGTCTGGTGGTGCTATCATCGCCCCGGACTGCTTGCTAACTCGATGTACTGAAGGCACCATATGCACTATCGTCTTTAATAAACAATTTCATCTATCAAGCCGTTTCCGAAATCAGAGTTTTAACAGAATTATGTGTATGACGAGCAAGCGTACGACGTTATAGAAATATCCTGTCTGAAATTTTTCGTTGGCAACCGTTATTTACTATGCTCCAACGTATATCTTTTGTCGTTAGCTAGATCCGTTCCGTATCCTACGGCATATTGACTATTCGACTCAGCGCTGCATGACATCGAAGTGTTACCCGCCGCATCATTTTAATTAAAGAATTAATTTTTGTAAATATACAGTATATATATGCAATGGCTTCCTTAATTTTTCCATTTATTAGTCTTGGGTTGTCCATACCCTGTCTATATCTGTCTTCGCCAAAGAATGGATTCGAGTACCCGCGTGCAACGCAGCCAGAATCGCGATATCTGACCAATCGGTCATCAAAAATAAGTCAAGGCAGTGATAGAAAGATAAAATCAGCTTTTTTGTTCAGTTTGCTTATGCAGTTAAAAAATGCTATTGCACGGCAGTCTCAGCTTTTCAAAAAGTTGGGCACTTGATACGCTTCTCATTTCTTTCTAGAACTCTTATTTTGTTCTGCGTCAGACTGTTCACGCGTCCTTTTGTGGTATGAACTTTCAAGTTCACACCAAGAAGATTTAAGATTTCCATCCCCAGTAGAACTCTGTTTACTTTATTAATTCACTTTTATGATATACACATGCCGTAGTTTCAAGAATGGACTTTCAGTTTACGTTTCATCAAAACACTTCAGGTTCGACCAATGCCACTCTGATGTCTCTTCACGGAACTGATGATTTGACAACAGCCGCGCTGCATATTGCCCTTGGTAAGTTATATTCTTGTGATTCTTCCTCTCTCTGGTGCTGTTCGCTCCGTGATGGCGTTTGTGGATATTTCCATTTTAAATCAGCTTATGCCGGTGTGTCTTGCCGATTGCGCCTGCTTTAATTTTGTTTGTTTTTGTTTGCCTTTTTATTTATCGTCTGTACCGTAGGCTGCAGATATCACTGTTAAACTCAGTGCTCTACGGCGGAAAGCCCTACGACGAATCAGAATTAATCAGTTCACCATGTTGCCTATCGACCTGGTTGTGCTCCTGTCGTTCCCAACTAATTAGGCCCTGGCTTGTGGCGTACCAGCTCTTAGCACCGGAGTATGTTAATGCAAAAACTCCAAAAACCTGTGTGCATCGTAACACTGCTTACGTGCTGAAGCTGCTGTTAGAATGTTAAACAGCTGCATGTAACCCTAGATATTTTGCATAATTCTCCTATTCTGGAGTCGTCGAGTTTATTTTGGTGTTTGTCACTCTCTCTCTCTCTGCTTCGCCATTTTCTTGATCGATTTTTTCTTGACCAATGCCTCTTTGTGGCGTGCAGCTTTTGTCTCCTGAAAACTGACGCATATGAATTTGGTAATGGCAAGAGAGTGTGTTTTTGGAAACCCTGCATGTAGTCGCAGCAGCCTTCTATAGTGAATTTTATTATTTTAAAAATACTTGTTTCTTCGTTTGTCAAATAGCAAATTGGCAACGGTAAATTACTCAAGCCTATGCATGGTAACGCAATTGAGGGTGATATTAAAATAAAATATACAAAACAACTCGATAAATAAAGAGAATCACAATAGGGAAAACCACAATAAAACAACTCTGTGCATTTCCTTATGCGAATTTGGTAGTTAACACCCTTCGGTTTACTGCCGACGGCTAAGAAATAATGAACCTGACCTGGTCAGGCTATGCATTATAAATCCAGGGACTTGCATAACCTATACTTACTAGCAAAAAACCTAAGGGCTCCTTCGTAGTTCCTCCAGCCTGTGTTGTTTACTATTTCCTTCACGTATACGTACGATTTTCGCGAATTTGGACTCGTTTCATTCTAGGGGAAATTCAATTTGTTTGGTAATCAGTATGTCTTCTACCGGACTCTATTTTTTCGTTCCGCACTACACTTGTACAAATTCATGGCTGAAGCAAGGTCTATTACAACCATTACCAACGTATAAGCACTTAGCTAGATGAGTCGGCCTTACTTAATTTGCCACAAAGCGAAATATTAGGTTGAGGACGTTTATAGTAGTCCGCTCTGGCCATTGACCTATATTCTTCCATTGCTTCGAAATTCTGCTTTCAAGTCATGGGACTTACTTGTAACATTCGCGCTAAGTTGCCATGTAGCCTGTTTTTGCTCCAGCTATCAAGCGATTTTGCATTTTCCTGCTTTCTGTTGTGTTGAATGTCTGAATGATTTTTCGCAAAAGATACAACAATGGGTCCTTGTATGCCCTCAGTTTAACTTTTTTCGATATTTTGAGCTAACCGACAGCATGCTATCATTATTCTCTGGTTATGTTTGAATATCGTAGGGGACAACAGTGGTCTTGACGTTCTCGCTGTGCATGATGGCGAAACGGGTGCTTTCCTGCGTTATACCGTGTCGCTTCTTGGCTATGGCTTTCATGGTGACTTGCTGGAGCCCAGTGAAAATCTTCGTTGGATGGGCCCTGATCGGTATAATGTGGCTGGTAAGTTAATATAATCAGACAATTCAACCAGCACACGTGTAGTCTTTTCAATTGTATTATACTGTATGAAAAGTAGAAGAAGATTCGATCGCTAGGACAACGCTTTTATTCCCCTGACGTTTCAACACCCTCCGCAGATTCTTCATCAAGCACATAAGCAGAAAGCAGTGCAGTATTTCTGCATTGCATTGTATTATCATTCGCAGTATGTAAACCTCGTTTATGACTGTTTTCAGTCGCTTTTTAAGACCGGTCAGCCTCACCCATAAAGGTAGGCGAAAACCCCTCATGCCAAAATATTTTTTTATGTGACAGTCGATTCCGAGGATGTCCATAGTATGCTCCACAGCAGGGGGTGCAGGGATGGTGACTTAGGCCTGGATTAGTTCTCAGTGGTATTAGACTTGGGTTTTATCTCTCACTCGGTCTCTCTCTCCGCTCACCCACCCTAGCCCAGTGTCTAGACAGGTCCAAGAAGACTAAAGGCGGGATCGTGCGCTGGCTGCCGGAGCCGCCATGCCTTTCTTGCACTCGACTGCTCGATAGTGCTATAACGATCACGAGTGACTGGTACCGGAGAGCGTACGTCTACGCCTGCCACGAACGCTACCTCCCCTGTCTTCAGTTTTTCTAGGAGCGCAAACTGAGTAATGCCTGATCTGGCCTCCGTGTTGGTCCAGTGCATCTACCACGCGACCTGTTTAGGGGGGCAATTTTCTAAGTTATTAGGGAAGATTGGTAGATTTGAATAATTAATGTGGTCTCGGCGAACTTGAACCGACACCAGTAAGGGGAATGCCAGTGATCTGGCCAACGAGGTCCCCAACAGGAACTGTGAGTCAGTTTATCCGCCCAGCCCACTACAATGTATGGAATCTACCAATTCTATATCATGACATCCTGACTTGGCAGTTTTAGACAATTTGAAGGCTCAACCATCCCTAGAAAGAGAAATATATACATGAATGTATTTTAGTAGAAGACATTCTTTAGGAAGCGTAAAAAAATTTATTGTAAATAATTGACTCTGGCACACCAGTTCTTCGTCGGACGTGTTGGAAATGTTTACAAAACAGTGTGCATTTTTAAACATACCAAAAAGTCGATAATGCTTTGTCATCCCTGGTCAATAGTAGGCTTCGTTGGTTCACGCCTTTTCCAGGCTTCTTTGAGGTTGGTGTACATCGAATGTAATTCTACCTGCCTATTGATGCATGAGTCGTTAGAGTTAATGGCCTCTAAAAATTCGCGGCCTTTCCTATATGGACAGGAGCCTACAATGCGGGTTCGGTCCTATGCAAACTTGTGCCCAATTTCAAGCGCATTTATGGCGATTTGGGACAGGTGGTCTCGCCTCTTTACCGCTAATTGATGGTCATGTAAGCGTGTAAAGGCGGACTTTCTTGTTTGTCCACAATAAATTGCATCACAGTCGCCTCAATGAAGTTTGTAGTTGACGTCTGCTGCCGCTGCCCCCAAATATACAGTTTAAGTAGGCCCATGTCTCCTAGATAATTATTTGCATTGCAAATTTTCAGAGTAGATTCATGTGCGAAAAAAATAACTCGACGTCGTGTTCGAATTCCAAAAGCGCGCATTTAAGATGTCTGCTGCAACAGGAGTCGTAAATGGGTATTTATCATTCCGTTAAGGAAGGTTATCTACTTTGGTCGTCTCTTACAAACTGGATTCACATCTTGGTCGTGTCCGTGTAGTCTACCAGACGATGTTTTGCGTTTGTCGGTTCTTGCACTTTTGGCGCGTAATCTCATCGTCTCATTTTCACTCCAAGCCTTAAATTTCCTTCCGATCAGCATGTATCTTCATCTATCTAAGCAGGCAGGGTCCAATGAAATCAGCATAGCCTCAACCGAAAAAGTGTTGTTCCCTGTTTTCATATACCCTCTTTGAACCTGTGTTTTCTCTACCAGAACTGCGAAATATAAATACTTCGTGGCATGTCTTTTGCTTAACTGCTGTCAAAGCCCACGGCATTTGGAATGACTAGACTTCATCATCAGCCCGTTTAACGTTTCTTCTCTAACAACGAAAGCTATGTGATTCGCCACAAGTAACGTTCGGTTTAACCAAATTTAGCCATTTCCAGTTCCGCTAAAATAGATATACATATCGTAGTTTACTGTCTAGAGTACAACTGCTCATTCCTCTGCCAGTGCAGACGGTCTCTAAGGTACCTGTCTGATTGTGCTTCATTCCCTGCATGTGAATGGTTCTCTTATTTCTATTTTAGGCGCACTGAACTTTCTACGTCTGGCCTCCTACTATGGACGAGTTAGTTATCTACCCAGCAGAACCTCGGCTCATCCCTTGGACGCCACGGTGTGTCACGCCGCGTGAGTTGCACAAAGTAGACATCCCATACGTTCAGTACATTATTCTCATCGGCAAAAGTAGCTTATGTAGCCTCACTCATATACCCTAGTTCCAACATTTTGTCCTGCAAAAACGGTGGTTATAGAGTTTTGGGGGTTGGGTAGTAGGATAGGCAGAGAAGGAATTTTTTAGAAACAATTTTAAAGCGAAAAAATGTAGTCAAGGTTGCTTCCCGTGGCCGCTGGGAGCAGGTTGTTCCGCATGTAAATTAAAGGTGTGCGCGGCGCTTCGCGTCGCGGAATATAATAATCTAACTCCAGAACGGTAAGTTGAAGTAGATGACCTCCTAATCACCATTTCCATTTTTCGGGAAATTCAAGAAGCCTGCAGTTTGGTAATCAGGTTTTTTCCGCAATAAGTTAAATTATGATACAGATTGGGAAAATCTACAGAAATAAACCAACAAAACTTTAAAATACAGTAAAATAAACATGCATTTAGCATTTACTAAAGTATATTCCACTGCATGTCCTAATTTCCCGCCCACAAAACCCGATAAACACCGTTTTCATTGGAAAACATGCAGGTTGTAGCGATTAATGAGTGGGGCTAAATAAGTTACTGTTGCCTTCTCATCTCTATTTTCTTTTATATTGGTGGAAAACTTGGCGACCGATTCCCTTCTCCGTGGTCCCACGAAAGCTCACTCTATGACATCTGAACCCTTTTAATCTCTTTTACTGCTCAGTCTATCCGGTGTATCTGTATCGCCATGCTAAGGAACCCCGCTTATCAATCCTTTCCTGTCCCTCCCTAAAAATGCTATACGGATGGAGAGGCACACATAACTGATAAAGTTTGGGCTATTCAGGTCCTTTTCTCAGGATAAAATCGCCCTGACGGAGAATCAGATTGCAGTGGGTCGCTAGTGTGGCTTCTGTTACACTCTTTGACGTGTGCCTTTTGCGTGTAGTGAGAATCAGATCGTGTGTGGTACGTATTGTCCGACTATTTAACTTTTTAGTGTCTGCGCGCGCCATCTTGGGCGGTTTTTTATAATTGGCGTTGCATGTTGGGTGGTGAAGTAGCGTTCAGTAGATACTTCGCAAGTCAGTGGTATTGCATCCAGTTCGTGGACGCTTCGTAGATGCCGTCACTTGCAACGCTTAAACTATCGGGTACAGATGTGTCTGTCAAAGACGCAGCGGAGTCGGAACTTCATTCTACGGAAAGGGTAGAAGAAGAGAGTTGTCTCCGATCTGCGTGCGAAAAAGGGGCTGACAGGCTCCAGAACGTTTAAGCAGAGAAATGTTTTCGCTAAATTTATATGCGAATTATCCGTATCTGATGGTGGTTTTGGAGCATGAATCGGAAGTGTCAGGTAAATGAAGCCCTTTTTCAGCAATCGCATCTACTTCTCACTATTTTCTTAGATCTCACATTTTCACTTGGATCGGCAACAGGAAGATCTATCCTAACGGCATATTGGTGAATTCCTTCAAACAAAAATTCTGACACCCGCGAATTTGTCCCGACGGGTTAACAGTTGTGGTTTAGAGAGCTGTCATCGACTGTTTAATTCGGTCCTTCTTGACATTGAAGGTCAAGCAGCACTAATTCCCTCTTATTGTAACGTTTGACACTGACTCATCTAATCTTTAAGCCGCCTTTACATGTAATTTGAATAGAGACCAAGTCGTGTGTTCTAGGTGGTACCTTGTCAGTCCATACGCTCGCCCACCTTAGTCGTTTAGAAGTTTTAGAACAGACGCAGCACGGGCAGTGAGGAAAGCGAAAGTGCAGGTCTATCTCAGCGTAAACTAATTAAAGCGCACGTCCTTAGCATCTCGCCACACCATTGGCTACGCAGTGGTGTCGTCACTCGCGATTATTACGCTATCACTGATAGCGTTCGTCGTGGACAAGGAGGTATGACCTATTTTCTCACACATGGCGGTTTATGATATAACCGGGAGTCACCAAATAAACCACAATTTGTCATAGTAAGCGTTCAATCCGAATAAATGTGGACTTTCTGTAGAATATCACTTGGCCTCAACATTGTATTCTTATGCCAACAGTAACGCTTTTCACATGTCCTCTGATCTCCCGGAAAGGCCATATTAATAGAGATGTATTGCAGTCTGCCTCCCACCCTGCCTGGAGAACAGAGTGAGCTTTTCTCTTGGGAACTTTTAAACTTGCAACTTGCGTTTGTTTAAAACGTCCCAGATTGTTAATAAGAAGGAAATCATGTACTGGGACTCTTTAAACTTTTTTTATGAATAGTCGCTCTTGACGATCACGATGAGCGTACTACCACATTGGTTGACGACTATCGACACGTGATTAATACTTTGTTTACGCTACTTTCAGCTGCAAATTTCAATCAGTCCTCACAATTTGACAAACATCTTAGAGATTCCATGTCGCGACGAAACTCTGTCATCCATTATCTGTCGTTCAAGGGTGAATTTGTCTCAATTTGAAGAATTCCGTGCAAGTTATAAGCCTAATAGTACAGAAAAATAACACTTCCCTTATTACCCTTTTCTATATTGAAACTAGTCTTTATTTCCTAGGTTTGGCTATTCGGCTTTGAGCTAAGATGGTCCACGTAAAACGTCTTGCTAGATGAACTGCACATTTGTGTTTGGCTTATGAATGGGACGTCTTTCGGTTAGTTCCTGGCTAGCAGTTGGATGTGCTGTGATAGGATAACAATTATGTTCACAGGTCATTTGCTGTCGTAGCTCGGTACCGGTCTACCTACGAGTCCATTTAACTTTTTATTACCCCACAGTTTATAAAGGCATTTTTACACGACCAATAGCGCCGAATGTGGGTGCCTCCTGCTCCACTGTTTACTTTCCTGTGAAAATTTCGAGGATGAGGAAGAAAGTTAACCGGTGATTTTGTTAGCATAGCCAGAAGCCTCGTAAGAAACTGTAGGCCCGATGATACCACTCGTTAGACGGATGTGTGTTCTACTTGTGTTTTCTGACCTGTTTGCTATACTATTGAGATCCTAAAGAGTAATTGTGGATGCGCTGAGATGGGTAATGCAAAAGGATGGAAAGTTAGGCAACTTGGTATTTCTCTATATTAATCAAGTGCGTGACAGCCGAGCTCGTGCCTTATTGTGTTCTCCCTGCCCTGTAGATCTGCGATGTGTCACTGTTGGCATGCTTTCATTAGTCACATCATTCGTACAGACAAGTGTCCATGTGAGATGAATACTACCGGTATTTGTGTGCGCAGTGTACTATGCGCTTTTATTTTCTCCCTTGTGTCTCATGGCTGTGCGTAGAAATCTGGTCTGTGAGTTTTCGCCTGATGTATTTTCTTTCCGACCCCGTAAGGTGCAAAATTTGTGCTGAAGCACTGGAAGACCCTCCTATTGCGCCTGCGGATAAGCCAGCGGAAAATCCAATGCCGGACTCAATAGACGTAAGGTTCCCTTCGCCTGTTCACGAGCCTACTTCACCTACTTTTATCCCCTCGGATTCCGATGAAATTCACGTGGTAAGGGGAGACAAGGCAAATACTCATGAAGACGCCGAAGAATCTTATCATTCAAATTCTGAGATTGAAGTGTCTGTTAACCACAAGAATAAGTGCAAGAGAAAATGGCTTAAGCGTTTCCTTTCAAAGTCTGGTATGTCAGAGACTTATTTCTGTTCTTTTTTTCGCTTTGATTCTCCTTTCAATTCGTCCTTACTTTCGTCTTTAGAATATGTTTTCGGATGTGCAAATAATCTGATTTACATAGTCGGAAATCTAGATCGGTTCCACTTCAACATATTCAGAAGTATTCGGGAAAATTACGTGCCCTTAATGTAAGCGAAAATTCCAGGGTGCAGATGTTTACTAATAGGTCGACCTAAAAGCCATTTTTCGTTAGAACTCCGCGAGCGGTTAGAGATATAGGCAGAATGATATTATCGACGAATTCAAGGGAGACCGGAGAGGAAATTTCTGTCTTATTAGCCGTCACCACATCCATACCCAACCCCCGGTTGTTACGGCACCCGCGTCTTTAACCCGCTACCTGTTGTTTAGCAGTCCAACGCTCTAACCCGCTGCGTCACGGACTCGTCTTGGCTGTTTCGATTAAGAATAATAACAATTGTAGCTGGAAGCTCAGCGATTTCTTATGAAACTCACTCGTCCCGTTGTGACTTCAGGCTCATTCTAAAATCCCGCTGGCTGCTGAAAAGCGGGTATTGACATAAGTAGAATGGCATAACCAAAAGTACCCATTATCGGTGAGCACCAATCTAAACCAACGAGCCACGGGTTCGGGCCTTGACTGCAACCACACCTCGGGTATGATATGGCAGATTGATGAAATATAATAGGCCATAAATTCCCGTTCCGGTCTCCCATGTCTTTGAAGTTTATGCCATTCTTTTCTCCCTTACCTCTAACGTTCGTCCCTATTCACGTCCCTTAACCCGAAATCACGTCCTCGTGTCAGCAATGGCAGTACTTTATCTTTAACTTTTCACGCACATGAAATACTGAATATCCTTCTTTTCGGAGTAATCAGCATTTTAAAAACAACAGGATCTGCTATGTGGTCCCGTGCTAACGTTGTTGTCTCCATTTGAATGGAGACTGCAGAGACGCCTTTTTCTGCTGTTCTCTGTTCAATAACCCACTCTTCAATTTTGTCCTCTTACGGTGGCCATCTCACTTTGCTCCGTCGGAAACTCTGTTTGGTCTGCTTGACTTGACGCAGGTCATCTTCTTGTTGCCTCTAATTCCGTACTATTGATTCATTTATGCTGAAGTGTGTCTTCTGACAGTTGCCATTTAGAGGTCCATACACACACTGTAATATTACGCTGAAGCATAGTATATATTACTTGGCGGCGCTCCTGAGTATGGATTGATGCAGCGCCGTGTACCACACAAAATCGTTTCGATACATAAGGCGTTCTTGGTTTTAAGGCGCACTGTCGTCTGGTTTTCGAAAATATTACAATGCTCGTATTATTTTAATCTCATTCCCGTTGGGGCATTTCCGTTTATAGGTTTCAAATAGCATGCTGTGTACTTCGCCCACATCTCTTTATGTGGGTGGAAAGAAACCGTTAAACGTCCATTAAATTATTAAGATATGAAAACTGCGCCAACAGTCAATAAAAAGGAACAGGTATCATAAAATTAGCACTTTTCCGCTTTCATTTTCTGGCTTCTGTGAGAGGTTCGGGCTCGTTTTCCTCCGTTCTCGTTGCCATGTTGTCCTTAATTCGTTTTATAGAAACTTTATTGTTTTGCTGTCAAACGTATACTGTCTCTCTTTTTGGGGTTAATCTTAATTTTGCATTTTTGTCTTGGCTGATGCTCAGTTACCATTCACGTTATCTGCCCGGTTAAACTGCATACTTGTAATTTTAGTTCTTCGTACATCTGAGAAATAGTACTACCCATCGCATACCTTCCATTAATTCAGTGAACAAACAGCTATTTTGAAAATTCTTACTTTTCTTCTCCCTAATGCTGCAATCCAAACCCAACCTCACTACCGGACTTTTCACTGGCGGGATAACTAGTCATCTCGAAAACGGATAAAAGTAAGCTCACAGACCACGTAGTCGACGTCCCGCTAACGTTTATTTTGTTGGTTGAGTGGCCTTGTCCTTTGGTTTGCATGGCTCCCTCGGTGTTGTTTGAACCGCCGTCTATTTCCCCGCCCGCTGCAATTAGCCCCCGTGTGATTTTTCTTGCACGGAAATTCTCTGGCGCACGTGACCGTCAGTCGAGCATTTTTGCATGCAAAAGCCGCTGTCGGCTTAAGTAGAATACTCTTTTTTTGTAAGGGGATTTTTTCTTCTTCAGTAACTTGATCTGCGTTGATCGCCGCCTCTTCAGTTTTTTGTCCTACAAAACTGAGATAACCGACCTCCGGAATTTTTTCTATCATTGACTTGCAGTTCAAGCCCTTCCGCTCGTGGATAGCTCCGGCGACTTTAATCTGAAACCCGGCTGGGAATCAGTGACCGGTTCCTTCATCGCCATTAACGCCTTTCCCATATCCTGTCGCTGTGTTAAATCCCCGCAAGGTCCGGCACCCTCCGCTCACCTTGGTGACGGTTGTCTTGATTTGATACTGGTACACAAATGCTCGCATCACGAGTTCCTGCAGTATCTAGTCCTACTGACAAATGCTAAGTCGTCTGGGGCTTCAGCTCATCATCCTGCCGTCACGGCCGAGCACTTAAAGTTGCCTTTCGTGGAGGTACATCGGGTTCACGCAATGGAGTTTACCCCTCTGGACCGCAACAACCGGCCTCTCCCCGCGTGTACTCCCAGTACAATGTATGATAGCGTTCTCACTGCTAGTGTGCACGCTAAGCACAGAGATCCCAATGTTTCCGTCTGGTGTGTCGACGGAGAGATTTTGCGACAGGCCCACGTCTTTTGTCGGTGCGTATTTACACTATGTCCTTGTAGTAGTTTAAGCTTTTACTTCTTATTTTTTAATGTTTTTTTTCAGTGCCTTACGGGGCCTTTTTCCCCATACTTTACACTTCCGATTAACTTTTGGAACTTCAAACCATATTTCCTATTCTTTATCAACCTCCCATTTAGCAAGAACTATAAAGAAAGTTGAGTGCATGCTTTTCTTGCTCAAGCAAAAAAATGATGTTTATTCGGGTGATGTTGTCAAAAAACACAGCAGACCCTGAAATTAGCGTTATTGGCTGTTTTCGTTATTTATAAGTGCAAGCTAAACATAATTATTAAAGTTTCAAGCTGAGTTATTTTAAAATTAAATTTTAGAGTCACACTTACTTTGCTTTAGTTGCGTCAGATTTTGAAATAGGTAGCTCAAAGCGTGCGTCCTACGCTGAGAAACGACTGCCCTGATATTAGACTTCACGTTTTATAGCTAGTATTTAATATATATTCCGGGAACTAGCCTATCTCCAAGGGTATGCAACCTTAACGACAAATAGTAAGCAGCTCTCGTACTCAACCGACATTGAATGACGTGATTTGCCACTGTTGAGGCCTAACCTTGAGCTTTTTTATTCGGTCTTATTTATTATTCGCCGCGTATTTTCTTCCAGCATGCTGTTGATTAGTTTGCGATAAGTAAGGCTGTTTCTTCCCCACATTTTAGTACCAGTTCTTTCCAACTTTATACCCCTGCAGTCTTCTAATAAGCGGTCAGGCTGTCTCCCTTTCACCATTCTCTGTTTTCTCTTTCATAACCTACCTTCGTAGCACTCCGTGTCCCTTTTATTTATTCTTCGAACTGTCATTTTACAAAATACATATGCTCGTCCAATTTCATTTTTTCAGCATGCACCGGCAACTTGTCAGGGTATTTGGCCGTGGACCCGAGGACTGAGGCTCATGGTAGTGGTTCGACTATTTTCAACGAAAAAGCAGCATGCAGAGATGTGTACTAACATATTCTTCACTACATCTTTCCCTCATTACTACTGAGTCTTTCTCAAGCGACTGAAACTATTCAGGGTTTTTGTTGTACATGCAGTCGACCTTTTTTCAATCCCATTGGTTAACTTTGAAGGCCGTTTTCTATTCTGTCAGCATTGACTCCATTCTCTCCTTCAAAGTCTAGTTTTCCACGTTATTTTTTTAACTTTGTGGCCGGTGAAGGAACTTTTCTACCTGTTCTTTTTGTTTTTTGCTCAGAACGATTTTTTGCTTTATCTTTTTATGGCAGTTGACCCAATGCGTGGGCAGAAGGGTGGTTGTAAAGCTGTTTTTTGTCCGGGAGTACTCTCAGCGCCCACGCGATAACTAGTCTTGATCGGGATAGAGCAGAATATTTTATTTTTTTAACTCTTTCGGCTTAACACGGCTAGACGCATGTTGATTTTAAACTGCACGTTACCAAATTGCTCCGCTACAGTCAGTCTTTTGAGGAATTTCGCATAAGGCTTGGAAGCTTGACTTGTTGCTGTTAAGAGCATGTGAGTTATTTCGGTGATAATTTCTGCCCCTGCATAATATCTCGTGTTAGGTTCTCCGTGGGTCACGGCGCCGGGATCGCGACGCGTCCCAATGCGTTCCCATTGAGAGTTTCTTCAACGGCTCGGATGCTTTCTGTCAGGAAAGTTTTGAAATCTAGGTTGCAGTTTGGTTCCACTGGGAACAGCTGGTTCATTGCAGTATCGGATACTTTTAAAGTGGTTGAGGTCAGTTCTGGCGTGCTCAGAGAATCCGTGATTTTTAAGTCATACATATTGTGCCATCGGAACTGATTCGCGACGCTTTTCGCTTGATACAGACGGTAGATGGCCTTGGTGGCATACAAGGATTTTGTATTTCGCTGCGTACCCTTCGATCTTCTCGCCTTTCCCTGCTATCCAGTCCCCTGCATCTCCCAAAGAGTTTGCTGTGCAAGGCAACGGCATTTGAAGAAAACCGCCTTGTTTGCCTCAGCCCTGGTGTCCGTGCAGGCAGTCATCCTCTGCGAGTAGGTTGCTGATTTCGCCATCGTTATTGTTAAACTAGTTCTGGATTCGACGACGTGTGTGGCCGGAGACGGGGACTGGATGGTGTTCCTCAGTTGACACAACTGTGTCTGGAGCCTTCAGGTCGTCCAGTCGCTGTGTAAATTATTTGCTGAAATCAAAACAATGGGCAGGAAACTGTAGCAAAGCAGTAGTTACCTTTCCTGGTGATACCTTTGATGTATTTATTCGTTCATGGTTTAAATCATCTCACGGTGGTGATGAGGATGAGGTAATCCGTCAAGCCGTAGATAATGCAGCGCAAGCTCAGCCCTCAAATGGGAATGGATACATGTATGGGAACCCTGCAGAGTTGAGAGTATGGCAAGTGGTAGCTTGGTAGTGCCGGGCATCTTCATCGGCCGCTCGGCCATTTAAGTGTGTGGTTTTGTAGTAAAATAACCAAAAGCAGGGGCCAAAATATGCTGAATCTCGGGTAAAAAGCTGTCCATGGATAGTGGCTGACTACATCGAAGATTTGGAAGACCGGCTTTCGTTCGGTGTAACCAAGCTGTTTTGGGTTGTGAAGTCGACAACGTGAAAGTTTCCCATATCACAGTTCAAGGAAGAATGGTATGTTCAAGTCTTAACACGAATACGTATAAAAATTGAATGCTGGACATATTTCTATGTGCATTCTTGAAGGTATTTGGCTCAGAGATAAAAGTAGCTTAACTTATGACGGGCCTTGCGTAATGCATTGTAATAATCAGATAGCAGAACATAAACGGGATGAACTAACAGTAAGTACAGATAGTTGCTACTTCTTTTCCATGTAGGCGTTCTTATTAAGGATGCAACTGAATCGAGGTTACTAGTTCTGTGGAAGTAGACGAAATATTGTGCTCCCGGGCAAGCTTGTCATTTGCCTGCCTTTCCTACCGGTGTCAATCACCGCCATCCATGCATCTGAGGCCCCATGCAATAAAATATTTTCTGCCCGACGTTGCCCCCGACGATAAATCTAAGTTTTAGTACGATGGCTCCCCCTTCGCATCTGCTTATCGTGACCTACATGTCACGAGATCAGTAGCGATATGTGCTTGAATTGGATTATTGTAACGGAACGCGACAAGTCCTGAGTTGCTTCCTTTCCTCACACCCATAATTTTCCAGCTGCAGTACGGCTGAAGTAAGTGCTAATCTGGTGGCCTACGCCGCACCCATCCTGTCTACTAGTGTCAGGCTTGTTGATCCCTAACCTACGTGAACCAGACGACACTCACTCGTACATCATGTTTGTGAGTCTCACCACAGGAAAATGAAAGATTAACGCCTTGTCGTAGATATTTAACCTTTTTTGTCAAAGTAGTAGGATCGGCAAAACAAGGGCTTCCCTACCACAAACCAGAAAAGACTGAGTAGGCTGGACGAGCTTTACTGAGAGAAATAGCTTACAAGATACATTACAAACAGATACTACTCGCTGCCTCTTCAGTTGTGTCCTTCAGTGTCCGCCCTTGAGGGTCTTATACCTACATGCTTATGGATGTCTGTCACATTAATCCCTTCAATGAAGGGCACACGTTGCCTTGCCGGTGCCAAAGCGTGAATGGCTCCAGGAAATAATTGACCAGGAGCATGAGATGAACCCGAGGGCGTGAGTCAGCTTTGCCGCTCACGACCACACGAACGAACTGCTCCGGCCAGGAGCGGAAAACAAACAAACATCTCGGAGCCGCAATTATGTGAACGTACTGCCAAGTTGTCTATAAAAAAGATTACTCATGCTAGCTCTGCCCTTGACTAGACACGGGTCTAGTTCCGGCGGTGCAAATTAATAAAGAGCACTGGTAGATTGGTGGATTGTAAATTAATAACTTAGGAAATCCTCCAGTCAGCTTGACGTAAAAACTGTTGGATTTTCTACGGTGTAGTAACCTGTGCGGTTACCTTGACCTCTTTGTAGTTTAACACGCTGCTCCCAGTGAGACCTCGTAGCTTCGGTGTTTTCAATGCTAAAGCCTTCCCTCTGCTGTGGTGGGTTCAAATCTTATAGTGGCTGTCAAATTTTCGCAATTGGGCTATGTAAAGGTATTGATGCTTTTTTATCTTGAGGGCCTTGTCTGTGGTGGATGTTATACCTCCTTAAAGGCTCCCGACTTCGAAAAGGAAAATAGTTATGGGAACTTGTAAATGCCAGCAGTTTGTTGTCGTTAAGGTGGTAAACTCACGACTCTCATGGAAATGCTCTATCACTAGACAAGTTGTAAGTACTTTACGCCGAAGGTACCGTATCGCATTCAACTGGCAGGAATTTCTTCGAAACGAAAGCTGATGGTCGAGACGCACCAGCAAGGGGTTGCTGATGGACTTAACCTACAGCTACATTCGAAACATCTGTCAACTTTGACAGAGAAGTTTCGTGATCAGGAGGATTGAGTAAGGCAACATTGATAAAGGAAGCCATTATTCTCTCCAGAACTGTCCGTACTTCGTCGCTTATTTGCTAAGCGACAGCATGCGGCCAACACAGTTTGGTATTATCCGACTGTTAAGTGTGAAACTGTTACTTGAAGGTTCGTGAAGGGGAATTACGGATAGCTTCAACCTTGTAGAGCAGAGGACGCAAGGGATCAGGATCAGCATGCTGGTCAAAGAATTCAAGTTAAAGCACATCATAACGCACTTCGACGGATTGATGATGACGTCTCATTCGTCGGGAAGGTAAAACACCGATGCGAGCTGCACATTGTGGTCTTCAGCATTCTGCCTAGCCACCCAGAGATCATCAGTGTCGGTGTACAGAAAGAGACAGACCACTTAAGTTAGGTCGATGGATCCGTGAAAAGTCTGGGTGGCTTTACGCAGGAATAAGTGTATACGGATGAGGTGATGGAATCCTAAAAGTCAGGAAAATAAATTTATTGTCGCAGCGGTTGTATCTGCTTCCCAATTATTTCCTGGTACTCGCATTTTCGCTTTTCTCCCCGTGATTCTAAATCGGTACCAAAGGTCTCATTCTTAGGATCTCACTGTAGCCCTTTTCGGCAAATAAGTTAACTCTAAAATCAACCCGGTGCGCATCTTACATCAAAAACCTCTTCCGTGCTGAAAAATGACGGCAGGTCGCAGTTTATTCGACGAGACCCAGCCATGCATTCAAATTCGATGATGTTGAAATTCTCGCAAGAGGTGGCAATCGTGGGTGCCGTGAGTTGCCTGAGTCATGGTTTACAGGCCACCAGTCCATCAACAAACGCAATGATTTGGCATTCCCATACGGTGTACTGAGACATTACCTCAGCAAGAGAATCAGTCACGTGGGAAGGGCCGGGCCCAGCAACAACACTGACGACAGTGAGCATAATTATCGCGCAATTACCAAACCTGCATCCGACACGGCCAAGAAAATCGTGGCAATTAATGAGTCGAAAGCGAAGTGTCAAGCCATCACCGTATCAATTAAGACCCAAGAGGTTGCTACAGGAGTAGATAATTATATTTCGCACACGGATTACCATTACGAACTATGAATACCACGCAATCTGGGTATGTTTCACCCCTATTTGCGTATGACTCAGACTATTCTACCATTACCTATGGTTAAGGATTCCAGATGGAATCCGAAACGTCAGGTAAATAAAACACTTTTTTCAGTGGTCGCATCTTCTTCTTCTCCTTAACTGTTCCCTGGAACTCGCATATTCACTTCTATTAGCAATGAGTTTGTGGTTTAATGGTTAGAACGTTTGACTCTGATCAAAGAGGTCGTGAATTCGAGGCTCGGGTTGGACACCATTTAGGTCTGGGTATGACTGGCTGACGATGGCTAATAAGCCAGAAATGGCCATCCCAGTCTCCCGTAGCTTTGCCGGTAATACTAGCTGCTTACACTACCAATTGCTACGGCTGTCAGAGCCTCTCTCGGGGCCCCAGACAGAGCGGGACAGATGAGTCCCGTTAGCGGTTAGTTGAACGTTCTTCAATGAGTGTCAATACCCCACGACCTAACCCGGCAAGACAACGAGCTCGTGGCTCAAAAGTTAGGGCGTGTGACTCTCATCAAGGAGGTCGCGAGTTCGAGCCTCGGGTGGAACGCTAGTTGGGTCTGGGTATGACGGGCTGACGACGGCTAATATGCCAGAAATAGCCATCCTAGTCTTCCTTGTTTTCGCCGGTAATAATATCTACCTAAAGAGTTGGCAGCTTGCTTAGGGAGACAATGGCTAGGCCAGCAGTGGTAAGCTGGGGTGAGAGAGATCATGTTCATCTGATCTCATGTACCCACAAGTAAACATCTCTAATTTAGATTGATATATACCTAGAAGGTGTGACTACGGTTGGAGGCGACAAGGAGATGTGTTTCACCGATCTTTGATTTCACCTGGGTCGCCTGTGGGATCTGTTGTAGGTGACGAAATAAGGCGGGTTGTAGCCACGATATTTGATGCTTAATTAGATTTTATACGGGTAAATGCGATGAGATGAAAGCGAACTTAGTGGGCTTGGTGAATTGATTACCTCAGTAAGTTCTTTGATCACAGTTAGGATTCCCGCTAACGAAGAGATGCCAAATTCTGTGAGGGATTCGCAATATGTGAGCTCAAGCTCGCGACAAGAAAATATAGAGTGACTGATATAGTGGAAAGTTTGTACAGGTAGGACTTTAAGAAATCATGCATCAAGTGGTTGACAATCCGTGTCAACTGGCAGCTGAAGGAATACCAAATTTGTATAGCAAGATGTGTTGCACTTCTCATTGGAAATTTTCCTACAGTAAACTCCTGACTGTTATACAGATTCAGAAGGAATAATAGTGGTGTAAAGACGGAGTCCCGTGAGCAAACTGTAATAGCCTTAATGTCGGGATTAAAAAATATTCAGACGTAGTCGTTCGAAGTTACCAACATATCGAATTTAAATACCTTCGTTTTTAGTCCACCATACAGATGACCTTTACTCATTCACAATGTTAACACTTCAAGTACGGCTTCTATTTGGTCAACGTCGACTCTACCCTCTCCCCCAAACTTTTCGTTTTCTACGCAATTTTTTGCATTGTGGTCGGGAAGCAAACAGTGAATTACCTATTTATTTTTATTCTTTGGTCACTGGATGTCTAACCTTATTTTTTTGTTAGAAACTCCTTTTCAAGCGATATTTTTCGGCAATTCTCCACTGGAATGGAACATTTCCCCAAAATAACCCTATCGCGTGGACAGGCCGCTGTTTACAGAGCTCTTCGTCACCCGACAGTATTCTCTAGGCTCAAGCAACAATTCGTGCCAATCGGTATGCAGTGTGATGTCTTCTCTTTTATTGATTCTGCTCTACACAATTAGAAGCATACAGGTCTTAAACTGCAAGCGGTGATAGTGCTCATCGAATACACAGGAACAAAGCCAAAGAAAGAGGATTGAGGCTCTGATGATGAGGGGGGTGACGATGGCCTTGATCGTTAACAGTTGACACAGGCAGTTAGAATTTTAACTGTTCTTATGCGTTGCCCTTGTCGTCGTGGGTTCGTTCCTCACGAGGCTGTCGTTTTTCAAAATTGGGTCAGGCAAATTCGCTATCGTCTTCCACGAGTCTACTGTGTGCATGACAGCAATTTGGCGCAGAAACGCTGACTTGTTTGTTAGTAGCCTTGTGCTGTTTCTATCGTGCGCTCCCTTCATTACCTATCCGCGCGCGGAATCATGAGGCTTTGGTTGGAGATTTTTCGTCAAATCTGCTCCAAGCGAGAGTTATAGAAGAGTTAAGTAACTTCTTGCGGATATGGATCGAGTAAATCCGTAAAAACTCCATGGTCACAACCAATGCGGAACGTTGTCGAGCGCACTTTTGTGTGCATGCAGCATGGGAACCGTGTGCAAGTGTTTTTATGTGGGATGACTCATGGTTGAAATGTGAGCATTTCCAACACATACAGACTTTAAAAGGCATGCGTGGATATTACTCTGCTATAGTCGGTTTTTCGAAGCCTTTTTAATGGTTATTAGAAGCCTGGAATGTTGCCATTAACATTGTGGGCCTCGTTTTTGCGAGAATTGCTGCCCTTAAATGCCTTGCAGTTCCTTAAAGCTTTAACTATTATATTGATTTGCGGTGCGGTGCAAAACTGAAGGTATGGTTTCCTTAATAACACTACTCATTGTAAATCAATCAATTGGATCACATTACTGCAACTATGTAGCGGTTAGCACGCAACATGCCGCATTGCCTGCCACATAAATCTGTCCATTCCCATTATGGCAGACTGTGCAAATAGCACAAATTATTTGACTGTGGGGTTATATAATGTCTTACCCTTGCCGATGTGCGTTCGTCTCCAATGTTGCTGTCGTATGTCAAAAAGTCGGGTAGGTAAGTAAATAATGTTGTTAGGAAAATGCTTTCCATTTGGGCAGTTGCGCTAACCCTTAGGTCCTGCTCAATCTTTGAAGTTTCTGCATGGATGAGGCCTCATGTGCAGTAGCAGTAAGAGGAAGGTCTTCTAACACCTTATTGAGCCTTAAAGATTTCTTAGCGCAAAAGTAAATTTCAAACTACCGCCACTTTTTCTATACGTGTGCTGAAACTGCAAAATTAATCTTCAGTGCACATAACTAACAAAAATTTATTAAAATAATTTAACTTCTGCGATTGCCGAATACCCTAGCGATAGCTGCTCACGGTGCTTTGTCAACTCCTTAAGTAGGAATACCTGGAAAAACTGAACGTTGGCCTTACTCCTGTGTGAATTTGTGAAGATAACTGGCTCATGCGTAAGAGCACTTTTGCTTGCGAAGGACCTTGCATTTTGTATCGTAATAATCAGCTGATAGAAATTAAACTCGGCACATAACGATTCAAGAGTAGATCCAGTCATTCGAGGCAGATGTTTGATCGGTTGCATGCCAAAAAGGATGCAACAATATGTCAATGTGAGCGGTAATATTAATAATGCAAATGCATCCTTCGGATTAGACCCCGTCTCGCACTCTAAAAAAGCCAGCCGGTCATGCTTACTTTTCCCAGCACCGCTGCGTACCGCTTTTAATGCATAATAAAGGCCTACAATATACTATTCCCTCAATGACTTGAGCACCAGACGAGGAACATTAGTTACAGTACGATTGTTCTTACTTGGCACGACGACCTCAAGGTCACGAGATCAGGGGGCGACAGGTGCTTGAAGTGGGCTATTGTGATGAAATGCGACAACTTCAATGCTGCAGGGTCACATTTAGAATAGGCATTCGAAAGCCGACCTTCAATCTGGAGGACAACTGAGTCGTGTCAACAGTCTGTTGCCTTTCAAGGCATGGATGTTAGCTCGTTAGGAGTGGTTCTATGATTGAACTATTTAGTCTTGAAAACACCTGCCCTGTCGTGCAATCTATAGGTGTCATCTCCAGTGAACCTCAGAAACGTCAGCAAATTGAGCGACAGGATCACACAAAATGTTTCGATTAAAATCGAATGAATTGAAGGTGTAACATAAGCCCACTGCACTGTTATATTAAACCTACTGAGACCCTGGCATGGTTCCATGGAATATGGGATGGCATGCTTTCTTACGCTTGGCTACGTTCTCTCTAGCGTCTGAAATGACGTTATGGTGCACTCGCTTTTCGGCAAGCTTTCGTTATCATCTGGTAGACCGTATCCTGAGGAACGGCTCTGCCCTATGCAGTAGAATAAAAAAAGCCAATCTACTTAAAAGTTCACATTGATGGCACCAGTTAGACCTAAATAATAATGCCCGCTATTTTGCGACAGGACTAAGCATGACTGACGCAGGAAGTACGGTTCCTCAATCCAATTGAACATAGGATTCCACCACTCGTATACGTCACAACGTCTAAGTGCTCGTTTGTTAACAAACGTTGTACTTGGTAAGAGTCTACCACAGACACGGACATTTTTGTCGAATACAAGGTAGTTTATTTTCTTGCTGGTAAAATAACTGAAAATTCGTCAATGATCGTGAAACAGGAGTAGGGTTGAAGGACTTCAAATGGTCGAAAAGGATGTGTCCTCGAAATACGAGAGGACTCCTTTTAAAAGAACACGAAAATGCTCGTTGTGTTTATTCTGATCCTAACCTCAAGGTCACAAGTCCCAGGAAATACAGAATATAATGATCATCTTCCGAGACCAGAATGGCAAGAGTTTGAGATAAAGTATAGCCAATGCATACGGTGGCCTTAGAGCAAATGGTGAACAAGATCATCAGGCATCGATTTCAGTTTGCATAAGTGCAGTTCACTCTCAATACGCGCTTCATAGCGAATGCAGATGTTAAATATGGAAAACGTCTTGTTGGAAAAATCAAAACGTGATCTAATGGTAAGTATCTGGACTGTCAGGAATTATAAAACTGGCGTGCTTATTGAACTGAAAAGTTTGGCATTACTCAAGGCTTTTTAGTCACTGCAGGGACGCTAGTCACCAGTGACGGTCTTGGAAACCCTATGGAGGGAGACGCGCACGGACTGTCAGATTGACAGACGGAACCCATCTGAAGTGTTTAGCCGACCTCGGCATTGGAGACAGCGAGACGTGAGAGGGTAGGGTTAGAAAACACAGGAGCACCAGTGGTGCGGAGGTGATGAGTAGCATCGTAAGGTTGGGTCCATACGCTGAAGCTTGAACGGATAAATGCAGGATATTTGAAGAACTGACCAAATAAACTATCTGGGTCAGGATGCAGGATTACAATTTTGTGGAAAACTTCAGACGATGCGGTACCTTGGGGGGTGAGCTTAGTGGTCTAGTCGTTTAAAGGAGACTAACGGCAGGGGACCATGAGATGTAGGCGCCAAGAATGGCGCAGACCACGTCAGCAACAGCAAATTCCCAATGGAAGAACCGCTGGAGGCTGTCGTCCAGCGAATGAGAACAGGTCTAGAAGGTAGTAAGTGGTGAGCTATTGATGGCCGGAAGGGGGAGGTCAGGACTGGGATAACGATGGTCGGCTACTTTGGGAGGGATAACAATCAGTTGAGTATCAGTATCACTCAGAAACTATCTGTCACTCCTGATGTCACAAAAATAGAAGGTGGGATCACTGGCAGAAAAGCCAGTGAGATGGGCGTGTCGGAAGTAGTGATTGTTGACTACAGAATGCTCCCCCAAGTCAAACGTCAGAAACACTAATTAGGTTGGACATTGTACTGTAGGAAGGCAGTGAACAAAAGACTGCAAAAAAATTCGCTAACAGTAAACAAATCAGTTGATGTGCTTTGTGTTCCGTGCCTCTGCGCACAGATTGTGGGATCCGGGGTCGTCCTCCAGCCAACCAGAAAATAGCGCTCGCGGGTTGGGTCGAGTTATCATGGGGACTCGCGGTAGTGGCTCGACCTTGAGACGGGCGTAGGCGACCGGTGCATGTGCACTCATCGGTGGCAGTGAGCCTTGGTACACGTTTGCCTGCGTGGATTGAGTCATGTGGAGGCCTGCAGGTAGTCGGTCAGGGAGCGCTTGGCGGTGCGTAGATTGACAGTGAAGAAAAGGTGTCATCGCAGGGGGCTGATCTGAGGACCGCCACAGATGCACTGTCCTTGGGGTGACCTGTTTGCTCTGCTGGGGGAAGCGAGAGAGCAGGTAGAAATACAGTGACTGGCTCTTGCCCCAAATGTGTAGTGGTAAGAACAGGTGGCAGCTCAGATATGACGAGAGCGAGAAGGCTCGACAGTCCGAGCAAATGACCTCAGTGGTCCCCTGGACAAAGGTGTAGTGGATGGTTGACGAGTAGCTACCTGCTCGACACACGACATAATTCGAGCACTCTGCTTGAAATAGAGAGACACTGGAGACACCTGCAGAGTTGAGAGTGCAACAAGCGGTGGCTTGGCAGTGCCGAGCACCGTCAGCAGCCGTTCGGTCATTTCAGTAAGTGAAGTGGTTTGGGCTTTCATTTTGGGTCACTACTGTGTTGGAGTTGTTAAGTTGACAGCGTGAAAATTTCCCAAATCACAGGTCAGGGAAGAAGTATTAGGTTAATTTCTAATAATAACACTTTTACAATCTGCACCTTGGGCTCATTGTCATTTACCTATATAACCACGAACGTATCTCGCTCAAAGTTAAAAACAATTTTGCCTATGATGGGCTTTGCGTACTGCATCGTGATAATCGGGTGCATAATTTGGACCTGGCACATGACTACTTATGAGCAAATCATATTGCAAGGAGCATGTGTTTCATCCGTTGAATGCCGAGGTATTTGCTACGTTTTCCCATGTAGGTGGTCATATTAACGATGCAAATTTATCGCCATCACTAGTTCTAATTTTTTTAATCTTGCGAAAATTTTTAATGGGAAATTTCAGAAGATAAATTGGTGAACATACGTTTTTTTCGATAAATTTTCATCAGGCTTTTACATTTATATGGTACTGAAATCAATAAACAATGGTGGTTAGTGGACAGATTTCGCGTTATTGTTGTCAGGGTCGGTGGATGGGGGAAAGGGAGGTGGGGTGGAGGGGGTTGGGGAAGTTGCGGACAAAAGGTCAATCTCTAGCCGGCCCGGCGTCCGAGGCAGGTGATAAGGTGTGCATGGTTGGATTTAGGACTTGTTCGTCTCTGTGGGGGTCCGTTTCCGAGGCCAGTGGTCCACCGTGTATAGGCGTGTTAGCTGGTTTCGCCCATGGTAACTGTGGCGCCGCGACGAAGTTCTTTCGGGCGCACAGCACTGGTCGGCGTAGCCTAATGGCGGCAGCCTCTGCCGTCGCCAACAGACGCTATCCGAGGAATTTTGAATAGCTCGAGGGCACCCTGTAGATCACTCGGAAGGCCTCTTTGGTATCCACGCGATGGTCAGCGTCTACCAGGTGCGCTAGAATGGAACTATTTATGCCCTTTATTTGGCCCTTCCCTAACCATGCTGGTATGCGTTCTCTTACTCTTTTGGATAAGCGCCAGCTCGAGCGACCAATATATCCTGCCCCACAGGAACAGGTAAATGAATATATGCACATAGAGGTGGTCTGAGCTGGCAGTCTATCCTTGATTTCTCCGTATAGGATGGAAGTGGTTGAGAACAATACATGGGCGTTGGCTGCTGGGAAGGTAGTTGCTACGGCTTGACTCAGGCGCCTCCTTAGAAATTCGCTTGGTCCGTCCCCTTGAAATGGGACTCTGATGACGACTCGTTTCTTCTCTACTGTTAATACTGAGGGCTTTGGCGCCCTTTCAGCCATGTTTTTAGCGATAAATCGACTAAGATACCCATTTTGTCAATAGTTCTGTAGGTATAGACCCAACAGCGTGCTCCATCACAAGCCTACCAGTCGTGCTGACTTTTCCCAACAGCGCCAATCCCCATTTCCACCGTCCTGCCAGATACGATTTCCTGACTGACTCGCACCTCGAGGAGAAATTGCAGTTAGAGTACGACAGCTCCTCCTTCGTATCTGGCTGTGGTGACCCTTATGTCACAAGATTAGAGTATTGTAACGGAATGGCACAGCCTTGCTGTTGCTGTGCGTTGTCACACCCTACATTTTCCAAACGACAGACAGCTGAAGATAAGCATCAACCTTGTGACCGACTTCGCATTCGTCACATCTCCTAGTGTTACGCTTGCTGATCCCTAACTCACATGAACCCGACCTTGGTAATTTGGAGATCATATTCATGAGCTTCGACACATTGTACTATTTAGAGGAGGCAGTTTAAAGCTCGTCCTTAATTTGGAGGAAGACCGAGTTATCCCAGCAGCCTGTCGCTTCTCAGAGTACAGATGTTAGTCCGTCAGGACAGTTCGTATGATGGATCGACTTAGTCTAGAAAGCTCATGTCGTGCGGTACTCAGTTTTTTCCGTGCAATACTTGCGGGTAATATAAGCCAGAAGAAGAATTTCGAGAAAAGATGAAGATTGATAAGGCGAATGGAGGTATTTGATGCTAACGATGAGGAGAGTAACTGCGTCAGTTAGGATTGCTAGCTAGCTTGGAGTCTTGGCTCTTCTCGTGCCTTGCCCATGCTGTTGTGGATTTGCATATAAGGGGGCTTGGTTTTTCAGAAGTGATTCAGATGAGTTATTAGCATGATTATGCACACGTTTTCAACGTCAATCTTTGAAATAGTCATTGCGCTCTATTGGGTCTTTGCCATTTCAGCATGAACGATGTATTTTGTAGAAAAGCACCCGCTTGCGATTCGGGCCATTTTTTCATCCAATCCAGAAATGGTAGTTTCATTTTATTGTATCTAGTGCTTTCCGAAAATCATATTTTGCAATCTATTCATCGAGCAAACAAAAACTAAATTTGTTCTTGTCACCAGCTCAGAAATATATCTAGCCAATTGGAACATGGTGAATTTCTGTGTACTCATGATTGCACAATTTTTGGCTAACAGGAGTAATTTACATGAAACTACGGATTTCTTTTTCAAGGCGCACACATGATAATATATTTTTTGAATCACTAACATCCCAAAGAGCGTAATACCCGGGTTATAGTATTTCAGATATCTTCGCCATATCCTTCAGTAGCTTGGCAAATACAGTTTATGAATAGAGACTCGGCACGTAGCCCCTCGAATGCGGAGCGACCTTGATCCCCGTTTCTGAGGTTCAATTTTACAGGCTTCAGTGAATCGAGGAAAGTATTTATGACTATAAAAGAGCTTTTATCCTATCCGGTTGGTCGAACATTAGATTCCCCGAAGGTTGACGTGAGCAACATAATTGTCCAGCCTGTGGTATATCACAGGATTGGGGACGGCTGTAGTTGTCATTTCGTATGTTTACGACCGTATACTTGATAGCCACGAACCATGGCCAGTTTAAAGATTGCCAGTTTTTCCAAAATTTTTCAGGACAAATTTACTAACACATTGCTCCCCCATACCACCAAGGTGGGGATAAACTGTTCGTTCTTAAATAGGACCGGTTCATCCTGTGTGAAGATTTTGCCAGGTAGGAAGAAAACTGGTGGGAGCTTTAAGATAAGCACTTTAACCCCCAACGTAAGGTACTGTCAAGTGGGAAAATTGTCCAACGTTATATTCGTGGCAATTACTACTATTCTTTCTCAAACGACCGCACTCCCACTAAAATCCTTCTGCTAAAATAGTGGGGGTCAGAGTAGCTGCTCGATCATGCGGGTACCAGAGCCGTTACTCACCCGCGTCACCTCCAAAACACATAAAATGCATGACTCGACTTCCGGCTTGCGACGTCGTAATGACGATGGATATTTTTGTTGTTATCGATTGTTCATCACCGTACACAGATCGCGCCCGGCGAACAATTTAAACGGCTGACGAGGTCACTTACACAGTGAGGGCGCTAGCGGCAAATGCTTGCAAGTTGAATCGCCACTGTTATCTGACATTAGTAGGAGTGGTAGAGGGTTGTGGGGGGGGGGTTAAAAGAGCATGAGGTAGGGGTCAATGCATTTGTATCCTTGAGGCAGGCCAGGCCGTTCATCTGTGACAACAGTCTTGATAACACCGGTGTTGACCAATTCCTACTCCTCGCAGCGCGGGTTTTCACAGGTCTTGGTGTTACCTAAGCGTACACAGAACCGTCCTTCTCACGTTGGTTACAGCAGCTGGTGCACGAGGTCACACCGTACAAGCAGTTGGTCAAGCCCTTTCCACAGAATTGGAATCAGAGCCGGGCAAAGTTAAGGCGTAGATTGCCACGAAGGATGCAACATTTCTGGCCCCTTTTGTTGCTCAGATTAGCCTGAGTCATGTACGGGAATTCATGTCACCTTCTCCATAGACCTCGTTGAGGTAGGTTGGAGGAGAAGTGGGAAGGGTAACAGAATTATCGGATGTAGGGACATACGCAACATATGATTCCCCCATTTCTTTTATCCCGAAGGGGCGGGTGGTTACGAGGATGTGATTGCTAGGCAGGGCCTCACTTATATGAGCCGCACGTGAAAGTTTGGTGTCAGTTGAATGCGTTCAGGAGCAATAAACAGCGACAAAAGGCAAGTTGACTGATCTATTGTTGACTGTATGCTGACCCTCCTAAGTAGACACATCTACACAACAGATGTGTAATTGGCATTATGATTAAAGGTTAAGACGGTCTCTAAGTCTTCCCGGTCTTTGAATTTGCAGCATGGGCGGTCTTCCGTACAGTAGCACTCTTATACAATAGGATCCCGATTTTTAACGGATCCAGAAATACCAGCTTCCTTATGCTGTGCTTTATGCTCTTCGAAAACCTTATTGCGGCCTGCTGCTATCGTCATATAAGTTTTCATTTTGTGCTCTAGTCACCCTTTCAGAAGAATGACTTACCATTCGGTGCAAGCTGATTTTCTGTCTACTCAAATGATACTTATTGACTTAGTGGACTAATTTTAAAAAAGACAGGGGACTTCATCATTATTGTGCACACGTTAAAAATATTTCTTCCAAATATTTGGCTACTCGGATTGCACAATGCTCTAGCTAAAAGATGTTTGTAGATCTCTGTCAATTCCTTGAATATGCACGCCATATGTGGAAGGTTTTCTGTATAATTTCCTGATGATAATATACGTGTCGCCAGCATAACGCTACAAAAGCGCTGGTTATGTTGGATAAAGGAAAAAATTAGCTTCTCCCGAACGAACATTGTCACTAAACCGAAGATCGTAGAAACCCAGTTGAGTTCCCTTTATCTCCTCATATGTTTCTGTATTCGAATGCCAAAACGTCTTACGTGAAGAAACCTCGGTTCTAGATAGGAGCAGACTCATCTGTGACAGAAGTTGCAAGTCAAATGATAGAAGCAGGGGCACTCACTTAGCACATGACCTTCATTACATTAAATAAAGTATTGCATCGCGAGTCACTGATTCATGCTTCAATGTGCTGCTGCACTCACTGATCGAGTCTACATATTTCGTGCACACCTAACACAAAAGGTTTTAAAGATATTTAACTTCTGTCTGCCAAATACCCTAACTGTAGCTGTTCACAGTTCTTAGTCAATTTGCCAAATACGAACGCCTCTAATTACTGAAAGTTGGCTTGTTCCTCTGCGCATTCTCTAGGGTATCTCGCTAATAAGTGAGAACACTTTTCTTTGTGATAGGCCTTACAGGTTGTATCGTAATAATCAGCTGACAGAAGTTGCACTCGGCACATGATGATTCAAAAGTAGATCCAGTCATTCGAGGCAGATGTTTGATCGGTTGCATGCCAAAAAGGATGCAACGATATATCAATGTGAGCGGTAATACTAATAATGCAAATGCATCAACGTCTTTAGTTCTTTCGGATTAGACCGCCCCTCGCACTCTGCAAAAAAACTGCCGGTCATGCTTACTTTTCCCAGCACCGCTATGCACCGTCTTTCATGCATATTAACGGCCTAAAATATACTCCTTCCCCAATGACTTTAGCCCAGACGAGGAACACCAGCTAGAGTACGATGGTTCTTACTTGGCATGACGGCCTCAAGGTCACGAGATCAGGGGCGACATATGCTTGAAGTGGGCTATTGTGATGAAATGCGACATCATCTACGTTACAGGGTCACATTTAAGAGGCAGTCGAAGGCCGACCTTCAATCTGGAGGACAAATGAGTCGTGTCAACAACCTGTTGCCTTTTAGGGCATGGATGTTAGCCTGTCAGATGCATTTGTATGATTGAACTATTTAGTCTTGAAAACACCTGCCCTGTCGTGCAATCTGTAGGCGTCATCTCTAATCGACGGGACATGCAACTTCTGAATGACAAAACATATATTACTAGCAAAACAATAATTTTTGTACACCTCAGAAACGTCGGTGAGTTGAGGAACAGGATCACACAAAATGTTTCGACTAACATCGACCGAATTGGAAAATGCACCATAAGCCCACTGCGGTGCTATTTGTTTTGCATAGTAAATGTACTGAAATCCTTACCACAGATCCATGAACTATGTGATGGCATGATTTTTTTAACGTTTGATTACGCTCTTCCTAGGGTCTGTCATGAGGTCATGCTGTGCTCGCTTTTCGGTAGGTTTCGACTATTACTTGCTAGATCGTATCCGACGGAACAGCTATGCCTTTTGTAGTAGAATAGACTAGATCCCAGTTTACATTCCAAATTTACAGATATGGCGCCATGTCGAACTAAAAAATCTTTCCCACTATTGTGTGATCGGGCTAAGGATGAATGACGCAGGACTTACAGTTTCTCTATCAGATAAACGAAAGAATTCCACCACCCGAGTAAGTCACAACGTCTAAGCAGTTGTTTCTTAACAAACTTTGCACTTGGTAAGGTTCCATCGCCAACACTGACATTTTTGTCGAGCACAGAGTAGTTTATTTTATTGTGGGTAAAATAAGCGAAAATTCGACAATTGTTGTGATAAAAGAGCGGGGATTTATGACTCCAAATGATCGAACAGGATGCACCGTAAAAATGTGGAAGGACTCGTATAAAATGAACACTAACATGCTCGTTGAGCTCATTATGATCCCGAATCTGATGGGTTAACAGTCCCAGAAATTGCAGAATATAGTGATCATCTCCAGAAACCAGAAGGACAAGAGTTTGAGATAAAGTATAGCCTATTTATACGGCGGCTTTAGGGGCAAATGGCGAACAAGATCACCAGGCATCGGTTTTTGGTTCACGCTTTATGTGTGAAGCATTGAGCCTGTAACCGAAAATTCTCGTTGGCAAAGTTAAAACGGGAGCTAACGGTAAGTAGCTAAGCCGTCAGAAAGTAAAAAATAGCGTGCATATTAAACTGAAAAAAGTTGGCACAGTCTTGAGTATGTTGTTGAGATCACAGGTCACAGAAACCCACAAATGATTTGTGAGAGGAGTTAGATCGGATGCGAATGAATTATTCCAGACAGTTTCGAGATGCAGTCTTCCGTGCGCAGATGATCGTGCGAAGGGTGACTCCGTTGGTACAGCTGAAGCAGATTCTGATAGACTGTTGCATTGAATGCCGCACCATGTTCGATTATCCTATTAACGATTGCCTAAAAGACCAGAGAATAATTGCAAATAGTAGACAAGTACTCCCTTTGTGTATAAGGCTGAAGTTAACGAGAAAGGTGTCAGATCGTACACACACAGTGTGCGGGTAGTCGTCTCCAGCTCTTCGGATGTGCGCGTTGTCAACTGTCTATTGCAAAAGCAGTAAGGATTATGTGGGCAAGAGCGACTATTGAGAATAAGAAGAAGACTCGATCGCTGAGACAAGAGCGACTATGTGGCCTGCACAAAGGGTGGCTGATAGACCAACAGGTTTTGCTCGTCTTATTACAGATCAACCTTATAGACGGAACGGAGATCCGAACAAGAACTGGACTAGATTAACTACTGCAGCCTCATCTACTAAGCCAGCTAAACACCTTCACTGGCCAAGGCGTTGAATATTTTTACACTGGTTCGGCTAGTAAACACTATGCACACCTCATAAGAACCATAGAGACCTGCAGCTAAAATTGTGAAACATGCTTTAAAATCACAAAATTCAATAGGTGAAGTATTCCGCAAATGGTAGCGTAAATTCTGAAATGTGTTGTCGACCAAAAGAGATTACTTGGACGATGTGGGAAGGCTGAATATCACACGGTAAAAATCCAGGACATTTCAGTCACGGCAGGATACCGTCACCCTCTGAATGTTCCTCTCATCAGTCGCCTCTAGAAAACATGTTTGTTTAAAATGCGTACACAAACAATACGCATTTTCTCCATTGATTTTCGGTCCCCTTATAAGGCCAAGCCTATTTGACATAAAAAATACACAAAATCCTATATTCAAGTCAATTTGTTATGATCAAGGTCTTCTTAAAACTATATTGATTGAAAAGTGACTTTCGAATTTTAAAAAATGTTCCTAGGAAATTTCTTAAGATGGCGAAATTTTCACTCAAATGGCATCATATCCCTACGTTATTAATGTTTTCATGTTTTTCATGTCCATCTCCAGTACATGGACGTACGGGTCTCATGTAAAATAGATAATTTTCCCTTCATCGGAAGGCACTGCTTGTGGTTTACATGCTCTGAACGCGAGTGCAACGGTAGTGACGGGTTAACATTATTCAAGAAATAAACAAATGCTTAAACTGGAGTAAACGTTTTTTTCAAGCACGGTTTCTGTAAAATTTTTGTAAATTTAGAAAGGCATCGAAGATAACTGGAAAATACGCATGCTACTGAGGTAAACATTTTAACTAATTGTGATAGTTGAGAGCGAACGGAAACAGGAACACTCAAAAGCTAGCATTCTGAATTGATTGATCTACCTGGGAGTTATGTAATTACTTACCATAGTGACGGGACCGGTACTAGCCAAAAGCTCACAAAAATGTTTCGCTTAGATTCAAAAATCGGAGTATCTACCAGAAAGCGCATCAGGAATGCTGTGGGACCCACTGATGAGCCGAAGCTCTCGCAGAGCAGTGATATGATAACGGCAAAACATGTGCATCGGCTTTAAGTTAGTACCCGTGTGACCAGTGTTGTAAAAAATTATTTAAGATACACTACTGACTGTCTGATGGCAACTTGTGAATATTCAAAGTTATCCCGAAGTAGCTGATGGACATCGGGCCAAATATTTATAGCACCTCCAAGTTATAAACTAACCTCCAAGGAAATTAAAAAGCCCTAATATCTCGCATTTTGCTGCATGATAATCAATATTAAAAACCCACCTTGGTATTCTCTTCTACTACGAGACATCAGAATCTCCGTAAAAGTTTCAGCAAACCACCTGCGGCTTGTTTTTTTAAAAAGGAGAAATAATACATTATTATGGATTGCATAACTCTAGGTATAGGATTAACAACTGCGCTATCCCATGAGGGTTTTAGCTGGACACGTCTAAACACCAACCGAAAGAACTCATTACGTTTACACCATTTTCGCGTTGTTCTTCACTGATTGCACATAGTAAATCATTTTGTGGGCATCCAAAACAAATTGTTTCCTGTTATAGTTTTATAGGAAGATAAATAATACCAGAATGTTCTTTCGTAGAAAGCAACTGCATATTTTGGTTTTCAAAACCCCATAAACTAGACATATGTTATCGACATCCTATCCGGTCTCCCCAAATGTCTAGCACTTATAATGCGTTTCGTCCTGCTACAGAAGGTACCATTAAATATCCGAAAAAACTGGCAGTAAACAGATGCCCAGGAATTATTTTAAGAGACAAACTTCTGCCACCTTCCCCTAGCAGAAGACTGCAGTGAACACAAGCCTGGTACCAAAGGGAGCAGAGCAATGAAACGAGTAATAAGTCAAGCAAAGCTAACACACAATGTGATATTCGTCACCAAAAATGAGACAAATTATTAGAGCAAGGCCTGGACCTCCACCGACCAAAATATGGCGCTTACCTCCGGGGTGAGATAAAGTAACTCATACAGTTGCTTAACGCGGATCAAATCGGATTCATGATTCTCCGTCAAGAGAGCCAGGGTCTGCTGCAACTTGTATATATTTCGGCACCTAGAGGAATGGTAATAAAAGAGAGCGAATGAAGCAAGAAATGAGTCCGTATGCTTAAAAAACTGATTTCAACAAAAACAAGTTAGAGGTGAACACATTACAGCATGACGCACTTCTGAGAGCCAAAGAACGCCTGCTGCACTGTAGCCCATCGGGCCTGTGCATTGGTCTCGCACAATTGCGTTACATGGTAAGGCTGTGGCTAACATTCGATAAAATGTAATGTAAAATGTTTCTAATATTACAAATATTATTAAAATAGTACATGATCTTCCGGAATAAAATAATCAGGCCAGTGAAGGTGAGAGCTGAATTCCAAGAAATTGATCAGCCCATTACGAAAATAGGAACACCCGTTGGCAGCTTGCCTGCATCAGTGAGGCGTCAGCAACCCACCCAAGTTATTTCCATATTTAAAGTTAAGGGTATATTAAGCGTTGGTTTAGGGTTAAAGTTAGGGCTGCAGGTAACGTGTGATTCAAAGTTAGTGCTAGGTCTAGGATGCAGGATTAGTAAATTTTCCTAGAACTTAGCGTAAAGCCATTTGTATTACGTGGAGGTGGCGTTCCTATCGCCGTATCTTATCGGGGCGGAGCATGTACGCATTTTTTACACGATATTTGATTTAAATCAAAAACCATAAGATAGTTAGAAGATACGAAAAAACAGGCTTACATCTTCCTGTTGCCGTTCGAATTAATTCGTGTGATTTGGGGAATAAATCGAATAAAGAGCTGGGAGATGAAATCACCCAGGCCATCAAATATGAACCTAAAAGGCAAAAAAAGCATAATTTGAATACAGTGTGCTATAACATGGGGTCTCTGCGGCAAAAAATCAGGTGCATTTTGTAAAAAATAAACAGGCAATAAAGAGCCTTATGGACAAACTAGTGTTCGCTGTGAGGATAAAAAAATGGGAAACAGTTCTCAAGGAAGCAAGATACATAAAATCGGTAACTATTCAAACCCGTATACGACTAATTAACTTGAACGCCACTGTCGTTCACAATAAGGTAAACCGAGTTTTGAAAAGGATAGTCAATCAACCTAACGTGGGTGAAGGAGTGGAATGCAGGAGATGCCTCGAAAGTCTACATTATTCAATAGTAGTGCATCCACTTCGCGGAACACTCGGTAGGTGTCGTTGCTTGCGACGGTTAAAACATTGTATACAACAGTGTCTATTAAAGATGCAAGTAAGTCAGAATTTATTATATGGTAAGAGCGGAAAGAGTGGTGTTTTATTTTGCGAGAGGTGGACTGGAAGCATTCAAATGTTGCTGATTCAAAAGTTATCTAAAGTTATCTGTGGTTATGTTAAACTAAACGGCAACTGAGGCCGCATCATCTCATTCTATGATTGTAGGACTGTGCCGACTTTACTTGAAGAATAAGTGGGTACCGTACACACTTATAACACATCTTAAACGGAGGCTGACCATAGGCAAGCAAGTGGCCCAATCTTGTGATCAGTCTGCCTGAGTGGAATTTGGGAATTCTAGAATGAGAGGGCTGCTTAGTGAGAGGCATATGATGCACAACTGACTGCACAGACAAAAATAGAAAGCAGCCAGACCTGATTTTGTGCTGGCTGAGGGTGTGAATGAGGGCATCTTTCAGCTGTTCCCAGTAGATGAGACACTCTGTGACCGGAGCGTCGACATCCACCTCGTCTACCGGACACCAGAAGGGCACTAGACGCGGCAGATTTCCAAACAAATTGAAGGCCTTCACACGCACGTCAAGGTAAATCATGAGGATACAGGCGTCAGAGAGACTGGATAGTTCCTGTGTGACGTTCACAAAACGCGTTGCATCCGCTTTAGGTAGGGTTTGAAGCCATGAATTCCGATTTTTTTCACAACGTAGCAACCAGTTCTGAAAAGTCAACAGTGTTCACTGCAGTTGAGGCAAATTTTGAAGGCAATAGGTTTCACCCGAAAAATCTGGTCAATAATATTCAAGCAAAAGGAGTAATTACAGAAGAAAATTGCAGCGGGCAAACGGGCGGATCCGGTGTGACTGTCTGACAAGATAGAAAGTGACTGCTTGCACATTATGGAGTTCCTTGGCCAAAATCAATCGCTAAAAGGCACTTTTCTGTAACACTTGGCTGTTAAATTGGGCCGTACGAACAGTACACTTTGGCCCTCATGACAATGCTGCACAGGACCGCTAAGACCGCCCATAATAAGAAAGTTAGTGAAACTAAAAAGTTTCCGAGTAAAAAAAGGGATTTTGTAGCGAGCTGGGGTTGACCGTTAGTGCCAATACTGTCATCAGATATACAAACAGTACAGGAAACAACGGCATAAAACCATGGCGAACAGAGTACGCATCCAGCTTCTTTTAAGATAAACAGTGACAAGCGATTGGAGAACTGTTAATACTTTGGTTCAAGACAAAATGCTGATGCTAACTGAAAGACGAAGTAGTAAGAAAGATCAACACTTTCACGTGATGCATGTGAAGAGAAAGGGCTCACAAGAGCCGATTCATTATAACTCTGACATTTTGGAGGGCTTGGTCGACTCATTAACGTCACAGCGGTAACTGCCAAGCAGCGAGCATAAACAAAAGTGGCGTGTTGAGCTATTCGACCTTGGGCCGATGATTTTCACTTTCTGCTGTCTTGTCTTTTTGTGGAATATCTGGCGAGCTTGACAGCTAGGTACGCCGAGTCCACATCTCGACGAAGAGTAGTGGAGATGGGGGCGATCGAAGTGTGTGGTAATGATGAGCAGACCGCTGCACTTGTCAAGAATAAGCTGGGCGCGAACTAAATATGTGCCTGGCTTCAATCGGAGGGTCTTGGATCTGGTACCCATGATGCATGCTATAAAAGCCTCAGTACTTAGGATCCGAAGAACAACTGAGTTATCCAATAAGTTAACCACATGATAGGCCAGAGCATTTTACAGGACACGGCAGTCTGAAGCGCGGCTGCTTTCTGGATCAAAATGAGCCTGTCAGGGTGAACGCTAAATTAGTATTGGCCCTATGCCCCTATACACCAAAAGTAACTCCAAAACTGAAAGTGGACAGGTGGACCGACCTGGCGTTGGGCCCAATACCATCGACAACTTTTCCAAACGCGGGCTAGAGACAATAATTTAAAACTTGCGAAGACTCTCACAAGCAAATACAGGATGCTATCAGCCAATCTCTGTATTTCCATACATGCACAGGGGACAAAGTTTCACTTTTATGACCGTTTGGTGGCTTATGCATGGTAACTTAGTCATTATCTTCCGTTGTTACACATCTAGAAGGGAGTGGGGGGAGATAAACGGAAATTACATCGCATGGATATTGTTTTTTTTTATTTCCTTAAAGACCTTTTCAGTTTTTTACAATTATGATCATCTAGACCTCCTTTAAAACGTGAAAATCAGCGGGTTGACTGTAGTGTGCCCGCATATGAACCACTGGTGCTTTTCTGTGCGATATATGAATTGTGCATAGGCAATTGTCCTCTTCTTCCAGAGGAAAGGCTGCGCCAATAATAGTGATCATAAACCAATGCCCAATTAGACAAATTTGTCTACTTTACTTCCCTAGTAGCACATGAACGATTGTAGAAAGCCAGTGATTCGATCAAAGAGATGAAAAATAGCAAGAAGGCAAACGAAATCTGCAGTTCATACCATCGATTCATGAAGTCGGCCGATTTTTTTTATGGTTGGCAGACTTGCGGTGCAAAGAGAGGTGTCAGAAGAACCCACTTCGTCGTGGATCATGTGTAGAAGTTGATCCATTTCCTTCACAGCAAGCCGTGTGGTCTCCCTCTCATGTAGGACCTAGGCGAGGAAAATGGCAGTGCAAGTTCTACTTTTACGAAGTTGCCCCGCAAAGTATAATGGGTCAAAAATAAAGCTTAAAATGGTTCAATGTGACGGTGACGGTGGTCGGTAACCCTACTCCAAATACGTGCAATGTGACACCTGAGAAAGTTGTTCGAAATGTCCTTGGTCAGCACATTCAGTTCGTCAGCGCTGGAGATCAAATCGAATAGAAGAATCACACTGACCTCTCGGCGGCCTACATGGTGCTAGTATCGTCACTCACTTTACAGATTGTCGCTAGCTGCCAAGTTCCTGAGAACAAAATAGTGGGGGGTAATACTGACCGTGAGTTCACTAAGGCAAGAATGGAGATCGAAATAAGGAAGGTGTTTTCATGGCGCTAAAATGGCGCAATTTCTTGCCAAAATACCACGCATGCAGCATCGCAACTGACCAAATCATCGTGACCAGCACTGCTGCTCTGAGCGCTTTGGTTGTCTGAATTGCCAAAGGGGAGAAGATTGGTTGCATCAGAATCGGGAAGGTTTCCACTGCTGCCGTCAATGCGGCTGGAAGCGGAGACGAGGTTGGGCATTCCCAATACGATAGCCGGCACCGGGTTCATGGCAGCGGCAGTGGAGGACGTGTTACCAGACTTGCACGCCAAAACGGTGGCGGCGTTTGCGTTGATGGAATCCACAAGGGAGTTGTTGAACTGAGTTGAAGTTGCAACGACGTAGGCCTCTGCAGCGGCCATTCTCTGCCAGACGGGAAACTTTCTGCAAAGACCACGCGGCTGTGTGTTAGCAAACAGAAGAGCGGTTTGAGACGAGCGAAAATTTGTAATAGAGTTAACTTACGTCCAGAAACGACTCAAATCAGCGTCCTTGGCCCAGTCGGCGCTAGGAAGGCTCGAGCCTGAAGTCTTTGTAATTGTCAGGTCTAGAAGGACAAAGAGTGGGGATAATGCATCAAGGGAGATGAAATGCCACTGAACCCGGTCGTGAAGAATGCGCTGAAATCATAGAATTGCTGATGCTCCTGAAAGTTGAGGACACAATTCAAATGTTGCCCACGGTTGGATATAGGAAATAGGTGAAAGTTTGACCCTCGGTACCGATTCTGTCCACTGTGTGTCTCAGAACAAGGTGGGCGCTAAATTTCAGGAAGGTTACCTAGTTCCGTTTTCTAACCTTAACTCTAATTCTCTAGACCCCTGCAATTTAGCGTAAACCCAACTGTAATACGGGAGAATAACTACCACCATGCTAAACCCCTATCGAAGGCACAGACAGTAATTACAGTTATTAATACTCCTTCCCCCGGCTATTATCAGTACTGGCTTAATTAGTTCGAGAGTACATGCCAGTTTAATCGATGTTCAACGGTCAATGCCAAACAGTTAGTTATCGCTTACTGATTAATAGTCGATCCTAACAGCGGAGACTGTTTCTACCAGGTCAGCAGCAAATCTACGGGATTTCTTACAACAGTAGTGATCCGCGGAGAGACCACGGACCCTTCGGAAGACGGCAAGCCTTATTGTATTTATGTATTGTTTGATCTCCAGTTCATTGGCACGTCGGTAGCATATATTTACGAATTAAAGAGAAAGTTCGCGTTCCAGATTCGACTGAACATACAGCATTCATCGATGGACATCCAGCGATTGTTAACCGAACTCGCTTAGTGTCGATATTTCCGATCTAAACCAACAACACAACGAGCCCGTGGTTCAATGGCTGGGGCGTTGGACTTCTGATCAACAGCTAGGGGATTCGAACTCTGAGTGGTGTATCACCCGGGGTCGAGTATGCCTGATTGATGACGGCTAATCAGCTAGAAATTCTCATTCCAAGTTACTTTGTTTTTGTCGGCAATTTAAATCTGCTGACATTACTAGCTGCTGCGTGGCCGCTGCCAGGGCTCAAAAAAGAGCCCCAAAACAGAAAGGTACGATGGAGTTTTCGTAGGGATTGGTGAACGCTCATCAACAGATTTCAATATTCCCGATCTAAACCAGCAACACAACGAACCCGTAGCTCAGTAGTTAGAACGTTGGACTTTTGAGCAACAGATTACCAGTTCTAACCTCGGGTGGTGCACTAGCTAGGGTCAGATATGACTGCCTGGTGACTGCCAATGAGCTAGAAATGGCCATTCTAGTCTGCCGTGTCTTTGTCAGCAATGTTCATCGAAAAATACTACGCTTATTCTTCGAATGTGGAAGTGGTGGCTATAGCTTTTAGTCGCCTACAAAGGCACATGGCTTGCAGTGAGTCCTGGTCAGCGTCAAGAAACCGCCCTAGATACCAAGTTATTATCCATCCGGATGCACCGCCTATCATTAGTAAATTTTCTACCGTAGGCTGACATACAATTGTCCGATTTATATACCCAGTTTGCATGACACGCACGCCTGACTACGGTCCATTCCTCCTTTACCTAAATAGACTATTGTTTTGTGGCTTGGCAGGGCAGAGCAGGGCAAAACACTTCGTGACATGCTAGTACGCGCACAAAACCACTTTAGTGAACAGAAGCTTCCCAACACAAACTTTTTAAATCAAGGTCATCTTTAGGCTGCAGTGAAACGTTAATGCAATCGCACAAACATATGGTCCGACTGTCACTCTTCCTTGCAATGAGCGACGGTGGAGAAACAAATTTGTTTATGCTTGATCCAACAGCGTAGGCGGTACGTGGGGCAACCCTTCTGTTACTTGGATATCAGTTGAAGAGGTGTTCCTATAGGTACCTAAACTTGTAGTCAGTCGCAAACAACCCCATCCATTAACCAGAGCCAAGAAGTCAGCAGCCAATGTCATATCGACAGCTGATGGCAAACCCGGGGAGTATGGGGTGGATAATTGTCTCACGCTTGCTCGTACGTACCTTTTGATTCCTTACTAAAACGTGTATATTGTTAGGAAGCCTAGGAGACATAACTTACTGTAGGCGGTCAAATAACGTCTTATTAAACTTCAACGGCGTTGGTTATTTTGAAAAAGGTATTAACGATGACTGGCGGTTCAGTCCTCTAACCATATGCGAGCGATGCAGTGTGAGGCCGGTACGTAAAAAGGATGCGCGACGGGTGGGGCCATGGTGGTACGTCTGCGTGTGACCTTACCTCCAGTTTTCTTCACGCCTTCATGACACGGCATGTGGTTTGGTGGGAACGAGAAGAGTGCGGCAAATGCTGCACCAGTCTACTATCATTGTAAACTAATTCACTCTCGAGTTATCGCCCATGGGTCCACCCTTATGTGAGTCCTGTGGTTGACATTATGGGACACGACGGTCAACTGGTCACCATGTATTAAAAGGCTCGTTCACGAAAGGCAAATGCAGGCTCACGCATACCACGATAGTCATTCAACCAAATAAAGTGCGCTTTTAACGGCCCCGTGTGATGCAGTCCCCGACGCGAAATGGATGCCGAGTTCATAGCGCCGAGGCAAACATCGGTAAACGTGTCTCTGAGAGTACACGTGTGCCGAAAGGCAAGACGGAATCGGTCCGTTTATAGAAGGATGCGAAAACGCTGCATCGACATCTGCAGACGTGAAATGTCGCAGAACCTGCGGTGGGAATTTTACGTTATGCACAGACAACTAGCTTGATGATACGGAATGACAGCTGGAGGACGAGGACCCCGGTCCAGCCCGACTGATGGATGAAGCCCTGTATCCAATGGCAAACGCAGTCAAATTAGACGGCGAAAAACACCGTGTCTGTTGTACTACCACACCCGCAGCGGGGTGCACTTAGGTAAAACGACGCTCCACTCTTAAGATAAAACCTGCCACACTTCGAGTGCCCTCCCCCGTATAAATACGTGGGACGCTTCCCGAGCCTTGAGTGAGACAGAGAGACAGCGGGGTCAGATGGATGAGAGAAGAGAGTGCGGTTGATGCTGCGGAAAGTCTACTACCATTTAAAACCTAACTGATGCTCAAGCATAAGTTGAGCATCATCGAAATTTATGACCGAAAAGTCGCGTGCAAAACCGGGAGCTATTGGTTACTCACAAAGCAATTTGGGCACTCAGCCGATACAGAGCTTTAGCAAGTGACTTCCAAAGGCAACATCACCCGTGAGCACTTGCCTGCATCTGTTGGTCTGCGTCATCCGAACAGCGACAAAAGCCACCCCCAGTATAACCGGTGAGTTCACTCGATCACTTCCGTTGAGGATACGGAAGCTTGTAAGTGCATATTCCCATCATTTAGGACTATTGCCAACATAAGATGCATGTCTTACCACTCAGATAGTGATACAGTATAGGAAACGCCATGCTGTCATGCTTAGCTTATGTTGGAACCTGTTTTGCCCTTATTTAGACACGGGACGTTCCGTAAGTTCCAAACTATACCTAGGTACGGTATTAATTCTACAGTTAGCCTGAGAACAGTAAAAACAGTAGAAACATGATAGAAGTTATGCTAATCATGCAGAAAGACGGTATTCTGGGACTGTGTGTTGCCTATCGAAAGCTATGCCCAGTGACTGCAAAAAATGATTCTCCTTTGGCTCAGACAGGCGAAACCCTAAATGCCATGTCGGGTAATCGGGCTTTCTCGACACTAGATTTTGTCGCCGGATATGGACAGGCATAAGTCAGACCGTCTCCATTGTCAGTCCTGTCTAAAGCCGACTTACTACGTGTATATTTACGTGCTCGGTAGATTTAAAAATGGTCACTAATATGACGCCATTCCTGTTGCACTGTACTGGACTGTTTTATTGTCTTACTGCAGCTGCTTGCTACTTTACTGTCATACTGCTGTCCTTTAGTACCGTATGTTTAGTAATGGCATATGACCTCTCACAGCAGCATCATAGCCTAAAATTAGTAGAATAAGACACAGTTTTGGTGAATAGAGTTGAGAAGGCGGAAACCAGGGCAAACCCTGAGGTGTTCAGGGCCTCGAACATGTATTTACTCGGAAAAGCTTAAACCCAGAATCACACTACTTGTTGAAATCGAGGTTATTTTGAGCCTTAGCATTGACTTTAGTCAGCGACACCCCTGGTAAATACTAACGTCAGAAATAGTGCCCGCATTACTAACACTCAGCTACACTAGTACTAGTAGAAATAGCTTACATTGAAGAAAGAGGCCAATGCCGCTGGTCTCCTTGACCCATGGTGAAGGTGGAGAGTGCGGTTGGCGCTTACTACGTCTGCCTCACTTTAAAGCTACCCCTTTGGCCAGTCACCATCACTGCACCAACCTATTTGTGTATATGGTGGATTTCACCGAAATCGATGGTTGATTAATCATTGTTTTGTAGGACTGATTTTCCAAATCAATGACCTAATGCTAACTGACTGTTTGACTCTACGGTACTGGAATAGACTAAGGATTCAATCTACTCGTCTTTGCAGAAAATCGTGAATTTACCCTAGGGCTACGATAGATACACATCTCCGTCTTAACCTCCTGGGACTGTGTCAAGTTAATCGGTTAAGTCAGCTGTGGCGAATTGTAATTACACATTTCCTACAAGTTAAGGAATTAGCATATTCCCCATTTTGTAATAGCTCAACGCTAATTAGTTTTAATCCAGCTTTTCCAGTTTCACCCGACGAAAGGCCTTTTACCACGAATAACATAGAGAACTGGCAGTTCTTAGTCAGGGCACAATGGCATCCAACAGGATGGCCAATGTGAAGGCTAAAAATGTGCCAATAAATGAGTAAAATTGGCAAGCGACGATCAGTTTATCTGCACGTCAAACCAGGATGGTACTTCAGCCCCGAAGACTATCACGTGTCGCAGACAAGCTGTAGAACAAAAAGTACACCAGGGAGGTGGTATGCATTGATGCCAAAGGATACAATCATGGTAATTTTCCACATGCAATTCTAACTTGCAGAATACTGCAGGTATAAAGTAGAGGCGATTGTAGCAGGCAAATTCCAAATTGTGATTATCAACTACCATGCAACTTACTACGATAGGCGCGAGAGGTACAATCGATAAAGGTCTCCAGCAGGGTTATGCCTATACGTGAACAGTTGCCTGCATATTCGGGGAGTGCAATCGTCATTTGTTGAACCTCATTTAGCAGTTGATTAGTCAGTACGACCGACTGAAATAAGCAAGATCAAAAAGCGACAGAGAGTGAAAATCGTGGAAAACAACGTGCTCTTTGAGGCTCAACACTAAATAATATTTATCCTCTTGCTCTCTGTCTCACTAGACAACCATAGAACGCTCTAAAGAGTCCACTGATACAGATTTCGGACAAATGTCTACTGGCGTGACCATAGTAATGCAACCTTGGGAACAAATTACGATTGGTTAATATTTTCATGATAGTTTTAACAATTTCAAAGGAAGGAGAAGAGCGCGAACAGCTCTATTTGCCCGCGACTACGGTCTATGCGAAAACAAAAACAGCATGCCACGATAACCACCTTGAAACACTTCCCGAATTTTCCGGCTGTAGTGTATGCCAAGGCTTGACACTTGAGTCTTAAAGTAAGTACCAAAAAAGGCAACCATATATAAAAGGAGCAGACGCTTAAGGACTTGATTAAGAAGTGTGACCTCTAGCTAGGCTAGCGCAACATCCAATTCAAATATGCGAGACGAATACTTTATCCCCGAAGTAGCGGTCATGACGAAGATTACTTTTAAAATACCATTGATGAAGACTACATTTTTATGGCAGACTCCAATGGCAACGACCACTTCTTAAGTGAGTCAGTTGCTCTAACTAATATAGACGCGGCATGAGCGAAGTACTCAGACATACTTAAAGCTGGATTACCTAACCATACCCGGTGTATAATGGCACCTGGCACGATAAATGAGCACCATAAATGATTGAAGAACGTTCTGACTCCAGATCTTCAGCTTATCCAAATTCCAGTTGACCAGAGGCGGAGCAATTAAAAAAGCAGTAGCGGATGATTTGCCTGTCAAGGAGTTCCCTGCTGACAATGTAACCACACATTGTAGAGGACTGCAACTCCACCAATCCCGGTTTTCATCAACGACCTTCGGTGCACGCGCCTGGCCCACGGATGGCTAACAGGAACAGGTTTGTATGCTTCGGTTTGTGCGGTAAACCTGGTGAAAATTATCTGCGCGGGTCCTAAAATGAATACCCGGTCCCGAAAGCTGATCAGTACTCTAGTCCCAAGCAATAAATTCTTCTACTTGACACTGTAAACTGGGCTGAACCAGTGGCAGTCCACTAGTATCCTCCTGTTGGGTTTGCTGCATGAATAACCGAACACAGCTTCGGTCCAGCAAGTTGACTTCGGCAAAGTCATCAGAGTTATATGTAGGAAGCTGGCAAGATACTCCAAATTCCATAAACATCGCAAATCCGCAACCTGGGGAACGTTTTTTATGCTATTAGGAAGCATCGTGCCATATCTGTAGACGCTAGGCCAATCTAAAGGTTTTGGTAAACACGTAGAACAGAATCCATATTTATGGACAATTGAATGAAAACGTTGAAAACGCTTAAGTTTTCACCAATATTTCAAGAACAGTCCGAACCCCGTCGTAATCAAACACCCGAAATAATTCCAAAGGTATGTGAAGAAAAGAAATATCCCTTAATGTACACAAAATAGTACGTTTACGACTGCATCTAACAATTCTGTTTGAATTTATCAGTCATCTTTCGGCTTGTCCACACGTGAGCTTACGAAATAACTTATTCTTGTGGCATTCCAATCGGTGAGATTCAACGAAAATTTGCTGCCTTAGTCCAAAGTATCTTAAACAATGTACAAATGGAAGAAATTGTAAGCAGTTCTCGTAAAATCACGTGGAAATACATACTCAAACTTTGGGCTGTTTGATAACGACCGAACTTTATGCGTAATATGTGTTCCAAAAACTCATAAAAGGACTACTCTCAAACGTAATTTTACTGTGCTAATTTATTTACCCTGTTTTCGTGCACGAACAGGTTTACTCTACATTTAAAACTAACGTTTACTAAACAGGATGAACACAGCATTCAGTTCTAGCAGTCGGTAGGTTTCAAAATCATTCGGCAATTTAGAAGCTTCTTAAAAATCGAAGAAAACCCCTTCCTTTAAGAATTAAATTTGAAAAAGACGTCATGTGCTATTAAAAAAGCTTATCACAGAGTCGGCATCATAGCGTAACTGAAAATAATTGAAATTGGACTGCATGATAAACAGTATTGCAACCCTATGCAGTGTTGGTTTGCGAGTGAGTACCGGTCTTTTTCAAATTGCGGAATGATGCTTGCAGCAATCGCCATACTGCACATTGTACATTTTCAAATAAATTGAAATGTATTTTAAAGAAAACATGCACAAAATATTCTTTCCTGTACTCCTTTTGTAGCAAGTTGTGTTTAAAAATTCGATACTTTACGAAAGGTGTTTTTGGTTTTTAAAAAGTTTCTAATTATGCAACTTGTACGGCCGTTAAATTTTGATTCTGCACACATATACATCCATTTATTAATGTTACCTATGAGATATACGACATCATTCACAGTCATTGCGAAAGTTATGCATAATATGTGACCTCTTGATCATACTGTAGGGAAATATGTATTTTATTCCTTAGACAGGATGTACATAACATGCAGTTAGGACACCCGCAATTCGAGTGCAACAGTCGGTAGGGTACACAATTATTCAGTTACTCAGAAACGATTCTAAAAACCGAAATTAGTATAAAAGTAGAGCATTGGCTGCGCAAAAGCATTCCCTGCTGTGTGGCTTATACTTCCACCAAGGCCGCGAATTTGTCACAATTGGGTCAATCGCAAAATGTAAATGTATTCAATTAGAAGAAGGCGTAATTGGTTGACTAGGTCCGAATAAAGTTTTCCACCGGAGCCATCGATTTTTTCAAAAGTGGGTCAAATGCATAATTCTATTCTGTGAAACACTCCGCTCATGTAGCAAACGCTTGTTTGGACCGCACTTCATGTATTTTTGTATCCCCTAGGGAGTTTGTTTTGATATTGCACCATAGTTGTGGGTTTTCTTTGCCGCCAATGACAGTTTTCCCGACTGGATGCTAAGATTTGACAAAAAAAATCGAACCTCGTAGCTCAGTGGTAGAGCACTGGCTGCGCAAAAGACTTGCCTGCTGTGTGGGTGCCACTACCACTGAGGCCGTGAATTTTTCACAACTGGGTCAATTGAAAAACAAATACTAAGTGCAGACGTCACAAGTGAAAACGTAACTCAGCTTTAATCCGGATGCCTGTGGGTGGACCGAAGGCACACACACCCCGCTTCTGCGACAGCTACTCGTACTAATGGTTTGTTGTTAGATGTGTTTTGTATTTACCGTTAGACTCCGCTAAGGGGGCGGGTTGTAGGAATCACATGAAAGGGTTGCAACGAATACAGGATTTAACTGACGGGAATCGAAGCACTCCCAAACGACAGCTGGATATGCGCATTTTAAGCACACATTCATTAAGAACTCTCAATCCAACGTACAACGGTTGACAAATGAAATAATATTCTTATCAATGCAAAAATGCATGAGCATCTGAGTTCGATGACTAAAATCTGCACATTAAAACGAGCCGCTTTATCGAAACTTGCAGTGAGAATGGGTTTGTTCATTCCGAGTTCCCGTTTTGACTGCTGGTCTACGGTGTTGGTCAGGAAGTCTGAAGCTTAAAAAAGAACAACATAATTAATATAAAAAGCCGAAGATAAACTGTCTTGAAGGTAAAATGTCCGCAAGGAACAAGCTTCTACCAGAATTGATGAAAGTAAAACTGTCAGTCCCTCTCAAATAAAAGCCAGGGTGGACAGTAAGGCCCAAGGTGAAATAAGCTGAAAAAATACCCAGCTCGGTTTAATATGCATTCAAGGACAACAAACCAACTGATTCGGTGCTCGATACGTCTTCTCCCTTGCCTATTAATATACATATCTACTATAGTCGTTTTAGTAGGTCTTGTCTTGCTTATTATTTTTTAGCTACGAGAAGCGACCTTCAGTGCGTTTCCAAACGGTCACTGATGTCGAACGTGCACACTGTGACTTAATTACGCCTTTTTAAAAAAAGCTTAACCTTTTTTGTGTCGTTTCGGTACTTACCATACAACGCGTGCTGTAAGGACCGTGGGCTATGTTATATTACAGTGATGCCCTCTTGATTAGAGGCAGGAGCGTTTGGATTTATGAGACATTTGTAATGGGAGGTTAAGGCATTTATGGACTAGGCGCTATTGTCCGATCTATTATACTTGCCTAGGATTACCAGGTGGAATTGATCTTTGGGATTCAATAACGGTTGCTTATTTAAAAAATTTCCTACTTTAATCAATTAATATGAACATATTCAATTACTAACTTACTGAATGATGAGTTCATTTATTGTCGATATCAATTGTCGATTGGTTACAGATCTGGGAGATTAGTCGCTTAAGTGTAGCTAGCGTTTCAAGAGACCTTTTGCCACACAATTTTTACGACACACTGTCTTCAAAATGTTCGTTGCTTTGTAAAATGAAAAGCGTATTGAAGCACCTTACTTCTTATTTACAACTATTCGCATTTTTGCCTCTACATCTTCATATTAGGTACTATTTGTTGCGCCAACCGTAAAACCCACATTGCTATCACTCCCGTTTTACAAGAGACGATGCATTGGTTGAAAAGTAGAGTTGCATAAGTTATAGTTGCCCCATTTGAATATGCGAGGTAAACAAAAAGAAAAAAATTGCATCTATTCATGCACCTGCTCCTGTTGGGTAGGATATATTGGTCGCACGAGCCGGCTTTTATCCGAAAGAGTACGACAACACATTCCAGCATGGTTAGGGAAGGGCCAAAGAAAGGATATAAACAGTTCCATTCTAGCGCACCTGTTAGACCCAAACCATCGCGTGGATGCCAGCAAGGCCTTCCGAATGATCTAAAAGGTGCCCTTAAGCTAGTCGAAATTCGTTTGAGAGCGTCTGTTGGCTACGGCAGAAGCGGTTGCTATCAGGCTATGCCAACCGGTCCCATGCGTCCAAAAGAACTTCGTCGCGGTTCCGCAGTTGCCATGGCCGAAAGTCGCTAATCCAACAGCCCGCAGCTTATCAGCACCCTCGGCTGCCAGTCCCCCCAATGCTGATCAGATTTTTGACCCCGATTCCTCTCCCCTTCCCCTCACTACTGCACTATGTCTTTTCTACCAATCTGCATAGTTTCTTTAGTTAATTACCATATAAATTTAAAGGCCTGGCAAGAATTTATCGAAAACAAACGTATGTTCGCCAGTTAAGCTTCGGAAATTTTCAAAGATAATCTTCGCAAAAATACAGAAAAAAAGATAACGATAAAAAATAACTGAAGTTAACAAGACTACCTGACAATATCTGCATCAGGCGTTGTCGCATATCGAGCTGCGTTTCTGGAAGATACACTTGCTCAATAAAATTGACCAAGAATGTCCGAAGAGAACAGTGGATTACAAGACTGAAATGTAGAAAAAAAGCAAGCATTCAAATGACGACGACAACGATAGCAACAATGAAACCCTGCACGTAGCAGGCAACACAAATTTCATCAAGTACAATATCTTCTCTAAAAAATAACCACAAAATTCGGAAGAGTCAATTATTTCTGTCTATGATGTGGCAACGAACACAGAGATCAAGGGAGGACAAAAATACGGCAGGCGAATCAGGACTTGTGCCGACGGAAAAATAAAGGCGTCAAGTCTTTGTTGGCACGCCGTTGTTATCGCAAACTGCAAGAATTGTAAGAAATTGTTAAAACAATCACACAACACAAACCTCCATCAGGGGCTAACTTTAAAACCTTATTCTGCCCCTATTTGCAGACAAATGACGCAACCTGTTGACGAACATTTCAACGCTCTAACCATTGAGCCACGGGTTCCTGGTCTTTTCGGTGGAGATCGGGAATATTGACATTGGCAGATGCACAATATCCCTTAACGACAACCTTCCTAAGAGCCTTATTTCTGTTACTAATAGCATGCTTATCCGATGCTGTTGCTGTGGAGATACGTGTTCTTTGTCGATAAACTGTCGACGCAAAACACTCAACCGGTGTGTGCTTTTACGATCCGCCATAAGCTGGTGGTCTTGATGACACCAACATCAGAATATCATCTCAATCGGCTGAACTGACCCTAAACAGCAACGCTAGTTGACATTTCGACTAGGCCGCTGGACTCAATGACATTAATAGCCCCTGAAAAGGAAACAGAAGTGGTAAACAAAACTCTTTCTCAAAGATTGGCAGTTCCGTTATGTGTGAGGGCTGTTTCGTGTTACTTGGCGAAGCTTTGCTGAAAAATGAACAGCTGACAGGTTGCCACTTCGACTAGAAGACATTCGGATTCTAAAACTAAAACGCTTATATAGATATAGTTGTTAGTATGATCATTCAAGCGTGGCATACGATGATCTCCACCGCCTGCCTGACAACACTGTGATTGGTGTTCATATTCTGTCCCATCTGTCAACTTATCTGACATTTGTACGCGTATGCTACAAAAATCTGGGCTGAAATCATTACACTCATGCATCCTCTTTGCGTATTTACGCAATTCGCCAAAAGCAAATAATCATAAGACATTTTATAAGCCCTTTTTCTTTTCTTCTTAGTGCAATCAATTTACTTTCTAATTGCGTGGTTGGTTTGGTGCCACTGACCACGTTTTTAAGGAAACGGCAGCTGTCTATGAATTTTTAGATACTTTGTGAATTTTCCCAACCATTTTGTACACACTTAGTTGTTCCGGTCTACCAATCTACTTTTTTGAAGACTATACGTCAAAGCCCATTGGAGTCAGCTCTGCTCTCCCCTGAGCTTGAAATCTTCTACGCGATAGGAGTCTTAGACCTCTCCAAGTTCCATGCTCAAGTGTCCTGTCCTTTCATAACTATGCTTGGCCTGTGGTTAGAAGTAGAAAATGTATACCTGGAGTTTACGAGGAATTTGCTTTGCCAAAAATGCGGGAAAATTTGTTACTTTCCAGCTATAAGACGGGTTAGACAGGTGTCACCTGTAGGTAGAAAGGACACCGGAGTAACCCTTTATGATATAATTACCGGCCTAACTCAGCCGAATCCTAATTTCAGGGCAGAAAAACCGGGTATTTTGACTTCCGTCACTTCGGCATCAAGTCAAGGGCTCTACGACGTGAGCCAAAGGCCCACGTTCTGTTGCCTGCGATCAGAAATTTTATGTTTCATCCAGACTGCAAGGTACAAAACGGATACCTCATCGTTGCCCTAAACTCCCGGTCTAAGGAAAACGCCGGCCGGCGGATGACGGGAGATGAGTCAGAAATGTATATTTCAATAGCTTTCGTCTTCATCTTTAACACTGCTAAATGGTTGTTTATCGCTGTATGACCGACAGTGAAAAAAACGGGTTCAGTTTTAAATCGGGATGATAGTTTTTCCAGTAAATTCAAACAACCTTCCTATCGCGCCGTAAAGATTAGAGCATTAAAAAGTACTGTGGCAATGGACTGACGTCAAGACTACTCTAGGCTCTCGCACCCGCCATGCCTAAATAGCAAGACAAAGCACGAAAAATGCACATATGCGAAGGCGAGTCATCAGAATGCATAAGTGGGAAAATCGCAAGATTTTAGACTGATAAAAATACAGCGAATAAGCACTTACGTCTTGTCGACAAACTTTGATGCTCCCATGGCGACAAGAGCCCCTTTCAGTCCAGCCGCTATGCTACTACTACTGTTGCTAGTGACACTGCTTCTGGTCCTGGAGTTGCGTGCTAAAGGAGCAGTGGAGTTGTCTAGGACCTGATTGAGGTAACGTGAGGCGCTGCTGGGTTGCTCTTCGATAGTCTTGGTGAAATCAATAACAAGAGAGTAAACGGTACGGACGTTGGAGTAGGCGGGTCGGCAGACGAGAGGGTAGTTACCGACGAGACCTGTACCCTTTTCTCCAACGTGAAGTCTCCTTGAGGATGCGTCAGTAACGTCTCCAGGACCGTCGTTCAGGAGGCCGTGATAAGCTGGCAAATCCTAGTCCAGACAGGCAGGAAGATTTGAGCTAAATTTATGTCCCTCTCACAAACTCTGAGTAAACTCGACTAAGAGTCAAAATTGTTAATCGGACCGTTTAAAGTAAACCATCCATTAAGAAAAACTGCCAAAAAGTTTCGAAACATTGTTGAACAATGCTCGCCGATAACTGTAGTACAGAGGACAAGTATCGTCGGCTCATATTCCTATCCGTTACGCTTGTTGCAAAAATAGGATGCGCGTCAGCTATTGATACAATTATAGGAATATAATAGTAGAATGTATTATACGCTGGTCTTAGTATGATTACTAGAATTAGCACTCTTAGCAGTGGCATATTACCTCTAGCAGCAGTATCCTAGCGCAAAATTAGTAAAATGTGACACAGCTTTTGGTGTAGAGAGGTGAGAGGGTGGAAAGCAAGCCCTGATGTGCTCTGGATATCAAGCATGCATTTACTCGGAATACCTTACACCCAGATTCACCTAGCGGTCAAATTGCCTCCTTGTTGAGATCGAGGGGATGAGACCCAGCGCTGACTAAGCAGCATCAAGTCTGACAAATACTAACGTCAGAAATAGTGCCCGTGTTACTTACACTCAGCTACACTCCTAATTGTTAGTAGCAGTACAAATAGCAGTACCAGTACCAGCCTCGGTTTCCTTGAGTCTGCCTTGACACCTACTGATGTGCTCCAAGCCTCAAACATCTACTTTACTCGGAATAGCGTAAATCCAGGTCCCAACTCCTAGTTGAGATCGAGGGAACACGAGCCCAGCGCTGACTCTAACCAATGTCATTTCTGACCAATTATTAGCGTCAGTAATTGTACCAGCACTACTATCACTCACCTACAGTGCTAGTAAGCAGCAATATAAATAGTAATAACAATATCAGACTCGGTCTCCTTGAGTCTTTCTGAACACTTGCTGAAGGTGAGTGAGGGTAGGTAGTGCAGTAGCACCAGCGCAAAAAGCTACTGTTACTTAAGACAAAGCTAGGCGGTGTTCCTGGCCTGCATTGGGGCAAGCGGCTTACGCCTGATTCCTGCTCGGTCATCCCGACTCTGTCTTGTCACCGGTTAAACCGGGGAGAGGGTTTAGAATGTGATAGATGGTTGCTCGTCTATTTTCACTATACCTGACCACAGTCACCATCCCTGCTCTTGGGCATATGGTCAACATCAACGAAAGCGATGGTCGAACTATCACTGTCAGCGTTATAAGAAAATTTCCAAAGAAGAGGAATTTAAAAAAGATCGAACATAACTCAGCAGACTGTAAATATTACAACCACAGGGATCATTCCCGACTTAATATGCATTGGAATATGGTCAGATAGACTGCAGTGTGTTGGGTCACAGAGGAAAAATATGATTTTACTAATTTTTTCCGAGTAGTCAGCGGTTTTGGCGATTAAGGGTAATCCAGTAAATTTTTCAGTCCGTTCAGGGAATCAACTGAGGAAGGAGATATTCAAAAAGTATACGTTGGTTTTCATTACCGCGTTTTACGTGGTTGTCATTGTCAAAGCGACAAAATCCACTGCACCAGTAGCACATTTCCTGATGGGGGTCGACTCAGGGTCAACTGAAAAACACGTCTTCGGTGCTTGATGTTTTCTTGGTATCCCTTTTTACTTAGCTTTGAAGTTCGCTTTTCTCTGAATCTAAGGTGAGTTGTAGTTCTTTCGAATGGCCGTATTGGTAGAATAGCGTCAACTCGCAGCTTTCTGCGGCTACGGACTTTCCCCAATCGTCAAAAGACCAACTTTTTTATATTATAACTTTAAAAGTCGGAAATCATGAGATGCAGATGTCGGGAAACTTCGAATGCAGTTGGACCGGTGTATACCGGGTTTGAATGCAGAAGTTACTAGTTAGTGGGCAGATTTCATATTACAAACCGTATGTGAGCTTCTTGTATACGCAGTTCTCGCCTACGGACACTTGACTTTTTTGCTGAAGATAGGCTATCCGGTGATTATAAGGAGGCCTAAACCTTAACTCCCTGTCCTATTTGAATTAACAGTAGAATTCTTTTAGACAAAGAACTTCCATCTTTCATCTGCTGAAACAACACTAGCCTGAAAAGTTTAAGAAGTGTCCTCTGTCGTTGAATAGTTTATGCAGACCAGAAACAGCACTGCTGAGAACAAACACCCTTGTAGGACTTCCTGTCTAATGCCCGACTTCTTCCTTTATATCCACTAAAGGTGACGCGAAAAATTAAGCACTGGTTAATTTGCCATACTCGCATCAAAGGTGGTAAAGAGAGGCTCGAACATGTGTTGTGCCGCATTCGTGACGCTGCATGACGCAGTCATAAGGGAAAGCAGCAACTCAAAGGGCCACTCCGGCATCCTTCGTGTGTTTTCTGGTATATAAACTCCAGCTAAAGCCCAAACTTATAATTTCTGAAAGTGTTAGAAGGAAGACTTTGAAGTAATTATCCGAAAGATTATTTTGTATGGTTAGTCCGGAAATTCTAATCAACATTTAATTTCCTCAAAACTAATGTGCAAACTCGGAGAGCGTTAATCGATAAAAAATTTCCTAGGCTTTCCCGTACTGTGATAAGCTGAACCGAAATTCATCGAACGGTGTAACCGCGTAATATTCATCATCTGCAAGCAGGCAAGCGGTAGCATATGAACATTGACTAACTTGTCATACTCACAACAGGGGCAGTATTGGATCGTCTAGCATGAAATTTGTAGAGAGGCATATGGTCAACTTTAGCAGCTTCTTATTTCACTGGTGGCATTATCCTGCGTTTTTCTTAAAAAGATGCCACACCTATTTGTTCCTGTTAAATAATTTTGCCTTTTGACAAACATTAAAAATTTGTTTTAAATTATGGAGGAGAAAGAAGGCTTGTCGAGCACCGGATCAATTTATTTATTGTCCTGAGCTTTTGGGCTCTTGCGGGAGTCCATCGTCTGAGATAAAAGCGTCAACAAAAAACAAGCAACAGTTATAGGTGGCAGGAGTCAATTGAAGTGGAAAAGATTAAAATCCATACGGTTGTGAAATATGAGCTCGTTTAGGGAAAAAACAGCATCACAGGCAGTTCGGAATATAAATTATATATTTTGTTCTACACAGCAGACAGCACCATGATTCCATTAAATCTGGCTCATCGATGTGGGCAGAAGTATACTGCAACCAGCTGTACCAAATGATTCCAAAACTTGCAGAATAACAGCCTAGATTGGTCCACGGACGACCCCTATTCTATAACACGACAACGACGGGCCCCACGCCGTACAAATGACAATGACGAAATATAAAGCCGGAAGTTTTCCATTATCCATCACATTCTCCAGACATTGCCCCCAGTGACTACAACTTCCTTTAGAATGTGGATAACTGTTTCATAGTAAAACACTTTAATCCCTGCAATGCTGCCAAATAGGCCTTTCCAGATCTCACCCACTCTTAATTACCTGCGGACTGAACAAGTTGCCACCGAAATGGCAAGAGCGTGTTGATGCAAAAAAGCATATTTTGTTAACTAAAACGATTCGTGGAATGAATAAAACATAAATCAGCCGTTTTTTCTACAAATCCCACAATTGAAGACCTTATAGTTAAAATTCCAAGGGCGTTTTTCTCATTTTTTAAAATACTATGCAGTTATTCCATTGCAGCTGGCAGATTTTGGCTCAAATAGCCATATCAACTTTTTGATAGAACTTGAGAAGGTTTGTGTCAAAAAAACTTATACTCCCATCTCACACATTATTTTCAGATGAGAGTAAGTGCTGGGAATGTTGAAACCAAAAGCAGCTATCTTGTGGCCTTTATAAAACTATTAGAGATGGCCAACATTCTTCAAAGAACCGAACTTAAAAATAATAAAGCGTTACGGTCCCTAATCAAAGAGGAAATTCAATTGCATAATGCTACTAAAATAAAATAAGTAGCGTGATTGTATTGTATAATGTGGTTTTGGAACAGACACCCATCGCCCTTCAATGAATGCTTAACTTTTTTACGCTTTTGACCTCCCTAAGACATGATTTGACGAAACCTAGCCAGTTGTGCGTTAAATAGGGTACATCTGCCTGCCCACCGCTTACTGTTAGAGGTGAGAAAGCCACTGCTTCGTCCGACTACTGTTTTGAGGACTCTGTCGTCGTGGGCTGCCACTTTTACAGAGCCCACATACCTCGGCCAGACTTTGCCGAGTTGTGTGGCTTAAGTCGCAAGGGCGACGGAAGTGAAACAAAATACCTTTTTCAGTCCACGTATTGTCTTCTGGACTCCTAGGGAGAAAAAATCCAGCATTCGATGTTCTTATAACTTACCTAGGTTTGCGCAAAAACGCAAAACGTACAAGTCGATTATCCTGACTATTCGTTATAGATTAAAAAGTTTGAAATTTCACCAAATCGAAATAAAAAGGATCCCAAAAAAATTGTGAATTATTGAATACCTTAATTTCAATGTTGCGTACCGATTAGTTTGAAACGATGCCACCCATCAAAGAGATCTGCAAATAAACGCCCGAGTGATGAAACTCCGACTACACAAGGGCATAGCATAAAAACGGTACGTTATTTTGCTCTAATGAATGGATGTTATCCCGAAAAAATGTTTAGTAAGGATAATTACCCCTTTAGTTCAGTTTATTGAAGGTGTTAGGCGCTAGTTTTGATGAAATCGGAATTGGACTGATATCGAAGACATTTTCTTATGATATTAAGTATGACAGAACTAAGCTTTTTATCAATATGCACGGAAAACCAGAAAACAAATAAAAGTTTAAAACATTTCCCTTCCAAAACCGAAAAATGTAGTCTGAATTTGATCAAATACAAGTAAAGTCAATGTTAAGGGGTCGCATTCCTTTTTTAGAAACAAGGAACAATTCCAGTTTTAAAAATTACTTTTTGTTAATATGTGAAGACCTTGCCACAAAATACATTAAAAAACGTTTTGCCCGCATTTTGTTTTACCACATCAAGTATTTGGGACACAAGCAAAACTGCCACATCATCGCGAAGGTAAAGGTAAAAGCGAATCATATTAGATATCAAAGTATACACTTATATATCCTTTTTATGTCATAATTTCCGCTTATGCAGAAGACAGAAGATTAATAATTTTTGCAATATCTTAGTATAAATTCGATCACTCCTTTTTGTATGCGCAAGCCTAGAACGGTGCCTGAAAGTAATCAAAAATGGTGAAAAATACCCCAATATAAAGAACAAAGTAAGTTCTTGCATTTCCAGCCAAATTATATCGTTTATTTTCAAGTCAATCAAAAAAGTTATCAGAATTCTCCAGTTCTATTTTGACTTCACCTTAGAAAAGGTAACATGAACAGATGTTCGTCAACTTAATATGTAATTAACGGGGTTTGTCAAGACGAACGCTATTATAGAAAGTTTTTTGTTGATCTTTGGAATAATAATATCAGATCTCTGTTCCGGACGTTCTTTTTGCTCGACAATGTAGTTTCGTGTGTGCAGGAATTTCTAAATATGGCCCACATGTCCATTTTCATAAGAACTAATATCCATGAACTCAGATTTTCTTTAACGGTTTTCAATGGATATCTTATTTTAAAAGTTTCCATATCAACATGGAACAGAATCTACGTTTATGAAATCAAGGCTGAAAATAAAGAGAATCGTAGAAAATTTGCCGGAATTTCAGAGTCCATCTGCAAGTAATTGTAACTAAATAACGGCAATATGTTTTCAATATTTTGGCTGAGGAAAAGTTTTTTAGATATAAAGGAAGTGGTATAGGTATCCATTCAAAAAACGACAGGAGTTAAATTTATTGTCCTAGTTTATAGCTATTTTAACGTCCAAGGAACTTGAGTGTTGTTAAGGAACTTTTCTTTTTCTTTTAAAGAAACTAGTACATTTTATATTTCTTCCGAGTAACAAATTTGCCTAAGGTCATTTATTAGTATTCATAAGTTTTCATACATGCGTTAATGTCGGTTTCTGAGTGATTATCAGTAATTCGCAGGCTTCAGCATTTTGCACGACTTCTCTGCCGTACTGTACACATAAAGTGAACATGAACAAAGGATCTGTATAAACTCACAAAGGGCAGATTCATCTGATTTTCACGAAGGTAACTATTGACGCTAAGACTGTGCGAAGTTTTGGAGAAACTGAAGAAGGCGTTGTTCAACGACTCGCCGTCTGTCGAAGAAGCTTGCTGCGCTTCCAAGACACCGCCTGCACCTGTGTCATTGCCCGTTCCTGGCGCCGAAGAGGCGGTGTTGCCGCTACCAAAGAAGGTATGAGTCCGTCTCTTGCCCATCGCTGCATTCAGGTCGATCTGGTTGGCGTCAAAGGTGGCGTTTGAGCGCGCATCGCTGTGCGGTCCACCGGCACCGCCAGTGCCCGAAGATGCCAGGTGGGTGGAGAGTACAATACGCACCTAGGTGTTGAATAGTGGTTATAAGGGTGATTCTGTATCGCGCAAGACACGCGCGCATGTGTGCAAGCACATGATGAGGTCAAAAACAAACGCGAACACAAAAACGAGGTAAATTAAATCTCATCAACAAGAAGCAGGGTCCTGGAAAAGCGCATGGTTGCCGGATTCGGACATGCTTACCTCAGGTTAAATAGCCGCTTTAGCAGCATGATAGGTATATGGCAGTGGTGGTGACGGCTCGTTCGCGTACTAAACTAAAACCCGTAGGAGTTTTGGAAGCAGAAATGCTCTCGCAGAAACTATGGCTGTTTTCCCTCGTACTCCGGGTAGGAGAATATCAAAGCAGCTAGTAACGGACGCGATTGAAGTAACCGATACAGTTAAATGTCACGCTTACGCATTCCACACACACACTTGCCTTCGGGTACATTTTAAATTTCAAAACTTCTTTTGGATGTGCTAATTGTGATTGATTTTGCTCCACCAAAAGACCAAATGTAGGCGCTTGTATTCATAGCTAACAAAAATATGCATGAAGTGTGTATACATAAGCCACTTAGGGACAAACTGTTACGTACCTCTTCCTGTATATACTCCCAAACGTATTCTTCATTCAGTACGTCCAAAAATTCAAACGACACTTCTGGTGTCCGCTGTTCCACGAAAAAAATCATGAATAAATGCAATAACTTTTGAAATAAAAATTGAAAGATGCCAAAAGCTTATCGATATAAATTAAACAGACCATAACTACGTTATTTAAGCTAGTTTTTGGGATCAAATTAACTAAAAGAACACGTGTTACCCTAAAACCGAAACAACAATATAATATAGGCAGAATAACGTTGCCGGCAAAGAAAAGGGAGCTTAGAATGACCATTTATGGTTCATTAGCCGTCATTTGCCAGCCATACTCAACCCCAAGTGATG